>OU015497.1:32516202-32638702 GCA_907164885.2 Dolomedes plantarius
GGTGTGGATTAAATGCAATATTGTTAGATAATTCGGGATATTTTTTCACGCTCATATACTTTTTCCATTATGACGTCATTATTAGTATTATGACGTCAAAATGACGGGTTACCTTCTAGTATCTTAATAAAAGTGTGTGATTTCTGACACTTACTAAGAGATTTACACGTAGTAAGAGATACATGTACAAAGAGTGCATTATATTGAAATAGTGAGTGATAAAACTAAAAAAGAATTTTTAACTCTTTTTTAGTTTTAACTCTCACTATTTCAATATAATGCACGGATACCCCAATAAAATAACTTGAAGTATGCTAAAGCTATATACTGATGGAGCATGTTTTTATATGCAATTAAAAATTTTGATAAGCAACTATATCTAGCTCAACAAAGCTTGCATCCTAATGAATCGCACAGTAACAAAATATTTTATGCAAAACTCAAAATGTAACTAATGTTTTGCACAATAAATAACTAATTATTTTTTTATAAGTTATTAATATTTATGAAAATTCATTCATTAATTATGCATTAAGTCAATTACGCATTATGAAGGACGCAAGAGGGAATATTTTTAGTGTAATTAATGCAAAATTATTCATTCTTTGTTAGCTAAGTTATACTGCAAATCACTAATATTTAAATCCCGTTTAACCAAATACACACCAATATTTCCGAGTCTGGCTTTATTTTTTTCCATAGATCTAAGTAGGATTCTACTAATCAGAGTCTTAGTAAAAATACTTAAAGGCATACATTTATAAGTAACAAAGCAGTCTAGTTAGAAAATGACCCTTTTGAATTGTCTAATGGGCATTTAAAGCAAGCTGGTAAAAACACAGGTCATAAACATTGAGAACAAGCTACAAAATAGTGAACACCAGATTTAAAGGAAATAAATAGTATGCCTGGATTATCGTTAATTTACCGCCATCAATTTTTTGAAGCTGGAGGATTCAGATCCTTGACTTCAAGAACTTAAGAAAATATAGAGTTTCATTTTGATTATCCATTTTAGCCATTTAAGCCTTTTCTTTATTTGACTGCTTATATTATCTCTTCATTCTTTCCCCTCAGATTTTAATTAGTAAATCCGTGTTTCTTTGTACAAATTTAGTGCACATTTCATGAAAAATATTCTGAACGAGAAAGAAATTATAAAATGAGGAGATAAAAGTATTTTACATTTTAATTTTAATTATTCAGTGTAAAGCGTACTTAGTATATATTTAATTAAATTGATAGATGAAAATATTGCTTTTTTACATATATGTTAGAAAATATGAACGTCAAAGTCAATTTAGGAAGTAAATTATTAGCCTTAGTGATCAGTTTTATTATGCAAAATGTATAGGTAAGAGAGAGTAAATAAAAATATGTAGTATTGGTAACATTATTTTTTATATCTTTACTAACCATTGATAAATAAAATCTCTGTTAAATATATATTTAGCTGCATTAATAGATGAAAATAAAGTACATATCTAATGGTCGATAGAAAAGATAAGTTTCAAAGTGTGTTTAGACAATAAAACAAGAACCCACGTGATCAATATAATAACTAGTAAACTCTTTTTAATATAAATATAATTGAATAGGCAAGAGAAGATAGACTTAAATATGAAACACTAATAAAATTATTTAACATTCTTATCTAAATTGTTCGATGATAAATGTAATATATATTTAACTAGCCGAAAACCCGTACTTCACTAGTACATTCAGAGTACATTCAAATTAAATACAACGGTCAATGTATGCAATTAATGTCAAAAATATGTTTAAATATATTTATAATAAATACAACGATCAATGTATGCAATTGATGTAAAAAAAAAACGAAAAATTATATTTATAAAAAAATAGTAACGGATATTTTTATAGACAAAATAATGTAGAAGAAAATATTCAAATCAAATCTAATAGAACACACTAAAGAATATAGTACAGTTAATATTGTACAGTTTAAGGGACATATCTTTTACTGAATTTTAATATTTTTTTTGGATTATTTTCAATCGTCTGCTTCAATAGCAAGAAAAAATTTTTTTGTCTATTTCATTGCTATGAACGAGACGATAAATTAATTTAAAGTAGGAGAAAAAGAAATCACGTGATCAGCATTTAATAAATTAAATTCTAAAAATTAATCTTTAAAAATTCACCAAAAATTAGAAAATGGAGGTAAAGATTCCAAAAATATTTAATTTTAAAGGAATTTTTATGATCTTTCTCGTGATATAAATTTTATAACCCTCAAATTATTATTTTAAATGCAAACTTAAAAAATGTTACAAAAACAGCTTAAAAATTTAATTTTTTAAAAATCTAAGAAGAATTTTTCAAAAATCTTTCTTTGTGCACCCCTAAACTATAAGAAGAATCTCCATGCAAAATTTGAGCCCTTTAGGTATAGCGGTTTGGTCTGTGCGTTGTTTGTCAGTCAGTGAGTTAGTCAGTTACGGAACTGTTTTATATACATAGATTACATAATTAGATGAAAATGTAGTATGCTTCACATGCTTGCTAGATAAGGGAAGATTCAAAGTCAGTGACGTAAGAGCCCTCGATATTAAAAAAAAAATCAACTGTTTCTTTTTGTGATAAAATTGCTCCCACAGAAAAAGACTAATGTGCTTAGTAAAGTACATTTCACACGCTATAGATCTAACTACTGAAAGCTGGATGCAGCACAAAGAGAAGGCACTGGAGAAATCCATCATAGAAAGGACAGTGGTTTTGACGTGCCATGTACATAAAAGAAAAGAGCCGTGTTGACATGCACTACATAAACTGCTTCCTGGCTGAATAACAGTTTCTGGGAACGCATTAGTTCAGTTATATTCTTCTCTCCCGAATAAATATAAACAGTGTCATTTATTCCTTTCCTTTTGTCCCGATTGCGTGGGTGGGAGAACATTGTGGTGAAAAAAAAGCATCTCAAAGTGTTCTCAAATAATTGGGATATCTACAAGGATGCATACAGTCCAATACTTTTAATATGTGTACCCTTACCTTTTTTTCCGTTCGGAATCGGTTTTAAGCAGTAGGACCCTGTCTAATTAGCCCTCGTGTAGCAAAAGCTGACATTAGATCTTCAAACCAAACCAAACCATACCTTTTTACTCTGTTTTATTAAGATGTCATATTGGCTCCTGTAGGAGTTATGTGTTATTGTCTAAAATGTTAGCGAGTGTGGAAAAAATATTAGATTTTAACATGAAAAAGACTAAAAAGATTGGAAAAATATTAAGAGTAGTTGAATCACCTCATATAAGTCTTGTAATATAGTCAGATCTGTGAACTTAATCATCATTTGAAATCTCTAAAATTCTGATTCAGAAGCGTAATCATTTTGATAATTTTTGTAGTTTTACGTGTAGGAAATATTTCACTTTGGAATTGTCCTATGAATTAAAATATTAATATATGCTGCAACAAATGTAATAATATTTCGAGACATTTGTTCCATTGTAACTTTGTACAGATGGTTCTTACCATAACCCTCGTTTGATGAAAGGGGAATATCATTTGGAAGCGCACGACATATATTTGGAGAGTAAAAAATTTAAAGCAGACGGAAAAAATTAATAAATAGAAAAAAATGTGCAAGCTAACAATCTGAGTTATAGGCTTCAGACTCTTTAAAGAAATAGAGAGAGAGATAGAGAATATGAATTCGCAAAATAAAACTTTCTCGCATCGTGAGGGTAATTCAGTTTGAAGCATACGTTTTCAAATCTTCAAACTCCTGGTTTCAGTTCTCAGGCTTGGTACCGGATTGTTGAAATGTTTCAAGACAATTTTGATTATTTCATATAAAAGATAAAATCTACGCCATTTTAAAGATTTGAAATAAAAATGTAGGCGCAATTTGTCCAAAAATGTTTTTCAAATGGAGAACTCCTCTAGTGTAGAGAAAGAAAAATCGTTATCTTTTATTTTGCAGAGTATATGAATATGCAAACTAAATTAAGATAAAACATATAATTCAATAGCAGATCGAAGCGAAAAATACAAAATTTCAAAATCATCGTATTCAACAAGTGCCACTAGCAACCTGTATTCCTTCTGTTGAAACGTCCGTTTGTGACAAATGATGTTTCTTACATTACGGCAGGGGTTCCCAACCTTTTTATAGTACCGTATCTGTACGTTGTAAATAATTTGATGACGTACCGGTAGACTAAAAATTTTGAAATTGGGAATAAAATGCAATGGAGAACATTTGTAATAAAGACAAGTAACTCGGGATATATTTTTATTGCTAAACATATACATAAAATATAGTAATCACTTTAAAAAATATATAATTAGTGAGAAGGTTGAGCCTGTTTATTATTAACTAAAGAAGTAATATCGGGCTTAATTTTTGTCAGTTTAAGGCGAAGATCCGATTCAATGTCCAGCAAAGCTCTATATTTGGTTTTCATCGCAGTCATTGCAGAAAATCCTTTTTCACATAAATATGTGGTAGCAAATGACATTAAAAATTTTACTGCTTGGCAAGAAACTTCTCAGACACAGTTATAATTCGCAAACACAGTTATAGACACAGTTATAATTCGCAGGCGAGTGCCGAATTTTTATGGGGCGGTCATAGATAACACATTCAGGTGTAGACGGCATCTTTTGAGATTAGGTAAATCCCAATAAAGTATTACAACACAAACAATAGATAAGAAATTCCAAACTAAAATATTAAAACGTATGGTTTCTTAGTTATTATAGTCATTTCTTTTCTTTTTTTTTGTAATACAGATTTTTAATAGATTTTTGTTTTAAATTGCAAAATCATTCGCGTACTGGTAGCTGCTTGTCCGCGTACCGGTACTGGTACGCGTACCCAAGGTTGGGAACCACTGCATTACAGTTTTTTTCTTTTTATATAACGAACCCCTGTACAAAATTTATAGGTAAATCATTCGATATAACTAATAATTATACTGGAAAAGGGATTGTTCAAGGTGGAAATAGTTCATAGCACGTAGGAATTCATATGAATGCATGTGTCTAGGAAGTGGTTGCAAGACGTGTCACAAAACAAATCTTACGGAATATAAGAAACAGATGAATTTTACAAACGGTCAGGAAAAACTCGATTTTTTGCTGTATTATTACTTATCTGCCAGATTAATCTTGTAAGAATTTTCCGGAATTCAGTTCTTTTTATGAAGTACTGTTCCTGATCTTTTCGAATGAATCTGAGGACTGGACGGGAGGAAAAGGGAATATTACAGGAGTTTCATTTTCGTGAAGTGCTGTGATTGGGAATTCGCTTTGAGTGAGATGTTATTTGATGTCTTGGGAAGAGGGGAAGGTGGGGAGTAGAATCTCTTCAGGGAAAAGTCGAATCGCTGAAAAGAGAGTGAAGTGTTTCTTAAAATATTTGAAAGTATTGCTTTTGTGTGATGAGATGTGCAAAGGATACGCTCGGAAGTAAATGTCTCATTTGACGAAAGGCTCTACTTTCTTATTATAATGAAAGCGGTTTTTTTCAATCCATCACGATAATTTAGGCCCTACAATCTGATAACAGTGATGACGAGATCTTAGCATTTCTTTTGAACGTTTCCTCTTAGATAAAAAAAATGCCTTAAGAAATCAACTACTCCCCTTGACTTAATGAAATGCTGTTTTTTTCATTTTGCTTGAGAGCAAGCATTTCATTTCTATCTATATATATCTTAATTATCTATTTCTATCTATATATATAGGTGCTGAGGGTGTTCAGATCGAATCCCGGCGTTGCGCCATGAAAAAAATGCCTCCGTTTGTATTCATCCCTTCATAGGTCCACCTATATGATGCCCCCATAATAAAATGGACAGTAAAACTGCGGAGTAGTATAGTCGAATGTTTAACGACAAGTGCCTCCGCATTGCGAAAAAAAAATATCTTAACGTGAGCTCAGACTGAATATTTATCAGTGCTATACAAAGACCAAAGTTTTATGTTGTTTTATTTATATATAACCCAAAATTCAATCGTGTCTTTCACTGCAAAGGAGAAGGCAATACATGACTTGAGAGATCGTGCTAAATATGCAGTTATATGAGATAGTACAATCCGTTATAAAGTGATCCTTCTTTTTAGCCAATACAATAGCATCCTTGAACGGTAATGTTCGCAGTTGTAGTTTTATTCCATTTAAGGCGACGAGGTAGCTTACAGCAAAATCCCTTAAAATCATTAAAAACCTTTTTTGAACCTCTTGTAATTCTCTTAGACGCATAACGTTAGGCAAGCTACTGCATATTATTCATGTACACACAGTACACTTGGATACAATAACTCTTCCACTCTCATACAACAGCCCTGTGCCGAAGCCCTAGACTTCACCCCCAAAGGCATTTTGCATGTTCGCAGCCCCGCGTTTGTACACTAACATAGGGTAATTTACTCGGCAAAGGATCAGAATATTCTGTAATAAATCCAGTTAGAGTGAAGCAATCTGATCTAAACGATGTGTTCCCCGGTAGATGGCACATCACATCACATGGTTCTCATATGAGGCGTAGTTCCATTTGTCGAATTATGTTAACTCTCAAAACGTCCGTATATGGGAGGCCTAAAATCACTTTGCCACTCACCAAACATCGCTCCATGATCAAAAAGTTGATGTTTGGTGAGCGATATGCCGGTTGTGCATCATAGACCCGGTTTTCTTTGGCACCGATGTGTACTTGGACATTTTTGAACAGTTCATGAAACAACTGGATGATAGTGAGTTAAGGCTGCTGTGTACTATCCCTGTTGGATTCACCAATCTCAATGTTAACCTACAGAGAAAATGTGTCTACTATTTACAGAGACATAAATGCTGATAATCAAATAAAAATAGTATTTTAAGATAGCCTGAACTTTGCTTCACCTTGCGACAGGATTCTTTTTTATGAATTTCGTCCATCAAATGAATTCAGGAGCATTTGAAACTCACTATATACCAGATATTTCCCCCCGAATAATTTAAATTTTAAAATATTGTTCTCCTTTTTTAAAAAAATTAAAAATGTCCCAAGGTGTCAAATTTCTTTATTACGGAGTGCAATTTTGTTTAAAAAAAATCTTTAAATCCAAGTCGGTAATCCTTGAACAAGTTTTCTCTGTATGTTAACATTGAGGAGAGCGAATTCAATAGGCTTAGTACACAGCAGCCTTAACGGAGGTTACTTCTAACAAGATGGAGCAACTTGTCACCCATCGGAAAGGATCATGATGGAAATTGAGTATTTCATTTGCAACAGGGTAATTTCAAAGGGGCTTTGGCCACCGCATTCGCCGGATCTGACGCCACCAGACGTCTTTCTTTGGGAGAAGTCTATTGAAACAAGCCTCCCATTGTGGAAGATCTAAAGGAAAACATCGAACGGGCAATTCCCCCTGAATTCCTTGCCAATACGTTCGGGAACATGGAACTCCGCTTCGAAATGTGTCTGGCACACAATGGAGAACACTTCCAGCATCTCATGTGATGTAATACATTACATATACGTCAAGGCATGTAGCGTATTTTTTGGTTCAGATTGCTTCATCTTAGTGAGAGTTAGGGCCTGTTCACATAGGAGTCCGTTACGTAGCGTTAAGGGAAAGATGACGTTGAGACGAAAATAAACCAATCATAGGCGTTAAAAATTTCATTGCTAACCGTTTGGAGGCCTATGATTGGTTTATTTTCGTCTCAACGTCATCTTTTCCTTAACGCAACGCAACGGACTCCGATGTGAACAGGCCCTTATTACAGAATATTCAGGGCCTCTTTTGAGTGAATCACACTATAATAATAGCATTCATTACAAATTGCCACTTGACCTAATTGGACTATGTATTGTTGTACATGCTTTAATTACTGATCTTTAGGGGCGTTTAATTTAATGAGTGCATGGAGCTTGTCTTTTGAAATAGGTCTTAAAACGTCATCTAAGCAACGAACGTTGAGTACCGCTATTATATTCTATAAATATTTTCTCCTTTTATGGTTGCTGATAGGCTCCTTAAGGAATTAATATATTTTTTTTATTTGAAACGTTAGTGGTTGGGGGAAAAATATAGTTATGTTTAATATATTCAGAAAAAAAAGGCGAAAAATAAAAGTTAGCATGATAACTTATATAAATTAATTGAGAATTCAGATCGGTGTCAAATTCATGACAGTATTAAATCACTGAAATCCGATGTGGAAATACAATCGTCGTGCTGTGCGCTGCGTTTATTATAAACTTAGATGCCGGAAATATTTCGCTTTGGAAAATTGATTAATACCGGAAAGTCTTTTTAAGAAAACTTAAAGGAACATCAGAACGTATTTTTCTATGTTGTGTTTATGATTTGTCACATTGCTTTAATGTTGAATATATGTAGTACTTTATACTAATCATACGCGAAAGTAAATACATTCTTAAAATTTTTATATTAAGCGGGGAGTACACCTTTGCACGCGCAAAATACACCGATTTTACTACCAAGCTTAATGTGTTGTCAAACAGTTAATTTGTAATTAATTTAAACCAATTTTTTAGGGTGAATTGTACAAAGATTTATCTATTTGAAAACAATAGCAGAATTTTAAGGAGATTATTAGAAATTATTTTATGCAAAAAAATAATTAATGTTATATGAAAAATGAATCTTAGGTGAATGCATTGAACGCAGATTTTAAAAAAAAAACTATAAGAGATATATATTAAATTATTTGTATATATTCTATCCATGGGCTATACTTTAATCTACATCTAAAATAATTACCATATTTCACATGAAAATATTTTTTAGGCAAATGTATTGTAATGTACAGAAAAATCATAAAATAAAAAAATAAAAAAATTCTGTAAAACAAATGGTAATATTTACTTACTTAAGTTTAAGTAGAAATTGTATAAAGATACAAGATATGCATGTATACAAAATTTTAGCAATTTGTAACAATTAGTTTTGAAGAAATAGTGCGCATAAGTTTGAAAATAACAGTTTTTAGAAAAAGTCATTTAAAGTTTAAAGTTTCTATGAATGTCTTTACTATTAACTTTGTACATTTGGCCATAAAAGTGGTTCTAATTGTAGTATCGACTTCATTTTTTTCCAAATGAGTCCTTATAATCCATTCTTCAAAATTAAATTATAGCAAAAAATTGAGTTTTTCGAAGGTTTTAAGGTGTACTCCTCCCTTAAAAACAAACAAGAGTAGACTTTGGTAAAATATTACTTCATCTTCCAGAGTCATTCTAGCGGAAACGCTCGCTTAAAATCAGTAAGCGATGCTGATGAAATAATTGAAAAGAAGTTAACTTAGCAGCGTCATTAAGCACACGCAATGCTGGTTTCAATTGATTCCCCCCTTTCCACTTTGTTTCAGCAGCATTATTTGGCAGCATTTGAATTCTGAGTCATGCGGACAACCACGCAGTCAATATTGGAATTGTCTCCCCGATTTTAAATTAGCTTATAATGTTTCGATCGACTAAGTCTAAAATTGATTATTTAAACTGTCAGTTAACCGATTTTAATTTAGTTTCTAGTGTTAGATTGACAGTCTCTCAAATTAAATTGCATTTCAGTTTACCCTGAACATAATAAATTTTTCCCCCCCAACCTTACATCTCATTACTCTTTGACTATATTTAACTAATACACAGAAAAGTTTAAAATATCTCTCTATCCCTCTTCCCGTTAGGGTTTTAGACCGTGACTATTCAGTTTAACAGTCATTCAATTCAACATTCTCAGCGAAAATTCTCCAAAACGCATGCAATATTAAAGTGTGAATATCAACGCCATTATCACAGTCTATAAAAAAATCATACAGTTTTTCATATGCAAGAATATAAAATTACTCATACCCTCTTCCTTTAATGAATAAATGGAGACCGTTAGACGTAAGCTTTAAAATAATATCGCATGTGCAGTTCCTAGCGAACACTGCTCATTCATAATATTTATGAAAGCTAATCTTTTTATCATAGGTATTAAAAAAATGTATTTTCCTGTATCCGGCTTACGTACATATGTGAGCAATACGGCTCAATTCTGTATTTATCCTGACCAAAATTATGCAACCGCATATTCTCCGCTCACATTTTTCCACTCAACATGTCTGTAATACAAAAGTGCTAAAATGTGTGAAGACCGATCCCCGCCTTTAAAGATGCAACCTCTAGATTAACATGCATGACATATATATATATATATATATATATATATATATATATATATATATATAACAGTTATATATATATATATATATAACATATATATATATATATATAACAGTATATATATATAACAGTTCCGTAACTGACTGACTCACTGACTGACATACAACGCACAGACCAAACCGCTCTACCTAAAGGCCTGACATTTTGCATGGCGATTCTTCTTATAGTCGGTTAATGGGCAGTGGTGGCCTTGTGGTACAGCGCGCTGGTTTCCGGTGCTGAGGGTGCTCAGATCGAATCCTGGCGAAGTGCCACTAAAACGCCTCCGTTTGTGTCGTCCCTTCATAGGGGGCAATGCTGGTCTGCCTATATGGCACCCCCATAATAAAATGGCCAGCAAAACTGCGGTGAATTATAGGTGAATGTCTTTGTGACAAGTGCCTCCGCATTGAAAAAAAAATTCTTCTTATAGTGTAGGGGTGCACTAAGAAAGACTTTTGAAAAATTCTTCTTATATTTTTTTAAATTAAATTTTTAAGCTGTTTTAGTAACTTTTCTTAAGTTTGCATTTAAAATAATAATTTGAGGGTTATGAAATTTATATCACGAAAAAGATCATAAAAATTCCTTAAAAATGAAATCTTTTTCGAATTTTTAGCTCCCTTTTCTGATTTTTGGTGAATTTATAAAGATTAATTTTTAGAATTTAATTTAATAAATGCCGATCACGGGATTTCTTTTTCTGGTACTTTAAATAAATTTATTGTCACGTTCATAACAACGAAATAGACAAAAAATATTTTTTTCTTGCTAATGCGGCAGACGATTGGAAATTATCCAAAAAATATTAAAATGCAGTAAAAGAAATGTTCCCCAAACTATACTATATTAACTATATTCTTTAGTATGTTCTATTAGATTTAATTTGAATAGTTTGTTCTATATTATTTTGTCTATAAAAATATCCGTTACGATTTCTTTATAAATATATTTTTTAGTTTTTTTTTGCATTAATTGCATACATTGACCGTTGTATTTAATTTGAATGTATTCCGTAGCGAAGTACGGGTTTTCAGCTAGTATGTGTATAAAATTACTCATACCCTCTTAGAGTAGAAAGAATCCACGGAAACCGTATGACGTAAGCTTTACAATATACTCTTAGACACCCCCCCCCCAAAAAAAAAGTACCAAGAAGAGGTAATGTAAATTGATATGCATACAGGTTTCAACGGAAAATGCAAAATTTTAAAGTTTGGTGGCCAATGAATCAACATGTAACGCTGCAGCGCATCTTAACTGTGCAATTGGCAGGATATTAAAGAGGAGAAATTTAGATTCCAGGTCATAAATTCTTTGCGAATTTCATGCCGTGTACTCAGGTAGACAGTAACTATGCCTCGCATACAAAATGCGCGAAAATTATGTACAGATGAAAGCATTTGAAAGAGGACGTGTAGTTGGTCTCAAAGATACCGGTTGGTCTAATAGGCGAATCACTCGACATTTGGATAGGAGCGATGCCACTATTAGACTATGTTGGCAGGAATGGGTGAACCATGGCCGAACACAGCGTCAAGAAGAAAGCGGTCGGCCTAGAGAAACGACAGAACGTGAGGACAGAGCAATCGTCCGAGTGGCACTCACAGCCCCAATTTCATCATTATCATAGATCGTACGTGCAACTGGTGCTTCAGTGACCGCAAGGACTATTCATAGGCGGCTCAGAGAAAGGGGGCTGAGCTCACGGCGCCCCTTGCGGCGACTACCATTGACCTCTGTACACCGACAAGCCCGTTTGTAGTGGTGTCGGGCACATTCAACCTGGAATGTCACTGATCGGAGTAGAATTGTCTTCAGTAAGGAGTCCCACTTCGAAATGAGCCCCGATGACCATCGAATACGTGTCTGGAGACGCCCCGGAAAGCGGTGGGATACCAACCTGAATGTCTTCCCCCATCCGGGCCGGCAACCAGGAGTGATGGTCTGGGATGTCATTTCATTTCATAGCAGGACCCCTTTGGTAGTCATCCGCGGCACCCTTACAGGACAGCCATACGTCAACGATATTCTACGCCCCCTTGTGATGCCCTTCATATCACGCCATCATGGACGTACATTTCAGCAAGATAATGCCCGCCCGCACACGGCGAGAGTTTCTATTGCTTGTCTTCTTGCTTGCCCAACGCTACCTTGGCCAGAAAAGTCGCAGGATCTCTCCCTCACTGAGCACGTTTGGAGTATTATGGGCAGGGCCCTCCAACCAGCTGGGGATTTTGACGATCTAACGTGCCAATTGGACAGAATTTGGTACGATATCCACCACCAAGAGGACATCCACCACCTCTATCAATCAGTGCAAAGTCGGATAGCTGCTTGCATAAGGGCCAGAGGTGGGTCAGCGCGGTATTGACTTTTTCACTTTGTAAAGGTCTTTCTCTTGAATAAATCATCCATTTTTTTCTCAAATTGTAACCATTTGTTTTTCTGTACATGTACATCATTTTTTTTCGATTTTCGTCCCATTCGGATAACTCCTTTTTGGTGCGTCTTTTATTTTTGTCTAAAAGTGTAACATCGTAAGTTCAATCCCTAGCAGACACTCTTTCATAATATTTTTGATGACATATTTTTTTATCATATGTTTGAATAAAAATTGTATTTTCCTGTACCCGGCTTACGTACATATTTGAGCCAATATTTCTCAATTCTATATTTATCCTAACCAACATTATTCAGCCCCACATTCTTCGCCAACATTTTCCCGCTCAACATGCTTGTAATACAAAAAGAGCTCAAATCTGTGAGGACCGATTCTCGCCTTTAAAGATGCGACCCCTAGATTAACATGCGTGCATGACATATATGTGCATAAAATGACACACGCACTCTACTTCCATTTGAGCGACTGTACATCACTTCGGCCCTAAAATGACATCGCTTGTACAGCTTCAAGCACACACTGCTCGCGAATCAGATACCCGAAGAGAATTGCGACAGGCCCTGCTTGAGAGAGGGCCCTTACAAACCCGTGTTCATTTCGCCCCCCCCCCCCCCCCCCGCCCTCCATAAATGTCGGATAAGCATCGCGGTAGCCGTCGCGCTACGCAGTTTTGCCGAATGCCAGAACAATAATTCGTGGGGCGTAGAATGAATTCTAGACCTCCAGAGTGCCTTTAAATAGTAGTCCATAATTGCAAATCCGGATTAGTCTATGGTCGGTGAGTAGCGGCGGAAATTGGGGTTTTAAGATAAGAAGTGATTATGGGAGAAGGGGCGATTTATCTGATCGGGGTGCTACTGGGGGGTAAATGGGTGTAATTGGAAGACATGATAGGAGAGAATGCATTTGTTCTGGCACATAAATTTATAAGCGTATTTAAAAGTTTGTTTAAGATGTGGGTGAAGTCACATATATCATTAAAATATAGTGACTGTACTGCAAGCATCCTGTGGTTGAAAAATAATAAGTAATAAGATGCGGGTAAATCCAATATATCATTAAAATATAGCGACTGTACTGCAAGCATCCCGTGGTTGAAAAATAATGTATATTAAGATGTGTGTAAGTCCCATATATCATTAAAATATAGTGACATTGAAATAGTGACAGTTGAAAAACAATGTATAATAAGATGTGGGTAAGTCCCATATATCAGTGGTTCCCAACCTTTTTCAGCTGGCGACCTACCTTTCCTTATCGGAATACCTCCACGGTCCATCGGTCCATGGTGGAGTAAAAAACCTTATTTGTATCGTATCCCTTCCTTATGTATATATAGTTTACCATCAAATATTGCAAATATATATATATATATATATATATATATATATATATATATATATATATATATAAATATATATATATATATATATATATATATATATATATATATATATATATATATATATATATATATATATATATATATATATATATATATGCTTTTTTGAAGATAGAGATTGATTATTGATAAGCAATTTGTGTTCTGATTTGAAAATGGTTGACAAAATATAAGCAATTTGTAGCAAAACATTTATTTAACAATAGATATATGTTTGCAATATATGCAACAAGTGGTTTCATATTCACTAACAAGTATTCCTAGGTGAAGATAAAAACTACAATTATAAAAGTACACAAAGACCATTTTAATTTTTCAGGCAAAAAAAAAAAAATCATACAGCTTTGATATAATTACAGTTAAGAAAATTGTTATCACAATCTATCAATATATGTAAAATTGCTGTTTTTAAGTAAGTTTCCATTTTTCTTATCTTTTCTGATGGTTTATTCGATGGTTTCTGATAGTTATAGGATCGAGTCGCGACCCACCTGTAACCCTTCCGCGACCCACTAGTGGGTCGCGACCCACCGGTTGGGAACCGCTGCCATATATAATTAAAATATAGTGACTGTACTGCAAGCATCCTGTGGTTGGAAAATAATAAATAATAAGATGTGGGTAGGTCCAATATATCATTAAAATATAGTGACTGTACTGAAAGCATCCTGTGGTGAAAAATAATGTATAATAAGATGTCGATAAAGTCCTATATATCATTAAAATATAGTGACTGTGCTGCAAGCATCCTGTGGTTGAAAAATAATGTATAATAAGATGTAGGTAAGTCCCATATATCCTTAAAATATTGTGACTGTACTGCAAGCATCCTGCGGTTGAAAAATAATAAATGAGATGTGGATAAGTCCAATAAATCATTAAAATATAGTGACTGTACTGCAAACATCCCGTGGTTGAAAAATAATAAATATGAGGTGGGTAAGTCCAATATATCATTAAAATATAGTGACTGCACTGCAATCATCCTGTGGTTGAAAAATAATAAATAAGATGTGGGTAAGTCCCATATATCATTAAAATATAGTGACTGTACCGCAAGTATCCCGTGGTTGAAAAATAATGTATGGCATGAGCCTAACTTCAATAGTCTTTTGTATAGTCTGAATAAAGTCACGCAACGGTTTTTGTGGGAAAAATCAAGGACATAGATTCCATTACCGTTGCAGTCACTATCATCAGAGTATGTTGATCCCTATTATATCATTACCGTTTCTGTCGTACGTGGCTGTAGCGGACCTGAAGAGTACAACTATTCTCCGACATCTGTGCAAATATTTGATAAATATGTCTGTTGCATGTCTCTCTCAATCCTCGTTGACGAGTAACGCCGGCAAATTTTACATTTTGAAGTGCAGTTTACCGGATCTTAAACTACTATTTTGTTGGGGAGTTGGAAGTTATAAAGCCTCAAAATATGAAAAAAGTATATCCGAAAACATACAGTTCCTGTTTCTCCTCATACATTTATAATTTTTAATCTGATGTAGTGTACCCCTGGAGAGAAAAAACCGTTTAATACTTCTTGTCTAAAAAAGTGAACTTTATGTTTATTACATCTACAGGGTGTCTATCCTGCTATAAAAGGTCTGATTAGGTCTAGGCATGTCATATATTTAATTATAAGTCTCTTGAATATGTTAAACCTCGTGACAAATACCTGCGTACAAAAGCAAAAAAAAAATTGAGTCAGTTTGGTTTATCAACAAAAGAAACTAATTTTCCTCTTGCCATGGGCTCTTTATTTGCACACATGGCATTTAAGAGAAAAGAACTTTCACCAGAAAAAAATTCTAATTCCGTTAATCCCAATGGACACGTACCATGATGACAAGTTATTAAAGAAGGGTAAACAAACCGCTCACTCGTATTCTGTTTAATTAAAATCAGCAAATGCCAGTCTGCAATGTTTTTGACGTGGTGAAAAAATACTTTCGCCAACGGATAATAAACCACGTTTTAAAACTGTCAACCATCTTTTTTATCAACAACAAAGTAATAAGGCAACTGCAAAGCAGAGTTTCTCCTCCCTTATGACAGCCATTCTATCCTAATTATTAGTTTTGTCATAGGCTCCGCTTCATTGCCTTTCATGATTCCATTTTCCAAGAGCTAATTAACAAGTCTTTACGTATTCGAAAGCGCCCCATTCAATATCCAACCAATTGCGAGAGGGAACGTGTCTCTCAAGATGTGCACTGAGAGATACACATGAGATAAGTATCAATATGGTTGAATAAATAATGATCTGGAAGGAAAGAAAGCCGAAACTTTTTGATTAAAGCTTCATTTATGTTTCAGTAATTCATAAATGTTGCTCATAAATGAAGCGTTATTGAATATCTTAAATTATAATGAACTTTTCTATCGAATAATTCAGTCATTTTACAAAAACTGGCTTATAAATGTATTTTAGGAACTATAAAGTATTGGAAAACGTTGATGAGAATTGTACGGTATAATGACTATTCATCGCTCAGCGTACCTTCAATTTTTATCTGCACTGTGATTTTTTCTTGTATATATATATATATATATATATATATATATATATATATATATATATATATATATATATATATATATAAACAAGAGGTTGTTATATATACATATATATATAAAAAATATCATTCCACCTTCATTAATTTAACCCCTATTCGAAATTTTCCCGTGTTGTCTCAATAAAGTATCACCCCCTAATCCAAATTCTGACCTATAAGTAACCAAATTAACCAACTAAATTATCCCCAATGCACATCTAAAGAGTAAGTTGTCTTCAAAAACAGGCTGGTGTAATCCTTCTTGAACGTTCGATAAGATTCCACGAGATCACCCGATCTGACGTGCGAGGTCAGATGATCTCAGTTAACCAATTTAAAGTTTGGCGCTTTGGCATTTTCGAGGCGATCAAGCGTCTTTTAGCAGTTTTTGTTCTGCAACTGTCCATACGGCATGTCGTGTTAATGCGCTGCGCGTCCTTTGTTCCTTCTGTACCGCTCCAGCGGGTCCGGGACAATTTCATTGTGATATTAAGTTACAAATGTGCTCAATTGTGATTTTATGACCAGCAGTTGTAGCACCACGCAACGAATGTTCCAGGATTAAAGACAACTTTATAATTATGTGATTTAAGCCTTGTCATTCCGACCAAACCTTTGTAATATGCGTGTCTCCCCGGTACGCGACTACCCTGAAACTCAACGGTATCGCTATAATGACTGCTATGACATATATATATATATATATATATATATATATATATATATATACAGTCTAAACAGAGAGATAAGTAGATAGATATGATTATATATGTGTCTGTTTATGTCTGTGTGTGTTATATAGACAGAATGAAGGCAGTCCGAGGAAAACAGAGATAGATCACAAGTCTTGTCCTTACAATACTTTCATTCAAATTCCTCGCATGGAGACGGACTTTAGTGAAAGATGGATTCCTAGTTGTGGCCACAGCTTAGATTCAGAGAGCTTGGATTGTAAAGGAACGTATTCATATGAAACCTATAGGCATGTATTCATATGAAACCTAGAGGCACGGATTCTTAGGAAACCTACAAAGAGCAACAAAAAAACGAAAAGTCTTCCCTTCAAGTATACATAAAATGAAACTTTACCATGTTGACCATCCGGAGTTAGAACTTTTAAATTTGTTAGACCTCGTCATGGCAGATGTCCCCTGGTATTTTTCGTGGGGTAATAGCTGGGGTAATATTTTGATTCTCACATGCCCACGTGATTATATATGTTTAATAAATATTAGTTTAGTATCAATAAGGAGGGGCAAAGAGCTTTTGAGCAGTTTTCTTGACTATGTATGAAAGTCTTAATTTAAAACGAGTCTTCTACGGGGCAGCTTTGTGTTTAGAAAAGGTATTGGCACGTGGCCAAGAGGGCAATTTAGTTTTTATAATAAATTATTCAATCATGAGTTAAAGGAAAAGTGATTCATTCTTTCTCAAATGTAAATTTTTCAAAAGCGTTAAGCAAAATTTTGGAGCAAGCATATTTTAGTTACTTACACACACAAACAAACAAACACACACACACACACACACACACACACACACACACACACACACACACACACACACACACACACACATATATATATATATATATATATATATATATATATATATATATATATATATAGGGCAAGTATCCGGGGGAGGGGAGGGCATGAGCCTAGTGGTAACGTATTACGCTTGGTATTGAGGGTGCACAGTTCAAATCCCCGTGAACGCCATTAAATACCTACGTGTCTAGGCTGGATATATAATCTGCAGACTGGAAAATATTTTTATGAGGTCCACGTGGTTGGGAGAAGGTATGATCCCCAGAAGTCGCCCCTAGGGTTGTTCGGTCAAAATGGAGGTAGCCCTAGGGGTCGGTATTGGTTCACCTATACGATACCCCCCTTGAAAAACCCAACAACGCTCGAGGATTAAGTGCGAATGTCTTAATGGACAGGTGCCCGCATTGGTAAAAAACATGTGTGTGTGCGCGCGTGTGTGTGTGTAAGTAAATAGTAAGTAGGAAGTTATTTTTCAACTTTACAAATGAAGAATAAACGTTTTTAGAACACCATTTGAGATGAGGTTGGTACAGTGGTCCAGTTCTTGAACCTAAATAATACATCACTTACGTTATTTGCTAATTAAAAATTAAGTTTTGTTATTAAACTTATTCTCATTACTTCCTTTTGTAATAACGAACCTCTTTTTTGACTTCCCTTCCAGTTGATTAAAATAGGAAGTGTTGAAACGACATTTTCCCGCCATTCCAACACTTTCCTATCAGCTCCCGCAAGCGATAACCCTAGCGAAAATATTTTTAACTCATGCAATAAATTCTTTTATCTTACCACATTTTAACATCCGCGAGCCTATTATTCCCTCTTTCGCTTTTCAGTTGCATCTTTAACCATACCTTTCGGCCCCTTATCAGGCGATAAGCGACGAGAGGGAAGCCAGAAAAAAATATTGCAAAAAAAAAGAAGAGGGAAAGCGTTCAGTCTACTATGCTCGGTCGCAACTTTATCAAGGACACACCCATCCGTTAAAAAGACCTATCATTTACATATCACTACTCCCCCACCCTGTAAGTGACACTACCTGATGACGGCGTTGAACCACCCCCTACTGCAAAATGACCTTGAAGTCAGACGACTTTTTTTTTGTGTGTATTTTTTTTTCGAGCAGTTGTGTACCGTCTGGTAAGTGGGTGGAAAATATGCGGGTTTTGTTATTTTTATGAACTCTTAAAGAGAACGGGATGTTTGTTGATAAGGGGGGACCCCTTGAATAACTCGATATCTGTCAAAACGTCGCATCCCTTCAAGACTCTACCCCTGAGTTCTTCGACGATTATTTATTTTTTCTGCGTTTTGACTTATGAAAGGCTTCAGATTTTCTAGTACATTTGTCCTTTGACAATTGCTTTCTTGTGAAAAATCCTGTAGAATAAATAAGTCGTGACCTGCTTAAGAAACTCCCAAATAAATAGATTATAAAATTGAAAAAAAAAAATTCGAATGAAATATTAGTTATTATGAAATCATATTAGTCTGTGACAATGAAGAATAAAAAAGTGGCTACCATTTTTAGTGCATTTGTGGCTAGGCCATGAGGAGAAGCCATTATTCGGGCGAACGTCAGTTGCTTGGTGTTCTGGACGTTGCCTTTTTTTCCATCCTTAATCATTATTATAGCTTTATGTTGACGAAATATATTTACTTTAACCCTTTGAGGGATACCATTTGCACAGTGCAAACGCCGAAATCTGGTCGTTTTTTCAGCTGCAAAATATTGAAGTTAATTGAGCAGAAAAATGGCTAGTACTGCCACTGTTAGCAGTTTAAAGAAGTAAAAACATTTTGCAAAAAAAAATCTAAACCGTACAAATGGTGGATGTTGTTGCCCCTGAAAGGGTTAAACCACAGCAGTAGCATGTGAAGCCAATAATTTTGTCGGTGCATATATATATATATATATATATGTATATATATATATATATATATATATATATATATATATATATATATATATATATATATATATATATATATATGTATATATATATATATATATATATATATATATATATACTCTCTCTTTCTCTCTCTCTCTCTCTCTCTCTCTCTCTCTCTCTCTCTCTCTCTCTATATATATATATATATATATATATATATATATATATATATATATATATATATATATATATATATATATATATATATATATATATATATATATATGGAGAGAGAGAGATACGCCCGGTGGCGTAGTGTTTAAAAGCGTCAAGTTGCTACCCCACAGGTCCAGGGTTCGACCCTGCGACTGGGTAAGGTCGACTCAGCCTTTCATCCCTTGACTGAGTCGATAAAATGAGGATCAAGCATGCTCGAGAATTAAACTTTGGGGGTTCCTACGTCAGGTTGACCACCTGACTGAGACATATGCTGTATGGCACTCCAAACCCACGGTCTAGAAAGCGAAGATGGGTACCGCCGGCATTGGTTCACATCTGACTGTTGCGCCATGAGTTTTATATATATATATATATAAACTTTTACTTTTTTACTGTACATATAAATAGTTTCTTTCGTGGGAGTATTTGGAGGACAATATAACACCAAAATCCTCCTTTCGCTGCTTCACTGATTAATCCTATTAAGAAATTTCGTAAAAAGAAGAAATTTTCTTTTTTTTCTTTAGCAGCAGAGTGGGAGATTACCTACACAAGATACAAAGGCAGAAAAAAGAGCTAATACCAGTAAAAAACTGACATTTTGCCTACCCTAGCTTGCTAACTGCGTAGGTATTATCCCACTCACTCTCAAATAAAGAAAGCTCAATTTTCTTTCAAAACTGGGTAATAAAACTTTTTTTTTCAATTAATTGTTGACAATCTTCGTTAGTTTTCCTAATCCTTGTTTTATTTCAGTTTTGTTGTTATATTTCCCATAAAAGTTGTTTTTCTTGATGAAAACAAACATCAGCCATGATAACAAACATTAGGATTTATTTTTCATCTTAGAGTATAAGAATTAGAACAGAAACTAAAACACTTTTCTGGTGGTAGAGTAACTGATTTATTTGTCACAATTTCTCATCCTTCCTTTTGTACATATTTCTGTTTCAAGTAATTTTTTAAAGGTGGAGGCGATTAATGATATTTTCACCAACGCAAAAATTTGAAACAATTGAAATATAAGCTTCAGTTAATTATATATTTTTTTAGTTTTTTTTTTAAAGTTAACTGAATTAGTTAAATATGTGGCAAATTTATGAACTGGAGTATGATTTTAATTTGCTGTTATAGAAATTAATGTTAAAAGAATTTCATACAGAATTGTGACACAACATCAAATGATCTGTTGTTTGCTGTCGAATGACGTTGCAGCATTGATGAAGCGTCTTTATTTCGCTATATGTGACGTAAGAAAATAGTGGGTTTTTTTTTCAATGTCATTGTGTCGTTACACTACATTGGAAGAATAGATGGGAATTCCCTTAGAAATAAATCATGGGATTTGAAACGTCTTTGTTCTGCAAGGTTGCAAATAGATTCCCCCCTTTGGACATAATGTGGCTTAAATGTGGGTCATAAGGTGACTTTAATGTGGGTCATGTGTACTTTTGTCACAACTGTGATGTGACGTTCATGGCGTGTTATAACACCGCTAGAGCGTTTGTGTCTTTCGTTTGCTGTTCAGAAGTAATTTTTAACCTTTTCCTTACGGGGTGGGATAGCATGTACCCCAAGAATACGGACCCGAGAGTGAATGTGTATATATATATATATATATATATATATGTGTGTGTGTGTGTGTGTATATATATATTTATATATATATATATATATATATACATATATGTATATATACATATATGTATATATATATATATATATATATATATATATATATATATATATATATATATATATATATATATATATATATATATATATATAGATCTATATATACATATATATATTTATATATGTGTGTATATTATGTATATATATATGTACATACATATATAACATATACACACACACATATATATACAGTCGGACCTCTATTTAACGAAGTCGCTAAATCCCGAAAAAATGTTCGTTATATGGAAAATTCGTTAAATAAAGATTTACCCTTTAAAATACTTTAAACTAACAAAACAGATTTTAAATTCATAAACACTAAATACTATTAATAAAAGTAATTGATAGCACCTTTATTTTGTAAATTAATGTCTATTTGTTTTATATATCTTACCCATCAAACAGAAATCTGCAAGGAAAACAAGAATAAAACAAAACATTTTCCGGGAATACACTGTATTTTCAATTTAAAAAATTATATTAAAATTAATGAATTTTAATGACATTATCGCATTTATTATAAGAAGTAATTTTAAGCATACATTACCACATGCGTCCTTAAATTTAATTACGGATAAAGACTGTTAATTTTGTCTGAGGATTTTTGTTTGAAAAAGTGATTTCTCTCATAATACGTCTCTCATCTTTGCAATGTCACATAAACCCCCTTCAGGTGTATTTTTTTTCAAACTGCAACCCGCGTCGGAATGTGTTAAAAGAAAGTTAATGTGTTAAATGTGTTAAAAGAAAGAATAAGTTTGAAATGTTCAGAAATATTTTGAGAAATATGGAGAAAAAAATAATATTGGATCACAAGAAAAAGTTCGTTAAATAGAGAATGCACTTCGCTATTTGGAGGTTATTTTACGAAGAAATTCATAAAATGTTCTTGGTTCCAAGGAAAAGTTCGCAAAATAGAGGTTCGTTAAATAGAGGTACGACTGTATATATATATGCATGTACACACATATATACATACGTATATACACACATATATACATATATATGAAATTTCCCTCTAATGGTACCCGTAAGCTAAAGGTTAAATTTCCCGAACCATTTCTATTGCTCTACCATTGCAAGGTACACGAAGTAATGTACAATGCTAATCAATACAACATTAATTTCAATATTTCAAGAAACGTTTAAAAGATTCAGCAAAGATTCAGCAAAGAAATACATTTAACTTTATACTTCACTTTAGATACTCGCATTCAAAATAAATTTGGAGACAAACAATAAAGATACTTTTTGAAGAGATAGATTTAACGCCTTTCTCCCAAGAAATAAATATATGTGTATATGTCGATGACAAAAATATACAGACCAGAACAACTCGCTCACTTTTTTCTCAGTTTAATATTGTCGGGCGCCCACCGATGTCTAATATCCGATTGTACTTGACATACATATAGCGGAAGAGAATATTGACAGAACATTTTTCTGTTTCATTTCCCGGGATAAACTGGTTTCATATATAGTATCTCATGCTGCTATCAACGTTAAAATATCGAATATTTTATTTTAAAATAGAAATCACTATATAGCGCTGAAAATGCTTCCTGCGGCGAAAAAGCAAATTGTCGCCGAGTCATCGCCAGTTTTGTAACGATTAACTCCATCTTTAGATGAATTGGAGATATTGGATTTCGCCTTCGAGTTCTCAGTCGTTAAAAAAATAAAATAGTTGTTTGGGAAAAAGCTAAAATACTTTGAATGACGACACTTCTCGGTTTGATATGTATTTTTGTAGCATTAATGTTCTTTTGTAGATACTAAAGTATCTTTTAATTTTAAAGTATTGAACTAAAACTGAAAATCAGAACTTGATATGAAGCGAAATTTTTTGGTATATAGAAAAACATAGAATTACAGATGATAGTGACTTATAAAATTTATCACATTATATGTAATTTCTTTTTAATAGATGTGCAGTTAATAACAGCATACAAACAGATTAATTTTAAATAATGCTGTTTCTATTACAGTCTATGTATATAAAACAGTTCCGTAACTGACTCACTGACTGACATACAACGCACAGACCAAACCGCTGGACCTAAAAGGCTGAAATTTTGCATGGGGATTCTTCTTATAGTGTAGGGGTGCACTAAGAGAGATTTTTGAAAAATTCTTCTTAGATTTTTTGAAATTAAACTTTTAAGCTGTTTTAGTAACTTTTTTTAAAGTTTGCATATAAAATAATAATTTGAGGGTTATAAAATTTATATCACAAGAAAGATCCTAAAAACTCCTTTAAAATGATATCTTTTTCAAATCTTTACTTCTATTTTGTGATTTTTGGTGAATTTTTAAAGATTAATTTTTAGAATTAAATTTATTAAATGCCGATCACGTGATTTCTTTTTTTGGTACTTTAAATAAATTTATCGTCACGTGCATAACAACTACATAGACAAAAAATATTTTTTTTCTTGCTAATGCGGCAGACTATTGGACATTATTTTGTCTATAAAAATATCCCTTACGATTTTTTTATAAATTTATATATTTTTTTCTACATCAATTGTATATATTGATCGTCGTTTTTATTATAAATATATATACATATATTTTTTTGTTGTTGTTATTAATTGCATACATTGACCGTTGTATTTAATTTGCATGTACTCCGTAGCGAAGTGCGGGTTTTCAGCTAGTATTAATATAAATATTAAAATAAAAGAATATTGAGGGGAGTCATCACCTTTGAACCTTCAAAAAATCGAATTTCACTTTTTTGCATTTGTAGAATATTTGAACATTTCTGAATCATTTAAAACAATCCGCATTAAAATATTGAACATTAAAAACTAAGACATGAAAGAAGCAGTTCCAGTGGAAACATCACCAGTGAAGGTGCTTTAAAGGCCTTTCTCTCGTAAGGATCATTTTCATGCTTGCGCGCACGGTATAAAGGAAACTACTGCAAATACTGCTTTCATATTTTCAGGATAGGTGTAAAATGATACTACCACAAATATGCACCTAATTGTTTCTTAAAAAATTATTTTACTATCAATCTATAGCATTTGAATTGCAATTTTAATGGGCTTCTACAGCTTTTTATTAAATCTGATTGTCCTGGAGTAAATATTTTTGGGAGTTTTAAAACTCAAACTGATGTAGAAATATACCTAATGTTTTAACATCACAATAATACAAAAATTATTATTGAAACTTAGTAAGTGTTGTCGTAAATACGCGTGCAGTGTATCAGTATAAATTTGAAATTTTCTGAAAAGACACCCACTTCTTACTTCATAAATAAAATCCTTATTTACTTGTAGTAAAATTGATTCAGGGAACATTATGTATAAAGTTTAGAGAACTAATACTGAAAATTTCATATATAATGGAAAATAACAAACAAAATTATAGAAGTTCAAACAAACAGCAAAAATTCTGTCTTTTCAACTTGTGTAAAAGTGATTACTCTTCAAGAACAATGAATAAATAGTCTTATTAATTGCATCATTGCAACTTTTTTGAGGAATTAAATTATCGGAATTACTTTTTTCTTATTAATTGTTTTGCTTGCGTTTGAAAGTCTAATATGAGTTATCTGTCATACCCTTTATCTTGGAATGCTTGTTTTGGCAATAATTACATAATAACCACATAACATAATTATGTCATAGTATAATTAGAGAATATTTTTGTTACCTTCCCGAACTCTCTAAATTCCATCCAATTCTTTTCTGAACGAATTGCAGTCATATTCTTTCTAATCGTTTTTCTCGCCAATTTCCTTTAAAACTGACTAAACAAAATGGTAAAGAGATGTTATCTTCAAAAGTTATTTCAAAATTGGTCTAATTTTGTTTTACGTCATAGATTCGGTTTTCTACACAATGTATAAATTAAGGTGAAATATCTCCTTGCAAGTACTGAACCCTCTAAAGTTGTAAGTCAATAACTGTGAACATAACGTACTATTCATACCAAATTGTGTGAGAATTAGTAAAATTTAGCAAAATTTATGAAGACATTGGAAAAAATAAAAGCTTTATTTAAATCACTTAAATTACTTTTATTTCCCTTACTGTACAAAAAATACAACAAAAACCCATCAGAACCTTAGCGTAATTTCATCTGTTTGAAATTTATCAAGTGTCTTTTTTGTTAGCTTACCAAAACTATATGGAAAGGATAAAAATTGTTAAAACGTTTCATTATTACACTTAATTAGTTTTTTTCAGGTATCGTATGTGCCAAAGAGGTAACAAACTCCAAAAATATAAATTTGCTATAAGGTATCTGCTGATAATGGATTGGACGCTCAGGAAAGACATGGCAAAATAAAAACCTTCTTTCTTCCAAACAAGACACAAAAGCCTAGTTTTTTTCGTTCTTTTCTAAACTCCAGCCGGAAAGAAAAGAAGAAAGCAGCCTTGCTTACCGAAAAGAAACGAAAGAGCAAGTCATTTAGTTCACCTCCCTTAAGAAGTGAAATATTGAACCTGATACTTTCGGAGAGTTGCTGAAAAAGATAAGGATTTAGGAATAAACTCTAAAAAAATTATCTTCCGTTAGAGCTTATCGTTCGGCAGTTTCCTGCTGTCACAAACAACACGCGCTTTGGAGGCAAAGACTCAAGGCGCTAATAGGGAGAAATCGCTAGGTAGCTGAAGTTGTCAATCCTTGAGATAAAAATATATCGAGGTTCTTCCGAAATAAGGACACTCCAACCTAAATTAGGGGAAGAATGGCGGGATTCCTTGCCGAGCATTATTGTGGAATGGCTTTAATACCAGACACCCTCATGAGGTAAGTTTAAAATACCAATGAAAAAGAAATGTCACTTCGTGTGATATAAATTTATAGGCAGTTAAACGACATCATTGAGAATATAGCTCTTGTGTTTCAGCGTGTTTTCGTTCCTTTTATTTCGGATATACGTGGCAACAGTTCCAGATATCGGTTAAAATTGTTATAAAGGATTATTTAAAGATATTAGTTAGATTATGTTGCATTCGTAACATAATTTGTGACATATGTTGTATTTCTGTATCTTACAAAGATAAACCAATCAAGAAACTTTTATTTATCTTTATTTCACAGTGCCCTTTTCCTTTTAAAATTGAGACATTATGTGGGAGTGTATGCGTTGTAAAGCCTGCAGAGATAATCCCGAATCAATCAACCAGTCTCAAGAATATTTCTACAGTTAAATCTGCAATGATCAAAAAGATGATCTTTGTATTTTGTAGCCATATGTAACATAAGCCCCAACCCACCGGCAAAAAAATTACTATGTTTTAATTATTGTCAGTTTACCTTAAATTGAAAGATTATTTGCATTTTTCTTATTCATTTATAAAACCATACTCCACTAACATAACAAGCAATATCGAGTACATTTCGATGAATAGGTACACTTAAAATTGCAATTATTATACTGATAAACATCATATTTTGGTTTCAAATATGCTAGATAAGAACGAATCAAACGAATTTTATACAACTTTAGTCATTAATATCTTTATTTCCTTTTAAAATGGAAGTTTCTAATCGTGTTTAAGAGAAGTATTTTATGGAACTAGTATCCAATAAACCAGAAGAAAGCAACATAACCAATCACGAGTACATTTTTATCGGCTTAAACATGGAGACAGAGTTCTAGTTTTCAACAATCCTGTGAAAGCTTGGAGGCTTTGCAATTAACTTAACTCCAAGAGAAACATTAAAAAATTAAATTCTAACGCTCATAAAATATCATTCCCTTGAAAGACGTGAAATAGTTGTTGCAAATACGTCCATATAGTTTAATGATCTCGATTTTTCTATGCTTAGACGTAGACTTAGCAAATTGACACCCATATGGTATAGTGGTTAGCGGGTCAAGCTTCCATAACTTTCAGCTTAGCTATGGCACGGGTTTTTCTGTGCCGTCGTATAATAGGACGTCATGTTGTTTATATGGTGCTCCTATAATAAAATAGGCAACAAAATAAAGCAGTGTATGTCTTGATATCATTAAAGAAAGAACCGGGAGAAAAAAGCTAAGAAAACTGTAGTAGCTAACCATACGAATTTTATTGCATTTGAATGAGCCTACATCTACCATTTATTAATGATTTCATTGTTAAAAGGGGAGAAACTTACTTAAGATGAAATCCTCCACATGATGTTTTCTGTTAAATATGTTTTAGTTCATTTGAAATCCAACATACGAATGAAACAACTAAGGACTAGTCAATGAAACGATGATGATATCATTAAAGTCATGATATCATTAACCCTTTCAGAGGCAACAACCTCCACCGTTTGCTTGGTGCAGATTTTCCCCCCGATTTTTTAACTTAAAGAATCTTGAAAAATTTTTCCAATTAAAGGTTGCGAAATGTTTTTACTTCTTTAAACTGATGACAGATGGCAGTACTGGCCACATTTCTGATCATTTAACTGGAATGCATTGAATGGAAGTGAAAAAAAGACTAGATTTACGCGTTTGCACTGTGCAAACGGCGCCCCTCAAAGGGTTAAAGAAAGAACAATAATGATATCATTATGTCTTGATATCATTAAAGAAAGAACCGGGGAAAAAAGCTGAGAAAACTATAGTAGCTAACCATACGAATTTTATAGTATTTGAATGAGCCTACATCTACCATTTATTAATGATTTTATTGTTAAAAAGGGAGAAACTTACTTAAGATGAAATCCACCACATGATGTTTTCTGTTAAATATGCTTTAGTTCATTTGAAATCCAACATACGAAAGAAACAACTAAGTACTAGTCAAAGAAACGATGATAATATCATTAAAGTCATGATATCATTAAAGAAAGAACAATGATGATATCATTATGTCTTGATATCATTAAAGAAAGAACCGGGGAAAAAATGAGAAAACTGTAGCAGCTAACCATGCGAATTTTATTGCATTTTAATGAGCCTACAACTACCAATTATTAATGATTTTATTGTGAAAGAGGGAGAAACTTACTGAAGATGAAATCCTGAACATCATGTTTTCTCTTAAATATGTTTTCTTTCATCTGAAACCCAACATACGAATGAGACAACTAAATACTAGTCAATGAAATGATACATCAGGGGACATTAATAGATTGATTTAGGTATGATAAAAGTTTGTAAATAAGATAATAAGTATGAAACTGTTTTAAAAACTTCAAATGAAGAAGCAGAATTCTTCGTTATTAGATTTCATCATTGCTTAATTTCTTCTTCACAGCTAAGTTTTCAAAACATGCAACATGTGAGCTTTGAATTTTACCCTTACCTTATGAGAATCTTATAGCGAGTTGTTTACATAAAATTCAACTTCGATTAAAAATTTACATTGATCACAAAATTCCGTCACCTTAAGAGTTATAGTTCGGGAAAGTCACGAGGAAAAGTTCATTATGAGGTTTATTATATGCATCCTCCGCCAACAGCTTAACGAGTCTGTTTGAACAACCGGGTATTCCCGGTTGAAATCCCAAACTCTAGAACATTTCAAGTGAGTTACATTAGGATAGCGAACCTATTATTTTTATATTCTACTTAACAAATTCAATAAATATTTTTTCCTGGATTAAAACGAATGTCAAAGAATATCGTGACTAATTTGAAGCACCCAAACTTCTCCATATAATCAGTATCAACTTTGGTGACAATATTCATGCAGAAAATTCAATCTCTCTCTCTTTGTGTAAAGAAGAATTCAGACAGCGCATCAACAGCGAATCTCCATTTCGCTAGTTAGGCTATAGGGATAATTCCCTATTAGTAAGTTTCTAATTGCTAATTAGCAAATGCGTCTTTTTGAATTCTGCTTTTTACATCTGAAAGTAGATCGTTAAATGAAGATTGCACGAGTTTTTTGACCATTTTTTATACAAAAAATATAATTTAAAACAGGGTCATCATCAATGCAGTGAGAAAAATTAATAGCTCAGTGTCCAATAAATATTAATATTTACTTGTAAAAAATTAAAATCTGTAAAGCTTTGCTTTCATATTGAAACTCTGTTTCCATATGTTAAAAACATCATTTAAAAGTAAGCATTTGCCTATGAATCCTCGAAAAACTTTATTAGAAAATAATTAATCCTTTCACAACGGCGTTAAGATCTGCATTGTCCGTAAATGTGGCCTTAAAAGATTTCTTTATGTAAATGCACCTTTTTATTGCAATATTTAAAACTGTATATACGTGCATGTATGAGAGCGCCAGTAATACTGATTAATGTGTTTCATTAGTTGCACGCGGGAATTAGTATTCTAACATCTCATATAAATAGGCACCAGAGATATATTTATGCTTATCAAGGTCAAATGACAAGAGACTGAACAATTAAGATTATGAAGAATCATACATGCCAGTGTTTGCCTCTAAAATATAATGTGAACAGTAATATGTATATGAAGATGATAGATATACGCTCTTATATTTTCAGTCTAAAATTTTTTTAAAGGCAGTTATATGTTGTCTTGGAGCACAGTACACGAGTAACTAGTCAGATTTTTAAGTAATCTAACGCAGTACCTCATTACATAGTTAAAACTTTTGTTTAAATACTGTATTTATAGAAACTTTCAGTTGTATGTGATTTCTAACCAATTCGAAGTAAATTTTTGGTTTAGAGCTCTACGCTCGATTTTGCTACACGATTGCTACACGAGGGCTAGTTAGACGGGACCTACTGCTTAAAGCCGATTCAAATGTCTGTGCCAAGTGTAGAAACGGATGTAGAAGCGCTGAATGTTATAATTCACCGCGGTGTGTGGTCAAAAGTCAGTCAAGAACAAAAACTCTTATAAAAACTTCAGAGGAGGCAAAAAAATAAAGGCTTGAACACTAAGGTGACGTAAAAGAAAAGCTGTCTGGGTGGCCATTGATAGCGATCAAAAAACTATAAATATTGCAAGAGAGATGAACGTTATTTTATGGCCCACAATAAAACTTTCAGATAATGGTCAAAGTTGTATTTCAAGCGAAAATTATGGTGGGGAGGTACTTGGTAGACTGTGAACAGGAGCAGTATAATAAGGGACCAATTGGGGCAGGAACTGCTGAGAGAAAAACAGCCCACTGCCCAATTAAAGAAAAAGGGGCGGGCCAAAATGGCCCCGGTAAACGGACAACAGCCCCTCCAAGAAAAAAAAACGAAGAAGATCGACAGATTGCACTGGCTGTTTTTCCTAGAGCTCGGACGACATAGAGTCCCGACTGAACCGCCTCGGAGTCCAGTGGTAGTTCCGGGAACCCGACATGATGATCCTGAATATGACTTGATATGGGCCCCTGTCAACGAAATCACTTCATAGCTGTATTCTTCAACAGTAGTAATTGCCTCCCGATAGATCCTAAAAATAATTGCTTTGACCAAATAGATTGCCTCTGCTTCTGATTCCTCGGGTGTTAAATGATAATATGAAGGGGAATCTTACTCTGTTATTAGTAATTACACTTTAAAAGAATTTTTAGCATTGTCAAATAAATGTATGATAAAAGCCAATTCTTTGTGTTTCTTTGCTTGCCCCAACACATACAAGCATTCATTGTTTTAAGGTTATTTAATAACCAATACCAAGAGTAGGACTCGAACCCACAAAGTCCGGTACCGATTGCCAGCGCCCTGGCCATCCGGCCATCTTCTGACACAATTAGAAGTAAAATATAAACAAAGGTATTTCTATTATGAATTTATAAAAATGCCTCTTTCGCATAAAAATGGCCTAACAATCAGGGCTGCAGTAAACTCCGAAAGGTCCTGGCAGTCTGTTGTTTTGTGAATTCTTACCTGCGTGCTGATTTTGTTTCACCTAAAAAATGTCGCCTTCTTTGATATTTGACTCTTTGCAATGTTTCAATCTTACCATTTTTATTTTCCTTACGGATAGTTGTTTGTGCAAATATAACTTGTCATATCCATTTGAGATTGCTTCTCGGGATAAAAGTATTTATTTACAGGGACAATCCATCTGCAGCGTGTCAACGTATATATCCGCGGTGTAAACATATACTGTTTCCTTTCATGTCACTGTAACGTCTTCTGAGCCGTACACATTGTAGTCACCAATCTTGAATTTTTTTTTCCATCTCTCTCTTTCAACACCAGCATTGTTTACCGAAGTAATTGTCACCTCGGGAAAAACTCTTTCACAAATAAAACAGGGCTTTACACGAATTGTTTGTATTACAATCGGGTTCTCGTGAGGATAGATTATTCCCTTTCTCCATCAAGTATATACCTCTAAAGCAATCTTTTTTATTTTTTATTTTCGGTAGCTAACCCGATTTCAATAGATATAAAAAAAAAGTTGAGGGTGACGGGGTTTCGAATGCCGTGATGTCGCGAAGAACAGTTCAGTCATTAAACACTAATTTGTCTTTTAAGCTTTAATATTCACAGGGTGCCACAACAAAAGTTTGTAGTTTGGGTATCTTTCAACCCAAGAAGAATAACATAAGCAGGTATCTTTCAACCCAAGCGGAAAAGCAACAGTGGAGGTTCACACTTTTCAATCTAACTACACATTAAAAGTTACAAACAGATTTGACACAGCGCCCTCTACCGGCGAGCAGAGAAGGTTGAGAAGGTCGGAGTTATTCAACAAGATATGTTTGGATAGGACAGTATACAAAATTATTTAAATGGATTGTCCTCTATCGTAAGCACACTTTCAAGCCAATTTTCATAACTTTTAGGTGGACAGCCTGAATTGAATAGATATGCTTAATAAACATTGTATTTAAAACTATTTAAAAGCAGTGTTCTCTATCGAGAACATACGAGCGCTTTTTTTTTTTTTAACGTAGGATTACGTTCCTCCATAACGGTCCTCCGAAAAGCAATATTTCAGAAGCTAAAACCATCCATTCGTACCTCGCGAGTTGTAATTTTGGCAGCGAGCCAAACGTAGTCTGTATCGCTTGGGTAAGCAGTAAACGGTGAAACAGGAAAGTACAAAAATGCGTCAAAATTTTGACATACATATATGTATACAGGGTTCCAACCTATATCCGTTACACCCCCCTTAACTCTTAAACGGTGACATCTTAGGCCATAAAGTTGGTGTCTAGGTATAGTAAAAAGGCTATGCGCTACTCGATGAGACAACTTTGAATGCCATCTATCGGCAAATTTTAGAATTAGCGTTTTTATCTCAAAAACGGTACGAGATAAAAGTCAATTACAAAAAAAAAGTCGTAAAAAAAGTCAATTACAAAGTTGTTCAGCATTATCGATTTAGTAAGAAAAGACACCTTGCGCACATTAATACTCAAAACAGAATGTAGAAAATGAACATTTATTTGGTCACGATTTTGAAAATTGTCATGTCATAAAGAGTGGAAGAAAGAAACTGAGACATTTCCCTATCTTCGGGATCCTTTATTTAAGTTGCTGAAAATGCTCTCCATTAGCCACTATACACATTTGCCCTCTGTAGTGGATTTCTCGCTGCACATTGTGCAACATGGCAGGTGTTACGGAGGCACAACCATCAGTAATGCCTCGTCGAAGATCCTGCAATGTCGGCGGAGGAGTCGCATGTAACTGTCCTTTTATGAGTCCACATAAGAAGAAGTTTAATAGGATCAAATCGGGTGAGCGCGGGGGCCAATATATGAAACCACCATACCCGATGACTTCATTCTCGAATGTCTCCATTAGGTACTGCAAGGGGTCAGGTACCGTTTTAGAAGCTAAGAGACTCGACAGAGATATCCCTATGTTAAATCATCAGTAGTTATGAAAATGTTTTATTCAGGAATATGAAAATTTTACTGTGAGTTAAACAGACTTTCTTCTTTATAAATATGGCTCTTAATTTTTTCTAGCTTGAAGATAAATTTTTGAATTTTTTAAAATTTCAACCATTGTTTTTTTTTTCAATTTTATGCCATTGCGCGCAGATTTGCGTCCATATATTAATGAATATACATATTTTTCAAATTTTAAAATTAAGTTGCATACTATATATTTAAAATGACGAACGGTGAAATCAAAATTCTTAGTTTTTCATAGAAAAAAAATCAATTTAATTTTTTTTTTTTAATTTCAGAAATTTTTTTGATAAATTTTATTGAAATTCAAATTTTTATGGTAGAAAGGACATAATTGTTCGTCATTTTACTGATACCTGTTTATATTGAACGTGTATAAAATTTCACGGTATTCTAGCCAACTGCTCTGGTGATATGCGAGCAATCACATAATAATGAAAAAACAATGGTTAAAATTTTAAACAATTAAAAACTTTCTCTTCAAGCTAGAAAACATTGAGTGCAATATTTATAAAGAAGAAATAGTGATTAACTCACAGTAAAATTTTCATATTTCTTAATAAATTATTTTAGTAACTACTGGTGATTGAAAATACTATATGTTTGTCGAGTCTCTTGGTCTTTAAAAGGTACCTGACCCCTTACGTTTGATGTCTTATGCGGAGGGGCGCCGTCATGTTGGAACCATACATTTCTTCGTTGGTGCAACGGTAGATTATCAGTGGTAGTCCGTGAGGTGGTCTTTTCGAGTTTCGCTTTCATTTCACGACGCCATAGTGTTGAAAATCACGACCAAACAAATGTTCATTTTTTAAATTCTGTTTTGAGTATTAATGTGCGCTAAGTGTCTTTTCTTACTAAATCGATGATGCTGAACAACTTTGTAATTGACTTTTTTCCGGTATATAGTACCGTTTATGAGATAAAAACGCTAATTCCAAAATTTGCCGGTAGATGGCGTTGTAAGTCCTCTCATCGAGTAGCGCAAAGCCTTTTTACTATACCTAGACACCAACTTTATGGCCTAAGCTGTCACCGTTTAGATGTTAAGGGGGGGGGGGGGGTGTAACGGATATAGTTAGGAACCCTGTATATATACATACGTATATATATATATATATATATATATAGATACATATATACATAACACATACATACATACATACATACAAAAAAGGTAAGCAACGATAAGTAATCCTACGTAAATTACCCGCGGTAGTTTCGTTAGAAGAGACTACCTAAATTCTTTTTTCTTTTATTTATTTATTTATTTTTTTTTTTTTTTGGGGGGGGGGGGTTATTCGTCGTTGAAATTCTCAAGATGAAAATTTGTGTCCATTTAAATGCCAATATGCGGCTGAAAGAAAAGAAGAATCTTTTGCTTACGTCAAAAATGTTGTACTTTCAGAATACGATGTCAATGTGCGTATTTATGCATCAATGCAATAGTGACAACCAAACAAACTCAAAGTTTTACCTTTATAAAAAATCTCACCTTTTAAAATCATTTGTTGAATAAATGAGTTTATAATTATTAAACAATACGTTTTATGAAATAATAGAACAGGAATAAAATTTTAACTTAGAAATCGCAAAATTATAAGAGCTGTAATCATCTGAAGATGTTCTGCGTCCCGAGTTAAAATTTTGGCAGCGCACCAAACCCAGTTTGTATCTCTTGGGCAAGCAGTAAACAGTTACACAGAAAAGTACCAAAACGCGTTAAAATTTTGACATATATATACTCGGGTATATATATATATATATATATATATATATATATATATATATATATATATATATATATAAATATATATATGTATATATATATATATATATGTGTGTGTGTGTGTGTGGGAACGCCCTCTGACACCCACTTCTGGCACCCGCCGCTGACGATTCTGCCTCACAGCCAGTGCCATCTGTACACACTCCGTGAACCACTCAGGATAGAATTGACTTTCGCATTGTAGTTTCATTAGAAGAGACTACCTGAAATTTTTTTCTCTTTTTCTCCAAGTTTTTCTACTTTTCATAAAAAATTATACTAAATATTTAATTTTTTAATAATTTATTAATAGCAGGTGAGTAAAATATAGATTATTTTATAAAAATAGAGAAAATTTGTTTTTTCATTATACTCTTAGGTATCAGAGAGTTTAATAAAAGTCAAATAAATTCATGTAATTAATTGACGCCTTAATTTATATTTGTCTCATAAAAGAAGTACTAATTTTGGTACCTCTACGTAAGTAATTGATCATTTTATGAAAAACATCTTTTTTAAAACAGATGAGTTTTATAGTATTTTTAAGACAATTTAAAGCAGGGATTCTCTGGTGGTCGATGGAAGTTTAAAAAGGGTCTATAGTATTCCAGGGGTTTATTGGGGGGGGGGGGGGGGGGTCGATGATAAATTTTCTGTTTTAAAATTTAATTTAATTATTTTAGGAATGCAATTATTAAATAACTAGAAGGTAACCCGTCATTTTGACGTCCTAATACTAATAATGACGTCATAATCGAAAAAGTATATGAAAGTTAAAAAATAACCAGAATTATCTAACAATATTGCATTTAATCCACACCTTGTAAAAGCAAACCCTTTCATTATTTTTTATTTATTTAATTTTTCATGCGATTGGAGTAGTACACTGCCATCCAGTTTTTTACAGCTCAGTACGCGATATGAATACTTGAGCTACTTGATTCATTCACATTCAAGTTTGTTTACTTTCAGAATTCATCGCAAAAGTAAACAGATTTTTAAAAACTGTTAAATATACAGCTAAAAACATCCAATTTTTTTTTCTTCTGAATGTTTTATAGAAAAATAGGCTGATCAAACGTGATTTGATGGAGAAGATATTAGTTTTTAGGTAAGAAAAAATGCTGTTCCACATCTGAAATTGAAATTAAGCCTAACCGGCGGTTTGTTTACTGAGGGCTTCAATTGAAAGATGAGTACAGCCCGGAAGTGTTATACAGAGACAACGGCTATTATAAGTAGGATAATATCCGTTTTAATAAGCATAAATACAGATTTGCATAGAGCGGAATGATCCACTCATCTAAAGTCGAATGTCATGACGCTTTTGTATATGTGTCGAATGAAATTATATTATAATTAAATAAAAGTTAGTAAAATAAGGTTAGTAAAATAAAGTCAGTAAAATTGTTTAGTAAATTATATACTTATGTTCGTTATGTTAGTTATTGTGACTATACGATAATAAGCAATTTCAGGCCAACACATTAAAAAAAGTGTATCAATGCATCAAGCAGAACTACCACATTAATTGGAATCGAACTTTTGGGCAATTTCAATCTGTGCTTCTGGAATCTTTTTTTATATTTATGAAATTAAAAATTAAAATAGTACAAAAATAATAAAACATAAACCTGATGAATCACTTTTTCTAATTTTTCGTTCATATTCTTAGTCAAATTGTTATCGTTAAGTGTTTTATGTGCAAGTAGCTGAAAACCGGCGCTTCGCTGCGGAGTACATTTAAACTTAATACAACTGTCAATGTATGCAATTAATGCCAAAAAAAAAAATCACTCATGGACAAAAAAATTAGCGCACCAAGAAATAATTGAGGGATCGTAACGAAACTTACAATGAAGGTACATGTCAGGGAGATATGCAAATGATTAAAAATGCAGCGTGATTGCGCATTACGTATAGCCGGTAGAGGGCGTTGAACATCGTACTCTGTGGAGTATAAAACAGGTAACCAAAGCTTTTTTGAGTGTGCTGAATCATTTACAAAGGAAGAGCTGACATAGACATGCCATTACGCCGTGTTCGAAGACAATATAAGCAGTTGTTGCAGTTTAAGAGGGGGAGAATCGTCGGGATGATGGAAGCTGGGTGGTCAGCTAGGCGAGTAGCTCGTCAATTAGGCCGCTCTGATTGTGTTGTGAGGAGGTGTTGGGACCAGTGTACCCGAGAGATGTCATGTACACGAAGACCAGGCTCAGGACGCCCTCGACAGACCAGTCGTCGAGAAGACCGCCACATCGTAAGAAATGCACGCGTACAGCCAACTGCTTCATCGGCCGCCATCCAGGCACAGGTAGCACCTTCAGTAGGGGCCTCTGTGTGTTCTCGAACCATACGAATATCGCGGCGCCCATTACGTGTGCTGCCCTTGACGCCCACCCATCGACGCCTCCGTTTGGAGTTTTGCCGCGCACGAGGAAACTGGACTGCAGCGGAATGGAACCAGGTCGTCTTTAGCGACGAATCCAGATTCAATCTCGGCAGTGATGACAATCGTGTTCGTGTGTGGAGAGCCCGTGGTGAACGCTTCAATCCTGCCTTTGCTGTACAGCGACACATCGCTCCCACAGCTGGTGTGATGGTATGGGGTGCCATTGCCTACAATACACGGTCACCCCTAGTATTGTTCCGTGGCACCATGACAGCCCAGCGGTATGTTCATGAAATCCTGCAACCACATGTGTTGCCACTCATGCAACGGCTCCCAGGAGCCATTTTTCAACAAGACAATGCTCGGCCTCATACGGCAAGGGTGTCACAAGACTGTCTCCGCACTGTTACTACCCTTCCTTGGCCTGCCTGATCCCAAGATTTGTCTCCAATCGAGCATATCTGGGATCATTTGGGACGACGAGTTGGGCATCCCACGAGTTTGAACGAACTAGAGGCAAGGTTACAGCAAATATGGAACGAAATGTTTAAAGACATCATACAGAACTTGTATGACTCAATGCCCGATCGTATCGCATCGTGCATTCGCGCTAGAGGGGGTCCAACGGAGTATTAACTCCTCCGTTCTTTTGCCTTTTTCTCTGAAATAAATTATCCTTTTTCTTTGATTTTCTTATCATTTACTTATATCAGAGTAGTCATTACGTATGTAAAATTTCGTTTCATTTTGACGGCTCCTTCTTGGTGCGCTAATTTTTTTGTCCATGAGTGTATATATATAATAAGTGTGACGATCAATGTATGCAATTGATGTAATATATATATATATATATATATATTTATAAAAAAAATCGTAAGGGATATTTTTTTTTGGATAATATCTAATCGTCTGCTGCCTTAGCAAGAAATAATTTTTTTTTGTCTAATTAGTTGTTATGCACGTGACGCAAAATAATTTAAAGTATGACAAGAAGAAAACAAACCACGTGATCTACATTTAATAAATTAAATTCTGAAATTAATCTTTAAAAATTCACTAAAAATCAGAAAATGGTGGTAAATATTCGAAAAAGATTTTGTTTTAAAGGAATTTTTATGATCTTTCTCGTGATATAAATTTTATAATCCTCAGATTATTATTTTAAATGCAAACTTAAAAAAAAGTTACTAAAGCAGCTCAAAAATTTTATTTTAATAAAATCTAAGAATTTTTTAAAAATCTTTCTTAGTGCAGCCCTACACTATAAGAAGAATCGCCATGCAAAATTTCAGCCCTTTAGGTCCAGCGGTTTGGTCTGTACGTTGTATGTCAGTGAGTCAGTCAGTGAGTCAGTCAGTCAGTTACGGAACTGTTTTATATATAGAGATTATTAGTATTATAATTATGTTGTGTGGTGCCTATTATAGAGAAAAATGCGAGGGGTCGATGAAGAAAATCATTCTTTTAAAAGGGGTCGATGTAGGAAAAAGGTTGGGAAACCCCTGATTTAAAGTATCCTGATTGCAACCTGATCCCATCTGAAATGTATATAACATATTTCAATCGTTAAACCAAAATCATTTCTAATTTTAATTATTTTATTCAATGTTGACCTCATTTTATTCATTAACCGTATGATTCCATTCAAACCTCCTCAATTTAATTTGACAGCCACGTTTACCTTCCTGCGGTTTAATAAGTGGTGAGGATTATTTTAAATTTGCCTTAAAATAATTCCATTGCGCCAAACGAGTGCAATTTTGACATCCTTTAGAAGCAGGTGTCATTCCCAGAGCCATCCCTACTCTCTTTGCTCTTTTTTCTCTACCTGACTAACATAATCTATCGGTGGAATGCTGAAAAATTTAGCAGTGTATAGGATTTTTTAAAACAAATGAGGGTTTTACACAGATAGAGAGGAGTTAATGATTATTATGTAGTTATTTTTAATATATTAGTTGCATAGAACTTGAGACGACAAATTATCTAAAAAGCAGTTTTTTTTCCATTAAACAGAAAAAAAAGAGAAAACAAAGATTAAAATGAAGATACACCGGAAGAAGCAAGATATTAGTTAACGAAACAGAATAAAGCAACTAAAGAATAATAAAAGAGTTTGTACATGATAAATATAACTAAAAAGTAAATAATTGAACAAAGAAAGATAAGTTCCCCCTTGAGTTAACTAATTTGGTTAGGCCTCCTGATGAAGAGACCAGTCGGTTGCCTCGTTATATGGTTTAGTTCTTTTACTGCTATAGAATCTTGCATTTATGGTGCGTTGAGCTCTAAGTGGGTGTTTTCGGTTTATTTTGTCTGCATTCTTCCTGTTAGTAATTATCTTTCCTTGTTAAATTATTTACTTTTTTGTTATATTTGTCTGTTTTTAGTATGAGGAGTTGTTACAACTGCGTGATCTTTTATTGAAAAGTTAAAAAAAAAATTTCAACGCTGGGGTAGTTTTTCTATTAATTTGTTCGGCTGTCTATGCCTTCTTTATGTGTATTATTTTGGGTTGAATTATTTTACGTTATTTGAGTTATTTGTACATGATAGACTTCCAGGCCGAAGGAGTATATGGAGCAATTTCTGTCCTTACGAACACATGGCATTTTTCAAATAGTTTATCCATGAAATTGATCTAGAAGTACAAAGGATTCGGCTCTTTGAAAAATTAACTTGTGGACAGAATAACTAGAGAGGGATATAGAAGAAGGGTTAGAAATTTCTTTTATTTTAAACATGCCTCTTTGAGCCACAACTGAGGGGCCCTTCTAGTTAGGCCAGTGTAACCAAGACTATACTCACAAGGATTAAGGTAAGTACCCCAGAAGTTATTAACAGTATGTATACATGTATACATGTCATGATTTGGATTCAAGACAGAAATCAACTCGTTTTAATTTAATAAGTTTATTAATTCCATTAACTTCGAGACAAACGTTCTGGCATAGCAAACAGCACGTGTCACGACCACGCACCAACTAGTACAAAGCAAATCTGAAAACGCTCATCTTCAACTGTTGCCAACCAGGAATAGCTAAACTTTTCCAGCAGGACATTCGGCGAGAAAACCGGTTACCCTACAAACTCCTGACTCTGATTCGTCGGGGGTTGTACTCAAGGGGAGGTACGAGTCATTAAAATAATAATTGCCGGTTCTGATTCCTACATACATGTATATTTTTATGCTATTGTGGAATAAAACTATCTCAAGCAAATTTGTCTTCTTCATTCAAGAACTGTCCCGTCAGATTAGGCTTGATCGGATGAATGGGGCTACGTCCAAAACAATGAACACGTGGGTAAATTTAAAAAAAAAGTTACATTCATTAAAATGTGGGGTCAAGGGGCGAGAAGAGGAATATTAAATTATTATTTTTCGTGAGTAATATTGAGTAATATATCCAAGGAGTGTTCAACAATGCAACTCTTGTATGTACGATTTTCATTCTCATTAAGGGGGTCCAGGATACAAAATTGTTCGGATTTTCGAAACATTTTTTATTGCATTAAAATTTTTTTGTTCTTTTACGCTTAAAATGACGTTTAAATCATGTTTCTATCTTAATTAGAACATGATAAATTATTATTATTATTTTTTTTTTGCAACATTCTAATAGTAGCCAATTGTTGTTTAAACCTGTAAGTTCGTTTTTCTTCATGATGGCTTTTTCCCTTTATCTCATCTTTAAATTGTTATAAGTTAAGAACCGTTGTTCATAAATGGTTGAAACTTGGAACATGTCTTTTCCAACTATTTTACTTTAATTTTAATTCAGAAAATTTGAAAAAAAATTTACTTTTGAAAATATGATTTTTTAAAAATAAGTTACATAATTTTTTTTGTAATTTTTAATCTAAATATTTTTAATTTCTTAAAAAATTAATATTTCAAAAAATGCTGAATCAAAATTAAAACTTATGTATTTCTGTTTAATTAAATGAAAAAATTTTGAAATCCGACAGATAATATTTCGAGTTATAAAGATTTTAAATTTCCCCACTTTTATTAAAAATTTTAAATTTCAAAATTTTTCAAAAATTTTTTGAGAAATTTTATGATGTGATTTTGTTTACAAATTATATGGTTGACCATCACAAAAAAAATTCAAAATTTTAACTCATTAAATAAAAAAAAATTTAAAATGTGTCCCGGACCCCCTTAAATAATAAAATATTTATTTTATACGATTTTGTATCATTTTTACTTTTTAAAACGATGTAATGTCTTTGAACGCAGTTATATGTTCTCCTTTCATTTGACAACAATTTAAAAATCTCAATTTAACGAATACTTTTGCTACTCCTTTGAATTTGTGAAATCCGGGTGCTACTGTGGTTAGAATAATTCCCTTGGTATTGGCGGATTCCAGTTGTTGCTGTTGTCGTGTCTGCGGATAGAAGCACTATCCGCAGAAGAGGAGGTACCATTGCCTCAAGAGAGGTTGGACTTCTGTACGTCACACCTCAGTCCGGTGTACGTATGAATACAAGGCAATAGGAACATTAATCACATAAACACAGAAGAATTTTTATTAACAAAATGGCACCGGTGATGGACGATGGTTTGAAGTTCCCCTTTCTAGACTTCTTCCTTTTGCAAACGGAAGACTGACGAGTTCCCCAGTATACAACCAAGTCTTATGCTGGAATCGAACCCGCGCCCCCGGGGTGACAGGCTGTTGCCTTAACCACTTAGCCACTGGGCGGCAGCACATTCGAGTTCCACTATAATTTGAATTGTTGTTACTTCCTTGATATTTGTTAAATGTTATTTACACTGTAGTTTGAACTTATGTTACTTCCTAGGCATCTATACTTCGTAGGATATTTACCTGTCATTTGAATTTCTGCTTCCTTCTTGTCACTGTTAAACTCAATTTCAACTGAAGTAAATATTCCTTTGTTAGTCGTTGAATGTACTTCACGCAGTATTTTGAGTTTTAGCAACATTCTTGGCTTTTATTAAATAGAGGTACCTCAGCAGTTGGATTTTTATACTTACTTTGTAAGTCGTTGAATCTACATCACACAGTAGTTCGAGTTTTAGCAACATACTTGGCTTTTATTAAACCGATGTACCTCAGCAGTGTGATTTTTATACTACTTTGTAAGTCGTTGAATCTACTTCACGCAGTAGTTTTAGCAACATTCTTGGATTTTATTAAATCGAGGTACCGCAGCAGTTTGATTTTTATACTACTTTGTAAGTCGTTGAATCTACTTCACGCATTAGTTCGAGTTTTAACAACATACTTGGCTTTTATTAAATCGAGGTACCGCAGCAGTTTGATTTTTATACTACTTTGTAAGTCGTTGAATCTACTTCACGCAGTAGTTCCAGTTTTAGCAACATACTTGGCTTTTATTAAATCGAGGTACAGCAGCAGTTTGATTTTTATACTACTTTGTAAGTCGTTGAATCTACTTCACGCAGTAGTTCGAGTTTTAGCAACATACTTGGCTTTTATTAAGTCGAGGTACCGCAGCAGTTTGATTTTTATACTACTTTGTAAGTCGTTGAATCTACTTCATGCAGTAGTTTTAGCAACATACTTGGCTTTTATTAAATCGAGGTACCGCAGCAGTTTGATTTTTATACTACTTTGTAAGTCGTTGAATCTACTTCACGCAGTAGTTTTAGCAACATACTTGGCTTTTATTAAATCGAGGTACAGCAGCATTTTGATTTTTATACTACTTTGTAAGTCGGTGAATCTACTTCACGCAGTAGTTCGAGTTTTAGCAACATACTTGGCTTTTATTAAGTCGAGGTACCGCAGCAGTTTGATTTTAACGAGTAAGTCGTTGAATCTACTTCACGCAGTAGTTCGAGTTTTAGCAACATACTTGGCTTTTATTAAGTCGAGGTACCGCAGCAGTTTGATTTTTATACTACTTTGTAAGTCGTTGAATCTACTTCACGCAGTAGTTTTAGCAACATACTTGGCTTTTATTAAATCGAGGTACAGCAGCAGTTTGATTTTTATACTACTTTGTAAGTCGTTGAATCTACTTCACGCAGTAGTTCGAGTTTTAGCAACATGCTTGGCTTTTATTAAATCGAGGTACCTCAGCTGTTTGATTTTTTTACTACTTCATAAGTCATTAAAATCTACTTTACAGTGTAGTCGGGATTTTTTCAACCTCCTTGTCATTTGTTCAATCGAGGTTCTCCTGGAGTGTCAATTTATGCCTATAAAAACTACTATCAGATATTGAGAAGGATTCCTTTTAGTAATGCTAACAAATAATGTGAATGACTCACAATGCTTTAAAAAGCAGATGCTTAGCGTATAATTGCTTATTGTTTGGAAAGTGTTACATTTCAATGATCATTAACGTTACGTGATTTTGTCAAAATCCTCTAGATAATGATAAACAGCTTGTAGCTGTTTCTCTTGGTCATAAAGGCTTCCCACGTCGACTGAATTTTACGCCAGATTGTTTTCATTGTTCATCTTCCACAAAATAAGGAAAAAAATATTCGTTTTTTTAAAGGGTAACACCCGACCGTCCTAAACCGGGTGCAAAACAACCTCGTATCACAGCTGTCGAGTGTAGAATGAAAAGGGTGAAAAGATCGACATAATGGTTAAATCTGGATCAAGGCCAAAGCATAATCGACAGTTGGGAAGCTTGATATCTACACCACACCTAGCAAACAATGCGACTGTCGAAGTACGTACTCCAGAGAGCATTAGTTCACCAGCGACTGGAATGAAACAATATGTTTTTGATTGCTATTTGTGGATATGGATATGTGGATCATTTTAATTAAACTCAAAATTTTGCTGAGACTGGTTGCAAAACCTGGAATCCCTAGCATTTCATAAACAAATATTTCAGATTTAAAAAAAAAATCTAGTATTATTTATACGAGCTGAAGTCCTAGATTCCAGACAGTAAAAAAATATATAATATTGAATGCATGGTTGGTTAAAAAGTATTTGTACAAAACCCACGATACATTATTAGAAAATTTTAATGAAAAATTTAATGTAAAAACATTGCAATACTTCATCCGCAATCGAGAACTGAAATCGTTTCTAATGTAAGATCCGAAATAATTTATTTATATATATAAAACAGTTCCATAACTGAATGACTGATTGACTGACTGGCATATAACGCACAGACCAAACCGCTGGACTTAAATGGCTGAAATTTTGCATGGTGATTCTTCTTATAGTGTAGGCGTGCACTAAGAAAGATTTTTGAAAAAATTCTTAGATTTTTTAAATTAAATTTTTAAGCTGTTTTTGTAACTATTTCAAGTTTGCATTTAAAATAATAATCTGAAGGTTATAAAATCCTTTTTCTGATTTTTGGGGAATTTTTAAAGATTAATATTTATAATTTAATTTATTAAATACTGATCACGTGGTCTATTTTCTTTTTGTGATACTTTAAACTAATTTTGCGACACGTGCATAGCAACGAAATAGACAAAAAAAAAATTTTTTCTTACTAATGCGGCAGACGATTGGACATTACCCAAAAAATATTAAAATACAGTAAAAGATATTTTCTTCAAACTGTACTATATTCTTTAGTATGTTCTACTAGATTTAATCTGAATATTGTGTTCTACATTATTTTGTCTATAAAAATATCCGTTATGATTTTTTATAAATATATATATTTTTTACACCAATAGCGTACATTGATCGCTATATTTATTATATATATATATAATATATATATATATATATATATAATATATATATATATATATGTGTGTGTGTGTGTGTGTGTATTGGCATTAACTGCATACATTGACCTCTGTATTTAATTTGAATGTATTCCGTAGCGAGGTACGGGTATTCAGTTATTATTGATATAATACTGCATGGTTTAAAAGTATTTGAACAAAACCCACCATACACAATGAGAAAATTTTAACGTTAATTAAAACATTACAATACTCCCTCCTCAATCGAAAATTGAAATCGTTTCTGTTGTAAGATCCGGAATATATTATGTAATACAGTTTAAATATGTTTAACCTTTTCCCTGTGGAAACTAACGCTGGTATAATTTCATCGAAAATTTCAATCCACTTAACAGAAGATAAGCATCTCTCGTATTACGCATGGGAAAATAATAACCATTGCATCACAGCCGGAGAGAGGTGGCTTATTTAAGTGAAATATTTTACAAATAATGCTCTAATTGCATTTATAATTGGTCCTAATCTACTGGTTCCGCCGAGGAATAATTCTGCGGGGGGAAGCACGCCAGTAAAACCTTGTTCAATTCCGCTTTCTTCGCGCCGGAATGGAAAAATCGATACCTGGTCATCATCCGGAAAGAGAAATGCGCAAATAGTTCCTGCAGAAGCAGATACATTATCTTTAAGTATGTAACTTCTTATCGATCCCGAAAGTGTTGGCCTGAGACGCTATAGCAGCGCTCGCCTGCCCCGGCTCTGCGAGGAATTCATAACGAGGCTAGGACTTTTAAATCAAATGGGGACAAATAACGAAAGGGAAGATCAATTCAAAGGATTATATTAATGCTATGTAAATTACCCTCCTCTGTCTTTATCGGCGTACCGAGGCTGAGTAGCCCCTCCCCCGCCATCGTTCTTTGATTATTCCGGGGTTTTGCATTCTCTCGGGCAGAAGCGATCATGACGAAGTGCCGAAGGACAAAGGAAATGGAAAATAAGAGTAAAAAAAAATGGATGAGGAGAGAAATTAAGAGAAACGATCATTTTTCATGGAGAGAATAGGACACATGGCTTGATTTTAAATTGAAGCGCTACAAGAGGATAATGATACGGAAAAAAAACTGAAACCATAGAGAGTTCCGTAGTTTTGAAAGAAATCAAGCGCCTCACACCCTTATTGAAGCGTTCAGTAATTATTTAAGCCCAACGACTCAGCAGGTGGTTTAATTGTGCCATAGTCTTTGTTCCATTGTTATGAATATTGTAAAATATCCTTATTATTTTGATTCTTGCATTATTTTCTATAGACTGCACACTTAAGGAAATTACTGTGGCAGCTAATAAAAACATGTCAATGGACCTCTTGCTTGTAAAATGTTAATGTGAGGAAATTTTAAGATTGTATAAATGCTTTAATGTCTGGTGGTAAGTTATTTAGTCTTTAAACAGTCTTAAGGGATAACTATGGTTCGTTCGGCAGAGTCCTTAACATGTAAAGAAGATTTTAAGTGCATTTAATATTGTAATATGGTTACCTGAGGATTTCAAAACATTCATATAAAGTGATGAATATGCGTGGTAGGTATGTATACTTGTGTATTGCGTATTGTATATATATATATATATATACTACTTTTCCAAGCTGTGGGCTTGGGTACGAATCTCGAATAAGGCATGGTCGTTATCGTGATTTCCACACACAGGGAGCAATGCTTGCTCACCTAATATGGTGCTCCCGTTATAAAGAAGTTTTCAGCAAGACTTCGCGGATCTTCAAGGGCCAAGTCAGAAGAAATACTAACCATCAGAAAACAAACTCCTCCATATTGGAAATAAATAAATATATATACAGTGGACGCTCGTTAATTCGAACTCAAAGGTTCTCAGAAAAAAGTTCGAATTATCCGAAGTTCGAATTATCCGATGTTAAGAGAAAATATATAACTTTAAATGTGTATCACTGAAGAAGAAAATCTCCTAGTATGTATAACCCCAGAAAATATATTATACTATGTTATTTAAAGTTAAACATATTAAAAAGCAATACAGACTTACCTTAATCATAAAATGAAGCAGATGATATGCAGTATAAAGTAAACTTTTATTAAAAATATGATTTACACTTTGGGGAAAAACTGTAAAATGGATGTTTGGTTCTGTTTATGATGCCTACATTGTTCAGCCAGCTTCTCGATTTGAAGTAAACATTTCAATTCATTTTCAGAGGAAGGTTCCATCTGAATAAACGCTTTCAGAGTTTTAATAGAGTCCATTATGGCTTTGTCCATTATGGCCGCATTAAAAATATCTTTCGGCAGGTAAGAAGAGAAAAGCCCTGGCAGTTTCCTACCGAAATTAGTGCATACGTCTTCGTTTACATCAGAGCTTTGGCCACATACAGTTTGATAAGAAATATTGTGCCTTGACTTAAATCGAGAAAGCCATCCATCACTGCATTTAAAATCTTCAATACCCATTCGACTTGCCAATTCATCAGCCTTCGTGAGCACTAGGGGTCCATTTGTCGGAAAATTTCGAGATCTAAAATCCTGGAACCATAGTAGTAGAGCTTTTTCTAGAACTTCCTGGGACGCATTTCCCATGGTTTCCTTCCTCTAGCAAATTTTGATTTTTCCCATGAATCTAAAATTGACTCCTTGTTTTTCAAATTTGTTGACAAGGCATTTTTCAAAATTCCATAGTCAGCTGCTAACTTTGTTTTACATTCGCTATTCTCTACTTTCTTTAAAATTTCTATCTTTTCTCCAAAGTTAGGGTTTTGTACTTTCCACGTGTAGACATCCTGAATTTTTGCACGTTCACACCAGACAATGAGGAAAAAAAACTAGACCACATTAACTTGTCTGCACTGCAGTTATAACTGACGCAGCTCCCTAGAATCTGTAGTAAAGACTAGTTTTTCTGAAATTCTAAGAAAATCGATCCCAATAAAGGAAAATTGCTTTTTCCGTTTAACACTGTAGCGTACTGGAAATAGGGTCTTATTTTTTCCCGAGACCCCACAAGGGCTTGAAACACAGCTGCGTGTTTTTCAAGGAATGTGTTGTTCGGTTCCACCAGTTCGGAACACATGGGGGGATTAAAAACCGTTTTCCTTACAGATGCAGCCACTAAAGCTGTCATCTTGACGTTTCTGCAATGTAGTAAAGTTCGGCGTCTAAGAAGAGCTGTCAGCCGATAAGCTGCCGGCCCCTCCACCCCTTCTGAAAATCCAGACATTGGGTAGAGACGCTTGAGAACGCGGGCGGTGCGGATGTGTGTTTAGGCTCCGTACATTGGGAATCTGCACGGTTTTTTTAAATTGAATATGTTGCACTGTTTTAAATGTTAACTATTTTTGTTAATAAATTGTTAAGTTTTTTGTTTTAAAAAGTTGGCCGTCGTTTGTTAATTAGAACTCTGTCTTTCTTTGGTATGGATCAATAGTTGTGAAATTTCTTGAAAATACCTCAGAGAGAATCGCCTTACCTACTTACAGTGACGCCACAACACTAATAAGAAGGACAATAGCTACTAACGTTTAGCGGACATGCAATAGTCTAGGAATGCAGGAATGTGCCTCTTTACACAGAAAAGAAATTTTGACACTCAAAATAATAAATACAGTGTGTATTTTCTCCATTAAACTAGGAAAAATAATTTTTTTGTCAAATTTTTAGTTCGAATTAACCGAAGTGATAAAAATTTAGTTCGAATTAATGAGATATTTTTAACATTAACTCCAATACAAGTTTTTTGGGGCCTGCGGATTAGTTCGAATTAACCGAAAGTTCGAATTAACCGAGTTCGAATTAACGAGCGTCCACTGTATATATATACAAACATACAGAGCGCATGTATCCATAGATATTAATATTCATCATGACATTTAATGTCAATTCTAACATCACTAAATCCTACCGAAAAAATGTAACTGATAAAATTTGTAAATTAAAAGAATATTTTAAATAGGTATGTAGATACCATCGGACTGTTATCACGCAGGTGTAGACAGATGATTATAAATTGCTGTTGCTCAGTATTGAAACATAGTGATCAGAAGTGAGATACAATTTAAACTCTGTTGATAAAAGTGCTGGGACCTAACTGATAAGATTTTCAACTAACTTGTTTGGAGATTACGGAAATCTCACCTCTCAACTTTCTGTGTCTTCGTTTTTTTTTTACCGACTTTGCCACATTGTCTGTTACCGTTGGTACAAGTTTCAGTTATGACTATGGAATCAAGGACAATTTTGTCCTAGCAGCAACAGAATGTACTGTCTTATTTTAACATTCTTAATTTTTTTCCATGCGCATATGCTAAATACAATTCGCAATTTCAATGGAATCATGGCAATACAAACGCATACGTTGAGAATGACTTTGAACGAATTTCTTTAATTCCTATTTCATTTTCCCAAACACGATGAGATAATATATTACAATTTTCCCATATATGAATAAATTTTTATAGTACCGAGATTATTACATGCAGATAAAGGGGGACAAGAATGGAGCCTAGCGGAAGAATATTACAAAATACGTGCATTGAATTCGGAAGAAAATGTTCTATTTTAGAGATGATTGATGGAAATGTCAAGCAAATTATCATATATATGCAGGAATGGGAGATATGCAAACATTCTCGTCTGCATGATAATCGGGAAAGATAAAAGGAAAACACACGACGCACTCGAATCGAGTTTCAAATTCTGGAGGTGCTTAGATGGTGCCTCATATTTTGTGGAAGGTAGACGATACATATTAATACCTTTGGGGTTCGATGTTGTAGGAGCCTAGCATGCCTGCATGGTCTCTGGAAATCACGGTACTTCTTTTGAAGGGAGATTATATTGTTATTACTCCTTTTACTTAGACAGAATGGCAGCTTCCCTCGTCAGTGCACAAAACTGACATTTGCAATCAATGATGTCTGTCTTTTAGTCAGAATTCATTTTTTTAAGTCTATACAAATAACGAATGTCATCAGTAGGGTCTGCTCTGATCTGTTCATATTGTAGATTAATAAATGCCATCAAAGCAATCTCTCTTGTAGTCTGAATTCGTTCTTTAATGTAGAGTAAATGCGATGAGGGGCTGCTTAATCCCTTGAAAGTGTTAGAAAGTATCATTAATACAATTTTTTTTTCCATTATTCATTTATGAATGCACTCCTTTGTTATATATATTTATATATATCTATATATATAATATATATATATATATTATATATAGATATATATATATATATATATATATATTTATCTATATATATATATATATTATTTATATATATATATATATATTATCTATATATTATATATATATATATATCTATATCTATATATATATATTTATATATATATATTATATATATAATATATATAATATATATATATATAACTATATATATATATATATATATATATATATATAATATCTATATATACCGGAGGGCAAAAAGTCCGTAAAAATTTTAAAAATTGATAACTGGAAAAATAACCAAAATAAAAAACGCTTGCACGGTTAGCATCTCTAGATCACGGGATTTTTTTTTAAGACAGGAAAAAAATAACTCAAAAAACAGCCGACAGGTGGCGCTGACGTACACAAGTCAACGGATGTATCATTCTGGGTGTATCTATCTGGTCCTTCCAATGTGTTCGAACTGAAAGAGGCGACCCGCCGAGAGGTGTCATGTATATATTCGTACCTGCTGCACTCTGCCATTGGTGGATTTGTGACTCGCCTGCAATGTATTATCCTCTGTGGTTAGGGTCATGTGGAACACCTACTGCTGTAATAAACGATTTAGAAGCATTCTTTTCGTTATTTGCGTATCTTTTTTTGACTCGTGTACGTCAGCGCCATCTGTCGGCTGTTTTTAGAGTTTTTATTTTCCTATCTTAAAAAAATCCCGTGACCTAGCGATGCAAACGTTTTTTTATTTTGGTTATTTTTCAAGTTTTTATCAATTTTTAAAATTTTTACGTACTTTTTGCCCACCCGATATATACATATACATATATATATATAGATAGATAGATAGATAGATAGATCAAAACTCCGCCATAAAATTTTGTACCCGAAAGAAAGTCGAAAGAGAGATGGAAAAATCAATGACAGCTTTCTGGAAGGGAAGAAACAGGATATTTTTTGATACAGATGATATGACGCAGCCATAATTCCTGGATAATGGGAAAATCTGACATCTTTCAAAGGTAGAATTCTGTATATAATAGAAAAGGAAAAAAATTGTAATCTTCCCGACATTTTCCAGTAAAATACGGAAACCTTTGAGTAGCTTTTAAGTTCTTAAAAGAGTTTATGTAATATTTATTATAAAACTTATTTAATGAGTTTAAATTATTAATGTACTGTCAAGTCAGTACTGCTTACTCCGTGTGATTTAATGAAATCCGAGAAAGGGATTAGTAGAAGTTATGACCTACACTACTAGATCAGATATTTTGTACAAAAGTCCACATCAAAAGTTAGACAAAATATGCCCTTTGGAAGGTGATTAATACGCTACAAAACGGACGAGGGATTGAGTGATTTTTTTACTTGCTTGCTGCTGTTCGCTTCACGATCTTTTATTTGTGTCGCTGCTTACGTCGTCCTTCTGCTCGGAGTTTTGTCGGAGAAGAAGCCTAGGTAAAAATAAACAATAAAAAATGGTGGCAGGATAATTAAAGTATAATCTTAAATATTGCATCATAAATTGTTATTCAGAACGAGGGTACAGATTTTGAAAAGTCAACTGAATTTTTTGTTCATACATTCCTCAATAAATAGCATTTTATATGTATGGGACTTTGAAAAGCGTTCTAAATAGCATATATATTTTTTAAAATAAAGGTTTTTTCTTGAACTACTGTATTAATTTACAGTTCACACTTTCTCTTGGATTTTTTTCTTTGTTATGAGGCCATCTTGCATGTGAACAAACACCAGTGGATTCAGTGCATGTCATCAAACATGTGAACAGTGCAAGAATGTCTATGCCTTAGTCGAAATTTGAACACACCTTGGAAGCTCGGAACGCTAATCTCTATATGATGTCGTCTTTGCACTTACAAAATTTAAATATCAAATATTTATAGACGATGGGGAATATTTCTTAATCCCCACCCATGTGTGGGAGAAACAGTTCCTTTTCCCTAGCAGAGAAAATGAACTGTTCATTTCTGAATAAAACATCTGTAAGGTATACACAAGATTCGATTCACAAGAATCGAACTTTTGAGTGAATGAATTAAAGAAGCTGCTTGAGATATGCTAATTTCGGCATACGCGCTTGGTATAAATACCAAGCAGCTTGATTAATACAGAGGTTGAAAAAGATTTTGTTAAGGTTGGTAGATAAGCGAGAGGGAGCTACGAGGTAAGCAGTTCCTGGTGTTAACCGGCGCTTGTGCTTAGAGAAGGCCCAAAGTTTACGTGGCAGAACTGCTGGTTTGACTCTCTGCTGGTTTGTGAGTATTGCAATGTGTACTTCTATTGAATGTTAATATATATTCCATACAAGTAGTACGTATGCTTATTGCTGTAAAAGCAAATTCTATATGTGCAACGAATTAAATACACGTTGTTTCATGTATAAACTGTGTTTGTATCAAATTCATTTAGAGTGCCACTTCAAATTATATACACCCAAGTCTGGGTAGAAGTGAGCTATTCTCTATACATCTACATACAGAATAAGTTTTCGAAATCATTCGCTGGACCTTCTAAGTTACAGAAAACTGCTTTCTTTACAGGAAATGTTAGATTACTGGAGTTCATAGTCGTATTTTAGAAGAAGGAGGTAAAAAAAAGAGAACAAACACCAGTGAATTCAGTGCATGTCACCAACACGTGAACAGTGCAAGAATGTCTATGCCTTAGTCGAAATTTGAACACACCTTGGAAGCTCGGAACGCTAATCTCTATATGATGTTGTCGGTGCACTTAGAAAATTTAAATATCAAATATTTAAAGACGAAGTGTAATATTTCTTAAACCCCTCCCATATGTGGGAGAATCAGTTCCTTTCCCTAGCAGAGAAAAGGAACTGTTAATTTCTGAATAAAACATCTACATACAGAATAAGTTTTCGAAATCATTCGCCGGACCTTCTAAGTTACAGAAAGCTGCTTTCTTTACAGGAAATGTTAGATTACTGAAGTTCATAGTCGTATTTTAGAAGAAGGAGGTAAAAAAAAGAGAACAAACACCAGTGAATTCAGTGCATGTCACCAAACATGTGAACAGAGCAAAAATGTCTGCCTTAGTTGAAATTTGAACACGAGACCCACCTTGGAAGCTCAGAACGCTAATCTCTATATGATGTTGTCGGTGCATTTAGAAAATTTAAATATCAAATATTTAAAGACGAAGTGTAATATTTCTTAAACCCCTCCCATATGTGGGAGAATCAGTTCCTTTCCCTAGCAGAGAAAAGGAACTGTTCATTTCTGAATAAAACATCTACATACAGAATAAGTTTTCGAAATCATTCGCTGGACCTTCTAAGTTACAGAAAGCGGCTTTCTTTACAGGAAATGTTAGATTACTGAAGTTCATAGTCGTATTTTAGAAGAAGGAGGTAAAAAAAAAAAGAGAAAAAGTTAGATATATTGCTCGACAAAAATAACACAAACTAGTGGCAACACTGATTTTTACTTACCTTCCCCCCTCCTTCCCCGATCCTTCCCTCCACTTCCGAAGGTATATTGAGTACTGGAACCCCCTCCATAAAATTTTGTACCTGAAAGGAAGTGGGGAGAAATGGAAAAATCAATAGTAGTTTTATAGGGGAGGACAAAATGTCGAGGTATTTGGAATGAGGGCTATTTTCGGAGTTTGGATTTATCCTGGGGGTAAAGAACTGGGTTAGATACCCCTTATCAGCTAAAGACTGTAAGTTGTATTGATCGCTGGTGTTTTCGACAAGTGATAAGACGTGGTCTTATTTTCGCTGTTTTGACACCGTAGATGCGAGAGAAGAAAAAAATAAAGCCCATTGATACGGCATGAATGACTGATTTTACTCTTTTTGCCACAAACAATAGTTAAAAAAAAAGGGAACCTGACAGGGCTGTCCCAAAGAGGAAAGTAGTTTCGTAAGGGACTTTCGGGTAGTTTCAGGTCGAATAAGTGGTGTTCGAATACTTTATGGCAATGCTGCTTTATGGAAACCAGAAATGCTGACTCCTTTTGATCCTTGGATATAATTTACTTTGTAAATATCAGCGGGAGGTGTGACCCAAAACATGATAATAATGTATAAAAAATACAACTGCATTAGCGAGAGAATGGAAAGCTGAATTCTGAGAAATCTAGAGGTGAGTGTTAATATCTAACAAATATACATTTTAATGGAAGACAACAGAATGAAATAACACTTAATCGCAAATGTATAGCAAAATTTGTTTCTCATATTTTAGTAAATTTAGTGGAATTTAAGTATACAACATCGTTTATATGACAGATATGTTACAGCATTAACTTACATTGGATTTTCAGTGAAAGTGCTTTAAGTAAATTATCTTTATAAGCCTCTCTATATTAGTGTTAATTACCTTTATAACTCTTCAACATAGGCATTAAACTCTTTTGACGTATTACTGCGATGGAGGTGATATATTGCTGTAAAGAACGTATGTTAGAGCTGAGATTAGCTTAACATCATATCTAATTTATTTAAGACATCTAGAAAGTAAGGTGCTCCGGCCTTTATAGAGTATTGCATCAGGTTTTGAGATGGTTCACGAGAACATTTTTACAAACAAATCTTAGAATAAAAGATAGTATTACAATAAAGGTTATTAGATAATCTTTTATGTAAATTCGTTTCACATAAAATAAAGATAAATTCACCTTACTAATAGACAAATTTTTAGAGGGATTTAACAAACTAGATACAGTAATACAAAGGTTACTCTGTACTTTGCTGTTTTAATGACTTATAGGTGCAACGAACAATCATCAATCATTAAAATACCGCAGGTATAGAATTACCCATCACTGTATGGGTAATCAACTCCTACCTTATCCTGACCTTAGATTAGTAGTAGGAAATTATAACACAATAAAAAGTATTTGCTTCTCGATTTTAAGGTACAACAAGGTCCCAATGTAGCCTTGCGGTAGCGCGGTGGCTTTCGGTACATTTTCCCCCCCAATGCGGAGGCACTTGTCTTGTAGACATTCGCTTCTAATTCACCGCAGTTTGCTGATTATTTTATTATGGGGGCACCATATAGGCATACCAGCATTCTCCCTAAGAAAGGACGACACAAACGGAGGTATTTTAGTGGCACGACGTCGGGACTGGATCCGAGCACCCTCAGTACCGAAAGCCAGTGCGCAGTACCACAGCGCCACCATAAGCCCGCTTTCGGTACTGAGGGTGCTCGATTCCGGTAGCGGGCCATTAAAATCCTCTGTGTCTAGGCCTTATAATAGGCATGTTAAATACGTAGACCGAAAAGTCTCCTCTATGAGGTCAGAGAGGGTGGTAGAAGGTACGACCACCCCAGATGTCACCCCCTGAGGTTACTCGGTCAAAAATTGAGGTGGTAACTCGCTGAAACGGATAACTTTTCTGACATTGATAGGCCTACTGTACCTTTTCATAAAAAATAGATGAAACATCGTTTTGAAGAAATATAAAAGTTTTATCATTCTGTTTTTCAGACTTCTTTTATACTTTTTCAGTAGGATTTGGTTAAAAAATTAAAAAATTCCACGTCTATTTTGTCGTTTTATTTTTCAAGCAATTCTGTTACAAAGATAAAGAAAAAGGACTTTTTTTTGGGGGGTGGGGGTAGGGGGGGGCTCTGCAACATTCTCACACAATCAAATACCGAAACAGACTTTACATTTCATTTGCGGATGTCAACGTGATACTTTTTTATTAGCTTCTAAAAGAGAGCGTGAAGTGGAGTAAATATATATAAGAACTATAAAAATTCTTCAGACCTTGTGGTGCTATATATAACCGCACACTTCAGTCCGAAGGCTACATGGAACCTGGTCTGTAACTTCTAGCCAGGGGGCTATAGAAGCACAACAACAACGTACAACAAAAAAATGGAGAAAAGAAAAGTAATTGCTTTACTAATGCCCTCACGCTAAATTTGGCTCTCCCATCCCCGTTCTGACATCCATTATTTCCTAGTATACGTTGCACTGAGCCTTCACATTCGTTTCTTCTATTTTCCCTGCTAACTTAAACTCTCTCAATATAAGGGCAGCACAAACACTTCGAATATCTATGACTTGAATTTTGCACCCAAGTCACTGATAGAAGATATTTAGACGAGGAGGTGAATTTTAAAACAGCAGGATCTCTAACATGCTCGATTGATTTGGAGTGGCATTAAGATTTTTCAAATTTTATAATACGAGTTGTGCAAATAACTATATATATATATATATATATATATATATATATATATAACATTAAAAATCCCATAACTCTTTTACAATTTAATTTATTCTAAATTTCCTTGGGTGTTCGAGCTAATTTCGCTTTTGATTCTAAGTTCTAAATTCCCTTGTGGCGAAAACCTTAAGATGGCTTCCTTTTTCCAATCTTCGTAGCGTGGTAACTAAATTAAACACTACTGAGCATCATCACGTCACTTTTAAGCATTAACCAATTAGACACCACTACAAAGATCACATGACGAGATTGTTTATATAAGACATTGCACATGTAGATGTAGAGCTTTTCGCCAATCTCAACCGCCCAGAGAGGTTGTGTCAGTGTTCAGTCTAAATAAAAGTTTGATGTGTTAATTATGGTCTGGATTTCGGTCATTTGGATGTTGTGATTCTTCTAATATACTGAATCTTCCCTGTGACACGGGGGGTCCTTAAAATCATCAGTATTCTATTATTTGGTGGGCCCATCATGTTACACACACATATATATATATATATATATATATATATATATATATATATATATATATATATATATATATAGTCACATGGAAGGGGGAGATATATAGTATAAACCAACACGCTGTTACGGTGAAAGAATTTTATCAGCAGGATGCGACCACGAAGCAATCACACTACTGAACTGCCCTCAGCCGGAAAGAAGTCTATTTTATAGAACTTAAGAACTTTCTAGAAATAAGGTAAATTAGCATATGAAATTAACATGAGGAAAATTAATATAAATAGGAACTTCTCAAAATTTTGAGAAAGGTAACAAAAATTCGAATGAAAGTAAAACCAGAAGGTCCCGACTGGATTTGAAACGACGTCTTATCGGGCAGCAATCCAGTGCTTTAACCATTTGGCCGTGCTGCTACTTGCCATTACCTTCGGAATGTGGGAATGTGGCAAAAAAAGAAAATAAATAAATATATATATATATATATATATATATATATATATATATATATATATATATATATATATATATATAAATATATATATATATACTAAACTCACGGTGCAACAGTCCGATGTGGACCAGGGCCAGCGGTACCCATCTCCGCTTTCTTGACTGTGACTTGGGGTGCCATACAGCATATGTCTCAGTCAGGTGGTCAACCTGACGTGGGACCCCCAGAGTTTAGTTCCCAAGAATGCTTGGTCCTCATTTTATCGACCACTCAAGGGATGAAAGGCTGAGTCGACCCTGCCCAGTCGCAGGGTCGAACCCTGGACCTGTGGGATGGCAGCTTGACGCTATTAACCACTACGCCACCGGGCTTTTATATTTATATATATATATATATATATATATATACACGCACACACACACACACACTATCTGGCCAAAAGTATCCGGCCGCCCAGTGGTACGAACTCGAAGAATCCTGAGGCATATATTAATATGATGTTGGTCCTCTTTTTGCATCGATGACAGCTTGCACACGTCTGGGGATACTTTCCACCAGTTTTTGATAGATGTCCATAAGAATTGACTTCCACAGGAATTGGCGTCCTTCACAGCTGAAGTCACTGCTGGCAGTGAGGATGGTCGATTTGGCTGGCTACGTAATCTGCGTTCTAATTCGTCTCAGAGGTGTGCAATGGGATTTAGATCGAGGCTCTGAGAAGGCCAGTCCAGTTTTTGAACACCCATTTCGTCAAACCATACTTGCGCAAGTCTCGATGTGTGAATGGAGAAGTTATCCTACTGGAAGAGAAATGGTACTTCTCCGAAATATTGCCATACAGTTGGAAGAGCAGCATTGTCCAGAATATCCACATACATCGCAGAGTTCGTGTTTCTAACAAGAACTAAGGAACCCAGGCCAAACCATGCAAAACAACCCCACGCCATGATGCTGCTACAACCAAACTTAACAGTCGGCACAATGCAGTCACGAAAGAATCACTCGCCGGGTAATCCGCCAAACCCAGACGCTTCCATCAGACTGCCAGATTGTTAAGCGAGATTCGTCACTCCAAAGAACATTTTCCACATGTCCGCAGTCCAATGACGGTGAGCTTTGCACCACTGCAATCGACGCTTCGCATTCTGGGGAGTGATATTCGACTTGTGAGCGGCTGAACGACCATGGAATCCCAGGTTTTTTTTAACTCTCGACGAACAGTTCTGCTGCTAGCACTAACGCCTGATAAACTTTGGATCACCTGAGTGATTTCAATCAACGAGGACTTGCGATTTTGTTTCACTACGTTTTTTAGAGTTCTACGGCTGCGTTCGCTAATTTTTCTCGACCTGCCACTTCGTTTTTCTGCAGTTTCACTGCCTCGACGTTTCCACTTCGCAATTATATCACTCGCAGTGGATTTTGGCTTCTGTAGAATGTCCGAAATTTCACGAACTGATTTCCCACAAAGATGGCATCCCACTATAATGCCACGATCAAAGTCACTAAGCTCCCTTGACTTACGATGAGTAAGTCAAGGGAGCTTAGTGACTAACAGGGAGCTTAGTGAGCTAGTCCTCACAAACACATCAATATGTACCTGGGGGGGGGGACCGGGGGGGGGGGGGGGGTTGAACAACACTATCATAACCACACTTTTATAGCTTTCGGTTACGCACTAAATACGTCACCTGCCAGATCCACTTCTTTAAGGGCCGGTGGCCGGATACTGTTTGGCCAGGTAGTGTGTGGATATATATATAGTATAATATATATATATATATATATATATAGTATCCTCCCAAACGACAAAAAACAACCAAAAGACGAACATTTTTTTAACAATTCGAAAGATATTCAAACATTTCAATTTTTGCTAAAAAAATATATTTGTACATTTTTTTTAAAATCCTGATTCTGTAAGAACTCGGCAATTTACGTGCAAAAGAAACTGGTTTATATCGTTCTCTGTTGGAAGTTAATTGGACCTTTATATTGATTCCACAACATTTGGGCCCTAATATTTTTCAGGGTCATTAAATACGAACGTTTCAAATGAAATCACATTATTGTCCAAATTTAAAAGCACGAATCTTGTTCCATATTTTCAAATCACCACCATTTATTCAATGCAGTGAATGTACCAATTATTCAGTTCAAACAAAACATTTTGAAAGCATTTTTCGTGGCTCTGTCTTTCATAACTATAAAAGCGATGTTATTACACTGCTGGCCACCCAAATTGCAACACCAAGAAAGACAAGAGATATCACAACAAAATTTATTTTGTAGATAACATGTTGATCAAGCATCAAATGATTAAATTTATAGACTTCTGTGAAGTGTGGTTCCCGCCAAAATCAGTAGCCAGAGTAGCCGCCATTGTTGGAGATCACCGCTGCCACACGCCTCGGCATTGATTCAAAGAGACTTTGGATGAGTTCTTGGGGTACAGCAGACCAAGCAGCTTCCACACGTTGTCAAAGTTGATCTGCTTTGGCAGCTGGGGATGGAATCTGGGTCAATCGTAGAGCAACCATGGACCACATGTTTTCTATCGGCGAAAGATCCGGAGAGCGAGGCGGCCAGGGAAGCAATTCAATCTGAAGAACCGTTGGACAATGCGTGCCACGTGTGGTCGCGCATTATCCTGTTGAAATATGGCTGTGGGCAAGCCCTGAAGGTAAGGAAGGACAACCGGCTCCAACACCTCGGAGATGTAGCGCTGGCTGTTTAAAGTACCGGCAATGCGTACTAGAGGTGTGCGAGAGTGACATCCAATACCGCCCCATACCATAATACCCGGTGCAGGACCAGTGTGGCGGTGTATAACGCAGCTGTTCAGCATCCTCTCTTCACGGTGTCTCCAGACTCGAATGCGACCATCGTGGTGTTGCAGACAGATACGTGACTCGTCATTAAAGATAATTTCATTCCATTCTGCCGTCCACATCCTTCTGTCATCGCACCATTGGCGGCGGAGACGTCTGTGGTTCTGCGTCAAGGGTAGACAAAGAAATGGACGTCTTGGGGACAGACCACTCTGCTGTAAAATGGTGACCACTCTGCGTCGAATGGTACGCTCAGACACTGGATGATGCGTTACAGACTGCATGTGCTGTGCTATGGTTCGTGATGTGACTGAGCTATTCGTCACGGCCATGCGAACAATTTGGCCTGTCATCACGTGAAGTGGTGCGCTGAGGTGGATGCGATCGAACACGCCGGTCCGTCGTACCCTCCTGCATCCAACGATCACATATCCACATTACAGTTGTTTGGTTTCGTCCAACACGACTACCGATTTCCCTGAAAGATAATCCACAATCTAGGTAGGCCACTATCCTTCCTCTGTCGAACTCGGATACTTGATCAAAAGATGATCGTTGTTTTCGACGAGGCATAATTGATCGTTTTTTTTTAAAAAACCACAAGAAAAACACAATTGCCGAAATTGAAATCGTCGAAATCTCCAAGCTTTAAATAGCGCTTTGAAGTGGCGCCACAGGCGCGAGTGATGTGCGTCTGCGCTGAAATCTAATCATTTGCATATCTCACCTCCGCTAATGCATGTTGTAAATTTCATGTTATTTGCATGTTTCCTTCAGGGTGTTGCATTTACAGTGGCCAGCAGTGTATATAAATTGGATATCTTTTTTGACTTAGGCATATTGTACCTTTTCATAAAAAATAGATGAAACCTCGTTTTGAAGAAATATAAAGTTTTATCTTTTTATTTTTTAGACTTCAGATCGAATTCTGGAATCGCGCCACGAAAAATGTCTCCGTTCGTGTCGTCCCTTCATAGGGGATAATGCTGTCCGCCTATATGGTGCCCCCATAATAAAATGGGCAGTAAAATTGCGGCGTAGTATAGGCGAATGTTTGACGACAAGTGCGTCCACATTGGAAACAAAAATTTAGACTTCTTTTTTGTACTTTTCAGAAAGATTTCGTTAAAAAATTCAAAAATCCCACGTTTATTTTTTCTCGTTTTGTTTTACAAGCAATTCTGTTAAAGAGATAGAGAAAAAGGACTAATTTTTTTTTCTTTGCTCTGCGCATTCGCACCAATCGAATAATATCGAAACAGGCTTCACGTTTTATTTGTGGATGTCAGCGCGATACTTTTTATTAGCTACTAAAAAAGAGCGTGAAGCGAGTAAATATATATAAGAAACTATAAAAATTCTTTAGAGACTAGACGGGTTGTAAAACACGACGTACAGTTCGTAAAACGTCTCAATATATAGAGAAAAATTCTTTTGTCCAGAATTTAATGTTGAATAAAAGAATTTTATAGCAAGTCACGTAGATTTCGTTTTGGAAGTATGCTAATTTTTGTTTAACATGTGAAGATGCTTCTGGAAGTAGGATGGGGTTATGTCTCTGTAAAACCATCGTAAATAGATATCAGCCTAAATGAAAATTGCGCAGTTATTACGCCAAATATGCCAACGATCTCTGCCTACAGCTGACTAAGGTATCCGACCACGTTCAAAACCAAAATCTTTAAATTGGGTTTTATATAAAAAAAAATTGCAGTTAAACTTATAGCAGGTTATAAAACTTAGAAAAATATCAAAATTTGGAATAAGAAAAAAAATTTTTTTTGATGAAATTTTGGAAAAATTGAAAAAAATTAACCTTTTTTTACCTTTACGATAACGCTCTTATTAAAATGATACGTGAAACATGTCATAATTTCTTGTATAAATGTAGAGATACATTAATTACGCATGCAATGAAGCAAAATAATGATGTTTCGTTTAAGTATAACTGAGTATCAGCCAATCGAGCAATTTAATACAAAAAAAATAAGAAAAAAAAGTGAAATTTCTGATAAAATGTGCCAATAATTTATCTCTAGGTAAGATATTGTAAATATTTTGGTTCATTGCATCCATAACATCATAACAAACATACATATAAAATTTCATTAAATTCTGAACATTATTATAGTAGTTATCATTGTTGTACTATAACAATATATCAAAAAATTCAGTTTTCCATAAATTCAATTTAAAGTTTTAACTACAAAAAATTACAACCTTAAAAACTCAACAGTTGAAAAAAATTCACCATTTTTGTAGCATGCACCTTCTTTGGGCTCAGTAATAGTGTACTTATTTTTCTGAAATTAAGAGGAATATTAGCTGTTTACTATTTTTTTCTTTTTAAAACTACCAACTTCCGGTTATTTAAATACGCACTTCCGGTTTAACAGCTGATAATTAAACAACTGTATCTCAGCTTTTAATGACTCTAGAAACAAACTGTAAACGGTTTTCGAAAGCTAAAAATTCTATCTTTAATATGAGACAATAAAAAAATTTCGAATTTTTTTGACGAAAATGATGATTTAAACGTGGTCGGATACCTTACATGTCAAAAAATCTTCTAGATGAGTACACCATAAAACATCTTCACTCAATGCCCAAATATTAAAAACAAATGTTTCGGGATATCAGTCCTATTATAAGGGGATTTTTAAAAAAAGCACAGATCATTGCCTCTTGAACTGACCATACATTTAATTTCTCAAACTGCCCAAAACAAGTTTACATAGACCAAGACAACTTAAAACCAGCTCCAATGCACCAGACAGGGACCGACTTTCCAACTAAGGTCTTCCGGGATTGAATACCTGTAGGTGAATAGGCTTCCACCATAATTTTGACCAAGGATCCCATGGGCGACATCTGGGGGAGGGGACTCATACCTTCTCCCACCCTCTCTGACATCATAGAAAAACTCATTCGGTCTGAAGATTTAACATGCCTATATCCGGCCTTTACTCCAAGGCATTTAATGGCTCAGTCAGGATTCGAACCTAGCACCCCCAATCCGAAGCCCAATGAGCTACCATCAGGCTACCTTGGGCCTCACTTAAACAGAATTCCGAACGGCTACAAACACGCACGCTAACTGAGGGGCTGGAACTCTCAGACTCTCAAAGAAAAAAACTCAAATACAATGTTCAATTGCCGTAGCGCATGCGTGGGGATTTGAACCGGGGACCTCTCTGTAGTCTGATGCGATAACCATTCAGCCACGGAGTCCATTGAGAGAAAGGTCTTCTGGAAGGGATATAACGCTTTTCCGTTACGTGACGATTCCTGCCAGTTCACTCTAATGTAAGCCGCGTAAAAGAACTTCGTTCCAAAAACTCTCCTGGAGTTGTAAGTAACTTATACCTTTTCTATGTACTATCATATTGATGTATATATGAGTACGCATAAAAGAACGGTAAAATAGTATTAATAATGCTGAGCGAGGTCACAGCGAAGAAAGGAGTGTCATTCCTTTTGTCTCGCTTTCAAGAAGACTGATTAAGTATCTGCTAAAACAACTACTTTTCATTTTCTTTGCAATCTTAATTGCACCGTTTAAATGGTTATTTATAATATACTTGATAATGTGTTCTGTACTCAAACCACTTGGAAGTTATTAATATTCTACATTTACGGTATGAATTTTTATAAATTACATAACTGGATTATAATTTATAAAATTTGTACACATTAGTGCCCTTTACACGTACGCTCTTTCCCGCGTGGAACCACAATCCCGCGCGATTGAGTGCACGTATGAAGGTGTCGGAGAGGAAGAGAAAGTTGCTTTGGAGCGTACTGCAAGTTTTCCCACGCGCAATCCCGCACGCTCCAAGCACTCGCGGAAGAGCGTACGTGTAAAGGTGTCGGAGAGGAAGGGAAAGCTGCTTTAGAGCGTACTGCAAGTTTTCCTGCGCGCAATCCCGCACGCTCCAAGCACTCGCGGAAGAGCGTACGTGTAAAGGGCGCTATTGGTACGTATGTCTGCGCGTGCATGTAATAACACATGATTCCTAGAAATATAAATGCTCTTTCGAGCATGTGGCATCCCAGTGGTACAGCGCGCTAGTTTTCGGTGCTGAGGGTGCTGTGATCGAATCCTGACGTCACGCCACGAAAAATTCATCCGTTCGTGTCGTCCTTCATAGGTGGTAATACCGTCCGCCTATATGGTGCTCCCACAATAAAATGGGCAGTAAAATTTCGGCGTAGTATAGGCGAATGTTTGACGACAAGTGTCACCGCATTGGAAAAATAAATAAATAAATAAATGCTCTTTCACAGAATTAATGCACTATAAAAACATTTATACGTGTATATATATATGTATATATATATATATATATATATATATATATATATATATATATATATATATATATAAGACATAGTTGAAAGACAAAAAACAGTATGAGCACTAAAGCTACTTGCAGCCAGGAATAAGAATGAAAGAGGTTTTTGACAGCATCTCTTCATCAGCGGTGTCTATATATATATATATATATATATACTGAAGAATGGGCTTTTAAGCTTGGCTGTGGCATCTTGAGAAGTTGCAGTTGGGATCCAGGGCAGCAAAATCAATCAAGCATTCCAGTCGATGGGATTAATAAATTTATTAGCTCTAGTATAATATAGATATCAGCTAAACAACCAGGATTTGGCTTACCATTCCATCAAGACGATAGTCAAAAAGACCCTCAGGTGTTCCTTCACACAGGTTGTCGCTGCTACAAGCGATCACAAGCGCTGGTATGTAAATGTCCATGATATCGCTGAGTGGCCTAGAGGTAAATCTGTGGCAATGCTACGGCTTTTTTCTGGCCATGATTGCCTCCGAAAGCACCTCCGCAGAATTAACTTGGCTCCCGACCCTCTTTGTCTCCCGTGTGCTAGCCAGGAAGAACTGGACATGCTTCACCTTGCTTCTTGCCCTGCTCTACCTCCCGTTTATTTATGGGAGCGCTACTGGAATGCCAGACATAAGTTGATGGATTAACTGATGTCATTTTTCTATCTTGGTGTTGTATTCTTGTCTTTTTGATATCTTTTGTCCTGTAATACTTGCCATTGGAATTAAAAAAAAAACATTATAGATATTTAGTTGTTTAACATAGATAAGGTTTATGAAGATTAAAACTAGTTGCATTTTATACCGAATACAAGGGCCCGGGGTTGCCTTTTTGGTTGGGGGATCTGTACCGTCCATCCGGCACTCGTGGGCCCAACGATAATGAAAAATGTCACCGAACTTGGGAAATTAACCCTCGGCTGCGTATACAGGTATTGCTACGTAGCGACCGATCGGCAGTTTGATCAAGGCGTATAGGCACTAGCCGGGGTTGCTGTAATTTATGAATACTTAATACCGAATACAGGAGAAGGTGCTTAGCGTCCTGTCTCCTCTGTATCCGAATGCTAAGTGAGTGCGCAGTTTGACTTTCACACTAGAACAAAGATGCCCCGCAAGAGCTAGGCGCCACACAGAATACGGTAGTACCTAAGGGTAAAGACAAAATTAAAGGTAATGGAATAGAATTAAAATTGGTAGGGTGTTATTTTTACTTACTCACACACATATATATAGATGTAAGTGTGTATGTATATATATATATATATATATATATATATATATATATATATATATATATATATATATATATATATATATATATATATATATATACTAGCATTATTGCCCGGCGTTGCCCGGGTAGATATATAGATATAAAATATTTCATGCATTCCATCAAAAAAATAATGGGCTGCACTCCCGCTCTTCATGTTCATCTGGCCAGACAGAATGCGGTTAGCACATTTCTACTGAAATGATATACAAACAATAAGAAAGAAAGAAACTTTGAGCCTGCGGACCTTAGTCTGGTTTTAAGGTCATTCCCAACCCTCTTTCTCCCGCTCATTGGAATTTGACCCCCCCCCCCTCCGTCATCCTCAAACCACCCCTCTTAACGCAGCTGGTCGAGGGGAATCCACAGGGGGTAGACGCACCTCTATCGGACACACAAAACATTAAAAAATTAATTTTAAAAAAAATAATTGAGCCCCAAATTTCGTTTTTCCTGATTTAAGTTTCTCGGGTCCAAAACATTAACTGTGCCGAATTTGGTCCCGGTGGGTGAAACAGTCTATGATTCTATAGCGGACAAACAAACAGACAAGCTCTTTTATATATATAGATATATATACGAGGGGTGATCAAAAACTAAGGTTACAAGGTCGATATTCCCGGAATTTCGTCTGTTGTACAGAAATTAGTTGTGAGCGGTAATTGTAATACATGCGGTCGCTAACTGTGGAGAGTTTCACCTACCCGCGAACTACAGCGCTAGTTGAAGGTTAACAGAAATGGCGACTCGTTTGGAAAACTGGTCTCGCGAAGAAATCCGCTCAATTATTCGATTTCTGTAGGCGAAACATGTAAGCGAGGGCTGAAATTCACAGACAGCATCTTCCTTCACGACAACGCGCGACCTCATACAGCCCAGAGGACCACCACGCTGTTGAAGAAATTTCGATGGGACATCATCGACCACCCTTCCTACAGCCAGGATCTCCCTCCAAGCGACTTCCATCTCTTTCCTCAGTTTAAGGAGGACCTAGGGGGCTAACGATTCGCTTCAGACGAGGAGGTAAAAACACTTCGCCACAGCGTGGCTGAACACGCAAGGACAGGATTTTTACTAAGAGGGAATATTCAAACTCACCCCACGAAGCTACAAGTTCCTAAACCGATATGTAGACTGTCGAAAAATAACGTAGTGTATGTACTATCAGTTGGCTATATTGGTTTTATGAAATAAAATGTACACTTTTCCTTGCAGGCTTTGTCACTTTACTTTTTGATCACCCCTCGTATATATATATATATATATATATACAGTCGAACCTCCATATATCGAACTTCCCTATATCGAAATTTTCTATATATCGAACTCTTAGCAAATCTCCATGTTCATTACATAGAAAAATTGTTTCTATATATCGAAAAAATCTCTATATATCGAAATTTTTCTCGAGACAAATTGGGAGATTTTATTCCACTTTAGAATAAAATCTCCCAATTTTTGGCACTTGAAACAATACGTTGTGGACTTCAATTCGCTGATAATGTCTCTGAAGTTTTTAGTGGACTGAATAAATACGAACATTTCTTTGAACTTTCCGCAAAACTAACTGTTCAGCAAAATATATTCGTAGTTTTTTTTAAAGAATGTAACTGTGATCATTGTAACCACTGACTGCATTATTGTTTTTTTTAAAGATATGTAGTAATCAATAAATCTTTCATATTAATTCATTTTTAGCTATTAACTTTCATTTAATGGGATTCGCATATAAATTAGAAATGGAGTTTCGTATACGAAAATTAGCTTTAATTATTATTATTATTTTTTTTTTTAAGGAGAATTATGATAAGACTAAGCTTAATTCTATATATCGAATTGTTTTCGCGCATTTTGCTACTTCGATATATGGAGGTTCGACTGTATATATATATATATATATATATATATATATATATATATATATATATATATATATATATATATATATATATATATAATATATATATATATATATATATATATATATATATATATATATATATGTATGTATGTATGTATGTATATATATCCCATTTTCAATAAACAAAGGATTGTTTTCGAAAGTTAGAACCTTCAAGATAGTTAACTTGACTCTGGAGAAACCTTAAAAACTTGAACGAAGAAAGTGATCTTAAAACGACAAGAGTATGAAGTCGTTTGTGTGGAATTTTGTAGAAAGCATTCGACACAATTTCTCGCAGCCAAGGGATGAAGTGTCCGTTAAAAATGTAATTTAAAACAATGAACTTCAGTTTGCAGTTTAATTCCTTTCTTCTGTATCAAATAACCATGAATAGATAAAGCAATATCAATAAGGTTAACAATATCTTTGTAATACTGACACTCATTAATATTGATAAACAGACCTGCAAAGAATATTTATGGAAGCGAACAATGCATTATATATAATTTAAGGCTATGAATTGTTGTACCTACGCGTGATTACAGAAGTTAATATTACAAATGGGAGATAAATTCATTCAAAATCTATATTATGTGTACGCATTTATTTGTGCTTTTATTTGACGTTATAATATACTAAAAGCCCATTAAATACCTCAAAATGTGTATTAGACCATCTAAATATTACTGAAGATCAATTTGGCAGTTAATTGGAAGTACCTTACTTAAACAACAGCTCACAATTACTAAAGATGAATTGATAAATATTTAGCATCAAGCTCAGTTCAAACAATAGAGTTTAACATTTTAATATTTCCAACATACTGAGAAGCTATGCGATACATCATTAAATTGTCCCTGAAGTTGAATCTAAATATTTGCCATTCGTGAGACTTTAATACTAATTAGAGGTATATTCAAACCGATCAGAAGTATTTTAAAACTACCAGCTAAAAAGTTCTTTCCAAATCGAAACTGATGGAAAATAAATTCACGTAATCTCTTTTAAACCGGAAAGAGAATCAAATGACTCTCATTAAAATAGAAACTTCCTTTCATCTATTCTGAAAATATCCACCAGGAAAGCTTTATATATGTCTCTGGTTCAACAAATTGTACAGTTTGAATTACTGAATAAATACTCGAGAAGACTGTTTGCCGAAAGGCGTATTTACTGAAAATCTATATCATATAGTACTGCAGAAGTTTTGAACTGAAGATGAGTACAAACATATCTTTAGACGCAATATATAGAGATAGTAGCTTACAATTTGTTGATGTATGGAATTAGCTTGTTTATAGTAATAGGGTAGCAATTTCTATCATCTTAAGTATTTTATCGATATGCTCTTTAATGAACTCTTCAATCAGTCTACTGTGCTGTATGTTTCTAAAGATGGGTTTAAATACGAGAAAAATTTTAAATAACATTTTTTATTGAGTTTTTACATAGGGTATTGGGTTGAATAGTTAATAAAAGAACAGTTTAAACAAAGTTTAGAGCTCGTTTAAATTATATGTCAAATATATTTTTTAATTTTGCATTTAATTCCATGCTCAGGATAATCGACGTAAACTTTGTAAGGTATACCTAATGATCGACTAACAATAATCGATCATCGTATTTGCATATATCCAAAGAAGCTACAAAAAAATGCTAAATTCAGCATAAACCATTACTATAAATACCCCGTAGCCAGATTGCGGAAGAGACTGGTTTGTTTGGAGCTGTTTATGCGAGTTGCCTTCAGTGGCTCATAGCTAGATCGCTTCTAAGCCTAAGCGAGTTTTTGCCACTCCGGCATAAATAGGTTGTTGTGTTAGTAATAGTGAATTACCGTGCAGCATCACTGGTCTGACTTTATATATATTGTGAGTACTTGAACTTCATTTCCTTGTATAGTGTTTATAGCATTTTGTACCAGTCTTTACTCAGTATTGTTTTTACACTGCACGTTATATGTGTCAAGGGAATAATAAACTTTGTTATTTATCTAGATCAAAAAGTGTCATTTTTACTTTATTAGAGGGTGAATTCGATATACATATATCCTAGAAAGGTTTAGAAGTCAGATATCTCTATAACTTCTTTTATAACTGTTACTTATTTGTGATCATGGGATTTTGGGATAGTATAATTCACAGTGGGTTATAAATTATTCGATCATATATAACTCTCATTTTTCCATAAAAATGTTTAAAAGTATAATAGATTACTTTAAATCATCTATTTGATTTTTTTCTAATTAGAATTCACATCATATTTAAATACGCCCTTGTAAGTGCTACTATGTGTAAAGATTAAACTTTGATTCTCTTCTTACGTGAAAATTCTCCTCCTAATGTTTCAGTGTCTACAACTTCCTTCTCTATTCAGAGATAAAGTTCCAGGATTGAGACCAACGTCATAAACCTTACTCCTTTGGGAGAGATTTGATTGACATTATCAAACTAAAAGCTAAATTTTGAAAAAAAAAAAATTAGCGAAACCTATAAAGAATTTTGATCAGGGAAACGTCAAAATTATTAGGGTAGGCTCAACCACTAGTAACTTTTTGAATTAAAATAAATAACTTTTTCCTTCGATTCATGAATTTTATTAAAAGACAGCCTCTGAATTCTAAATTTTACATGGCCGTAAGGCTAACGAAGCGAAAGACTTTTACAGTTAAAACTAAAATATTCCATATCTAAAGTATAAAAGTTTCTTGTATACCGCTTTTTTTTTTAAGGGGGAGGGGTGTTTTGTTTTGTTTTTAAATGAGACATATTTACATCTTTAGTAGAAATAGGAATCAGTATTTCAAGTGTAATGAAGTAATTATATAACATGCGAGTAAGTGCGGCTTTCTTAAAAAAAATAATGCGATTAATATCCATGAATTCAAAATTATTAATAATCCTTAATCTGTGAAAAAAAAATTGTTTATTATATATTCCCTATTCTTTTCTACTACGCGGTAACGAATAGTCAAGTAGATAGAGAATGCATGAATAGTTTATTCGCGAATGTGGGTATATATATATATATATATATATATATATATATATATATATATATATATATATATATATATATATATTGCGCATGTTATAGTGGTTAGCGGCATGAGCTGCCACGCAGTGGGCTTGGGTTCAAATCCCGAATAAAGCTTGTTGTTACCATGCTGTCCCATCATAGGGAGCAATGCTGACTCACCTAAATGTTGCTCCCGTAATAAAGTAGACAGCAAGCCAGTGGTTAATAACAAAAGGCGAAAGTTTCACGACAAGTGCCTGCGCATGAAAAGAATATACAACCTTTATCCAGAAAGTTCAGTGAATAACGTCATAGTGGTCACGGTCGTAAGGCCAGGACTCCACTTCACCAGAAACAGAAAACAGAACAGAAAACGGAATTTTTTTCTGTTTTCCGTTTCTGCTGAGATTTCGTTTTTTCTGTACTCCACTTCACCAGATTCAACTCAGCTGGCGCCATCTGTCGTCGTTATTTGTTTTTTTTGTTTATTGTTTTACATTGGCTGTGATTCGGACATAAAATACTTAAGCTCAAGAAAGTATGGAAAACGACACAGATTTTGCTATGGCGAGTTTGCACTTCCTAAGTCTGCTGTCTTTAATTAGAACCTCTGAAGCAAAAAAAGAAAACATCGATTCTGGGTTCCAAAGATTTTCCAAGAAAGGGAAAAACATGGTATTCACAACACCTTAATTACAGATCTTCGAACTACCGATCAGGAGTTCTGAAAAAACAGTAGTGCATAACAAATAGTATGTAATAGAAATTTCGACAAAATATTACTGAGGGTTTTAGTTATCATATTTAGTGTATATCATCTCTATAACATTTGGATAGTTAAAAATATCAGACCTTTACAAAGTGACATCTTAGGATTACAGATCAGTTTGCACTAAATCCATTATCTGGTAATAGAAAAATCATTATTCCAACAAATTATTCTAGCAGAATTTACTGTTTGACTTATTTAGCTTGCAGAAACGCTTCCATGTCAAACCGAGACGCCATTGCTGTTTTGTGTTTCGTGGATCAAGACGCATTCCTATTGGCTGTCATACACGCGGAATCCTCGGACGGAAACAGAAAAGTTCAACATTTTCAACTCTGTTTTCCGCAGTCATTCTGCTGGGCAGAAACGGAAAAAACCGGAAGTGCGTAGATTTTCCGATTCTGTTTTCTGTTTCTGTCGCGTTTTCTGGTGAAGTGGAGTCCAGGCCTAAGAGTTTGCAACCGGTGCATACCTTGCTGGACAGGTGAAGACTGGTCTAAACCAGTTCCTGAGTGGCGGTGCTGTGAGTTAGCTTATTATGTTGAAATAGTTCATTGTAGAGTGAAGGTGTTGTGCGCTCGGTTGAAATTCAAAATGGATCAGCAAACGAATATGCTGTTCTGATTCAAACTTGGAAAATCAGCGAAAGAGACTCATGAAATACTGATAAAAGTTTACAGAGAACGTGTTGTCACATTGAAGTGTGTGTATGAGTGCTTTAAACGCTTCCAAGAAGGGCCGGACACCACTGAAGACTCCCTCAGAAATGGTCGGCCTGCAACTGCACGCACCCCGGACAACGTACAGAAAGTGAAGGAATTGTTGTCCAAGGATCGTCGTGTGACAGTGCGAATGATAGAGGAGGAAGTAGGAATTGGTCGTGAGATTTGGGTCCCAGGATTTGAGTAAACGCAAGCTTTGCTCCCGACTTGTGCCCTACACTTTGACGGCGGAACAAATGCAAATTCGGCTTGACGCCTGTGGAGACTTCATCGACATGGTGTATCGAAACCTAAATTTCCTGAAAACCATTGTCACGGGTGACGAAACCTGGTGCCTGAAGTACGACCCCGACGGCAAGCGTCAGAGTATGGAGTGGCGGGGTCCAGGATCGCCGAAAGCAAGAAGGTGCGAAGTGAGAAATCCCTCATCAAGACAATGCTCGTGGTGTTCTTTGAGGGTCTCATCCATACAGAATTCCTCCCTGAGGGCACCACGTTTAATGCCGCTAAGTACGTGGATATACTGAAATGTCTGCTGCAACGGATCAATCGGGTACGCCCGCAGTACGCCAAGCAAGGCAACTGAACCCCGCTTCACGACAATGCCTGGCCACATACTGCCTTTCTGGTGCAGAAGTTACTGGCCAACAGGCGAGTTGTGTTCCTGAATCTACCACCCTACTCCCCAGACTTGTCTCCCACGGACTTTTTCTTGTTCCCTAAATTGAAATCTACCCTGAAGGGCAACAGGTTTTCGGACATTTCGGACATCCAACGTAATGCTACGACCCAGCTGAAGGTCATCCCGAAAGACGACTACGCTAGGAGTTTCCAAGACTTGTACAGCCGTTCCTAGATGTGCATTACCGCCTACGGGGATTACTTCGAAGGACAGTAACAGCAGTCTCATGTAGGACAATAATCCATTGCAATTATAGACACATGCACCGAACTTTCTGCACAAAGGTTATATATATATATATATATATATATATATATATATATATATATATACAGTGGAATCTCGATCTATCGTTTTTCAAGGGACCGATTGAAATGAACGATAAATGCGGGAAAACGATAGATGCGGAAACATAACAAAGCAATATGATCGTTGGGACTGGATAAAATGAACGACACATACAGAAAAACGATGGATCCGAAAACGATCGATCGAGATTCCACTGTATATATATATATATATATATATATATATATATATATATATATATATATGTGTGTGTGTGTGTGTGTGTGTGTGTGTATGCCTGTATGTGGGATTATATGCTCATATGCATGTAAATATTTAGATATGTGCGTATGTTCTGTTGAGTGTAATAATAACTCAGTTTCTTTTGTTCTTGAACTCAGTTTTGGATGAAGTTCAGTTTAATTAAGAAACGTTGTTATTACAGCTGTCAGTTATGAGTATTCCTCAACTCATGCGAGTGAATAATTGAATTAAAGTTTATTAACTCCAAAACAGGCATTTCGCTGACTCCCGGAACTGTATGCAAGGGAAGGTGTTTTTTTTCCTTGCCGTAGTTCTTTTTTGGAGTCACTCTAATGGACTGTTCAGCCATCACGTATAATTCCCATTTCCGTTTTAAATGAGCCTCTGCTCATTAAAGTTAAGGGAGGAAGGTTGATAAATAATGTACATACACTTCCTGGGGTAATATTTTATGAATTGCATGTCCCCGCTTTTAAAAGCATGCAACCTAATTCCGAATAAACGTAAGCTTTTAGGAAAGCGTTCTCAAATTATTCCATTAATACACCCCGGCCTAAAACCCTATGCCTAATCCAACTTCCCCCCCCCCCTTTCCTGGAAACAGTGGAACTTAATTTAAAACCTATCCACCCTTCTTTAATTCTTGAAATACCCCATACCATTACTCACATACTACGCTCGGAATAATATATTTCAAAACTCCCCTTTTTATGAAAATCCCCCAAGTCAGCCTTCCCTCCTCTTCCTCCGATGCGTTGCCCTGGAAACGCTCAGGGATGAGGAACTAGTCAGATGCCAAATCATTGCCGGTAATTCCTGGATGGAAATAGAGAGACCTTTCAGACGGCGGCTCTCTTTTAAGTGAGGTATGCCGGTGTTGCCAAGGTGATACAAAGTATTTTCATCGAAAAATTCCGGCGTAGACAGCGTATGAGATGCTCCCTTCTTTTTTGTTTTTGTTTTTTTGGCTGCTGGATATTTCGTACATAATATCTTATAAAAAGCGATAAGGAGATCAGTATTAAGTGAATAGATTGTTTAAGAGCCCCGGTGATAGGTTTATAATAGGAAGATGTATATTTTAGAGCCAAAAATAGAAGAGCTCTGTTCTTTGCTGCAACTCTAAACAATGAAGTATCCCCTTTAACAGTAAATACGCTATCATCTTTTGTTATCCGAAAAACAAACGTTAAATTTTTAAGCACCTTCATAGCCGAATGCGTAAACTGTTTGAGCTAATGGGAAATTTAAAAATTGAGGATAAGGTACCGAAGTGGGAAATTCTTAGCTTTAAAGGTGTAGATTTTTGAAGGTCTAGCTAGAGCATATAAATAGAGTCGGGGCAAAATGAATGTATTTTAATGGCTACGGAAAGTTAGATGGACGAAGAAAAGTTATAATAAACATTATACAATATTTCTTGTATTTTTATGGCTTTTTAATCTTTAATAGTATAGTAGTAATTTAGAAGTCATTTTCATAGCATGAAATATGAACTTTTTAACTTCCGTTAAATTCAAATTATATGAAATATCCATCATGCCCGGTGTAAAGAGCTTATGTCAAAAACAGTGATTTTTAGATACTTGTTAGTATTGATAAAAAAATAAAAATATTTTGACTGATACAACAGGCTTAGGTCTATAAATTTTGTATACAATATTACATTTCTTGTTTCATAATCAAATGTTCATTCCAGTCAAAAGATCTTTGTTTATTTTTTATCAATACAAACAAATATCTAAAAATCACTGTTTTTGACTTAAGCCCTTTATACCGGGTATCATATATATAATCTCAACACAAATAAGCCATAAGTATAGTACTAAAAATAGCAAATAAAATTTCGAAATATATACTTTTTAATACATTAATAGTTTTAAATAAAGTTCACAAATAAAAGTCAACAAAAAATGGACAATCATTTAATATTTTCACTTACAAATCGACCTTGCTTAAAAGTGATTGTAATAATATTTCCCTTTTAGAGATAAGTAAGGATTTTGATACAACAATTACAGACATATAATCCCTTCCAGAGTACTAGTTTTCATTGAAATAGGATTTTTTAGATATAACTGTTTATGCCATCTTTCCTACTGTGAAATAAGTCGTGGCTATTATTCTAACAAATACTTGCAAAATAGTCTCTAATAGACCACTATTTCCTTTCGAAATAAGAGTTTCAGAAATAGGTTCTTTTTGTTTGTCACTGATCATCTTTTACAGCAACATTAAAATACTGCCTTGCTAGGTTATCTTCATATTCTAGAGGCAACGAGAGATGTTGGTGTCTTGTTGGAATATTTCCAGAAAAATTAGATCTAAAGGATGATTTATGTATTAGTGAATCAATAAAGAGAAAAAAAGAGATAGTTAGAGTGGTGTACTATATTAATATATTCTTAGGACTTTAAAATTTTTCCCTCTAACTTGAGATTATAGAAATGCTTTGAAAATCATCTATTGAGAAAAAACCTTAACAATTTTTAAGGTTCACTTTTGAGGCAAATTTATTTCAATAAAAAGGAATTTCTTTCACAAGTGGTCCTCAGCGCGTAAATTTAGCTTTATGGTGATATGATATCACTTCAGAATCTTTCTTTATGGGTTAACAATGGTATCTTAGAATAAATTTTATAACATTATGTGTTTCAATACTGCTTTCAGATTATAACGAGGAGCAAAACCGTTTGAAATTGGGAAATCTGATACTTGGAATTAGGGTTTTTGACCCGGGTTTCCCCGAACCCGAAAACCCGGGTTTTTCAAAGATTTTAAGAACCCGAAATACGGGGAATTTTTAATGTAAATCCGGGGAATTAGTTATTTATCTAATACAGTAGAATACCAATTATATTCCTTAATTTGGAACCAAGACCAATCATATGATGAGTTTGGTAGTAAAATTTTTAAAAACAAAATAGTTGATCTGGCAACAACCTCAATAAAACGATTATTCAACGTAAATGATAATGGGTCAGAGTCTGAACCAAAAGTAGCAGTTGAGATGGGAGTTAAAGATGGAACTGAAGATGATGCTACGAGTATTGGTGTTTGTACTTCACAAATGTCCCTATCTGATGAGCTTAGCATGTTTCTGCAGGAGAATGATAATAAGGAAAATCATAAAAAATCAAAATCTGGTTCATATATCATAAGAAAAGAAAATGAGTTGTTTCGGGTAACAAAAAGGCCGACCTGATAAACTTTTCAGGTCTTTAACAACAATTCGACCAACTTCGGTGGAAGCAGAATGAGCATTTTCTGTAATGGGTCTCTTTGCTAATAAACTCAGAAGCCGACTCAATGACGGTACGTTGAGTGCAATGATGGTTGTAAGGCAGTTTTATTAAAAAATTAGATATTTGTACCACTTTTATTTATGTCATACATATATGTATATGTTTAATAACATTAAATTTATTAACTGTTATTTTTTACATTTGAAATTCTGAAATAAATTAAATGCTTCTAATAAATTATTTATTATTTTAATTCTTTGCTATTGACCCCCTGGAACCAACCAAGTAAACCCGGGTTTTAAATTAAAGAAACCCGTCAAACCCAAAACCCGGGTTTTAAAAAAGTTGCTCAAAGTCAAAAAGCCTACTTGGAATCCACCACTATGGAACTGTGCTAAAATAAGTGGGATAAAATGATATACCTAATTTTCAATGAGCGTAATGTAACTCGTTTTAACATAATCTTAATGTCACTATTAATAATATTATTTTAAATGTCCTCTTCAATCTCAGGGTCGAGAAAGAAAGTGATGTATGTGTTCTTATGCATAAGATTTATTAGGAAGAATACGATGCAAAAGGGAAATAAATATTGCTTATGGTTCCAAAAAGTGAGGGAATCTTTTAACTTGTGCCAAAAATCCATCATTATAACAGTGTTAAGACTAAAGATATGAAAAGCTGTTCGTAAATAGAAACAATAATGCAACTGATAAAACAACGAGAGCCATAAACAAGAACAATATAACTCTATCAGCAGCAGATATGATAACAGGAAAGATACGACAATGATAGAATTTTTAATGTCACCTTATTAAATAAATGCAGTAGTACCTGGTTTTAATATCATAGTAACTGGAACAATTCTGGAATAACAGCAATGAACGTCATCGTAACAGGAGCAATACTAGAGTAACAGCAATGAATGTCATTGTACCAGGAACAGTACAACTGTAACAGCAGTGTTTGTCATTGCAACAAGCAACAATACGACTGTAACAACAATGAATGTCATTGCAACAGGAACAATACAAATGTGAAGCATCATAATGTCAATATAATATGACATTTGTTATGACAATTGTACATAAGCAACTCGAAATATAACTGCACCAGCAAAGAGTTCAAATGTACCAAGAACAACAGGACTTCAGTAGCAATGAATGCCCTTGTAGCAGAAACAGTACAATTTTAGCAACAGTGAATGCCTCGAATACGATTACAATTGCATCAGAAGTTATGGAAAAGCGTAAAAATGAAGTACGAATATTGAAAATGGTAACCAATAATAACCAAAATTGTACAATAACTTTTGAAAACGTTAAAGATAATTGCAAAAAAATTACTTTTGTAATCACATTTTAATTCTGAAATGAAATTTAACTTAAGCAACAGCTTAATCTTTCTTAGCAATTGTAGCGGCAACATAAAACTTGGAAAGATTCTTTGCAGATACCTTGTTATGGAGCATTTATATGTACGATCTCCCTCACATTTCAGACCTTTTCTACCATTAACCTTTTTACGGGTTGGGATAACATGTATCCCAAGAATACGGGCCAACGAATGAATATATATATATATATATATATATATATATATATATATATATATATATATATATATATATATATATATATAAATATATATATATATATATATTTATATAAATATATATATATATATATATACATATATATATATATATATATATATATATATATAAATATATATATATATATATATATATATATATATTTATATAAATATATATATATATATATATATATATATATATATATATATATATATATATATATAAATATATATATATTCATATATATATATATATATATATATATTTATATAAATATATATATATATATATATATATATATATATATATATATATATATATATATATATATATATATATATATATATATATAACTCCCTTAATGGCCGTTCTTACAAAGCGGGTATGAAATTACCCGTTCTAAAGAGGGAATCAGTAAAATGAGCCCCGTTAGCTAAAGGTTAACTAAGCATATTCCAGTCTCTTTCTCTGCGAATAAGGCATATTTCCTCACCATAACTCTTTTTGACTAAGAAAAGTGAAAAAAAAAAAAGAAATTTGCTTAAAATGCATGACAGAAAATAAGAACACTCTGCTTTCAATTCTAGGCTTTCCTGAAGTAAAAATCCTTTAAAAAAAACCCCTTTGCCACAAAACTCTTAAAAGAATGCATTTATACGCCTTCATTTTACGAGTTAGATTATGCAAATGTGTTTTTATACACCATAAAGTGGGGTAGGCAGCTCTCCTTTCAGCAAATGTTTGCAAATGACCGCTTTTTTCGCTTCCCTTTGAGACCACCCCCGTGCAAGAGAGGTCATCTACCTTAACGGCTCTCCTACTCACTGGCTCCCCCGGTGGTAACAATTTTCCGTAACAGCCGCCTTTCCGGCCCATGATGCTAAGCGGGGCAGTTTGTTGTTGTTTGTTTACATCCGCCAGATGTTGCTGTTATGAATCCCTACGGTCGTGCCCGGATGATACGGTTCATTCTCCCTGGTAGACGGTTCGCAAATTAGAACACAAGAGTTCTCTTGTTAGGGTGGGAGAAAGGAATACAAGTTTTAGAGCTTTGCTTCTTTTCATGTTTGTCTTTAGATTTGTTCCATTACATGCGCCTTGGTTCGCAAAATAAACGACATTGTTTAAGGGGACTCACGACCCTTAAGGTGACTGCCTACGTTGAAAATGTTATTTTTTGACTAATTTGGTCAATTTTATTTTTTTGCAAGAATCGTGTAATTCAATCTTTTCTCTTTTCAAAACCGTTTTGATTTTCATTCTACATCAATTAGAAGCAGAGTTATAGCTATTTAAAATAACATCGTCTGCTACAAAATTGAAGTGACAAACAACTTTCAATGCGTTTTTCTCAGAATTATGTTTTTTAGAACAAATCTCTACCGTTATCACGATATTTCACATAATAAAGCATATAATTTTATAAAATTTTCAGGAAATATTTTAGATGCTGTTGTTAATGAAATGACATACAATAATTGATGTATAATTGATAGTTTTTTATATGGGGCTGATTTTTATAAGGAAAGGAATGACGAATCGGGGGAAATTTTCATATTGGAACATAAAATTGTCTGTATTATTTTTGAATTTTAAAATTCATCTTAGATTGTAGGTCATTTTGAATATAACTGTCATACGTATCATGTCTGAGAAGGAAATTAAAATAGTAGTATTAGAATTTTGTGCAGAGTGATAGGCGTTTTAGCTAAATTTCATTAAAAATTACTTCAAATTGGCCAATTTATTAAAAAGTATAGTATTTAAGGTAAGTTTTCCTTTATTTATTAATTTTTAAGTGCTATTTTACCATAAAAAAACAAAAAATCCTTAAAAATGAATTTTCTTTTTAAAATTGGCTTCGACCGTAGGCAGTCCTTCGAATTAAGTCATATTTTTATAGTTTTTTGACTCTTTGTAACTATTTCAATTTACTGCCAATTTTTCCAAATTTTATGTACATGATAAATTGATATATTTATTTTAATAAACAAATTTTCAACTCTCAAAATAATTTTAATTAATTTTTTTTTAAATGCTTTAGATACCTTGTGTTTTAAGTATATTTATTGTATACTGGCTTGCGCGCAGAACTACGAAATTAATTTTACACTTAAATGTATAATTCCTGTTTTATATTTAATATAAATAATTCAAAATACAATTGAACATAAAACATTCAACATTAAAATATTTTTTTTTAATTTTTTAAAACTGCTCAAAAAAATATACTTAAAATTTCGTAAAATTTTTGCATTAATTTACGCCTGAAAAAATAACAAAATGTACAGTGATTGCAATAACTCTAGTTCAGGCGCAATAAAATAACATGATTATGCAGTGATAAAAATTTCATGCAATTATGTTTCATAGTTTTTGAGATATCAGTTGCGGAATGATGCAAAATTACATTTTGAGAAAAATGAGTTTCAAATTTTTCTTACCATAAACTTGATCAGTAATTAAATATTTAGAATATCAATATCTCCGGAACTAAGCGGAATATTTTCATGCGGTTTGCTTTATTTTGTTCAGAAATGATCAGGCTTTAACATATATTTTTCTCAAAAAATCGAATGTTTTAAAGATTTAAGGGTAGTGAGCCCCCCCTTAAGCGTTCTTGGAAACGGTTTAATCCATCATGGTTCTTTCGTTGCAGGAGTTAAATCTAAGACAGGTATGAATAGGTGAAAAACGAGTAAGGTCACTTGTTTTCTTATAAAACTTTTGTCGTTTGGAACAATGTAAATCGTCGTTACGATAAGAAAGCAAATCATTAAGATAAATGAGAGAGATAATACGTTCTTTTTTTTTTTACCACTTCTAATTCGATGAAAATTTTACAAACCCATAACTGTTGGTGGTTTCATAATCTTTTTGGCGTGTAAAGAAAAAATGAGTGGTAAAGTGATCTGATAAATTACATGGTTGCAGGTTTCTGCAACCATGTAACTTAAGTTTATTCTAAATACTTACATCTGAAAGAATTTGAGCATTTATAATAAACTTAAGTTCTCAAATTCTGTGGTCACTTAAAATCCTTAATAGAGAATTGTGTTGCATTGTGTTATAAAAAAAGTGCATAAATAACAGGCCTGACAAAATTAGATGCAAGAGAAGATAAAGTTTAGACGTCTAATGAGAAGCCGCTTGGGCCCTACATGAGATATAGGCGCTCGATGACAATCTTTTTCCCAAGTTCGGTGATGGTTCTCGACGCATCTGCCAAAAAAATCCCTTTAAAAATGGGGGTGTTTTAATTGCAACGATCGCTTGTAATAAAACTCAAATATTCTTAATGTATCAACTATCTTTCATAGGCACCATTGCTTTGAGTCGTGAATTTTTGTTACCTAATTAGATTCACTTTGTTTGCTTTCAGGCGAACGTCATAGTAGAATCTGGTTTGGGGGAATTTTCAACATAAGCAATATGTCGCTTGCATCTTTCGATTTCTGCATAACCTTCTATTTCTTCCTGCACCAACGTAACCGTTGTTTTATAACATTAAAGGTAGAAGATATTTGTCACTGATATTCAAACGTTGGTATAGTGTGCTTCAGATTCATCTCCCAGGAATTGTTAATACCTTTATGACAATACTCGTAGCAAATTTGTTATGCGTAATATCGTAAAAGAATTTTGAATCTTTTGATATATTAATCATGATATTACACGTATAGTCAAAATTAAGGAACAACTACAAGAGGCGAAAAATTTTCATTATAGCGCAATATGCTTAGGAAGTTTTTACTGATTTTATGTGTCAGAAAACAGTTATTTTTCCTTTTAATATACCAATATACCAATATAAAGTTTGCGCGCCAAAAAGCGGTTACTCAAATGGCATTGAATTCTCTGCAAATAATCAGAGCTGTTAGTTGTAATGTTGGCAAGAGTGAGGCAGGAGTTTTTTCATTTAATGATAGCTTTTCAGTGTGAAACTAATCAATTTGTAAAGGGACTGTGAGCAAGCAATTTGAATTCCTTAGCAACTTTGATCCGTGAAGCCCATGGGGATAGGTGGTAAGTTTTCAAATTATTTCTATTTGCGTTGCATATAATAACCATTGGAGGGATATGATTGTAGAATTTTTATACCTTAATTTTCATGTCATTGTTTTGATGAGCAATGTTACCCCATGATCCATGGGAAAATTAGGGTTATTTTGTCCACCTCTCACTAGCTGAAGAAAACACTCGAGCTGGCTTCAGGAAAGGTGGAATTTTTCTATGTGATCGATTTCGAGTTCTGCAAAGGATTCTGGATCTTGCTTGTAATGAGCAGGATGATGGTAAAAGAAGAGCAAAGGTGAGTGATACACTCCTCCTTGCTCATTTACAGGAATGTAGAAAACCTGAACAAAAGACAGGAAGATCAAGGGAGAAAGTATCCCTCCCACCAGGGAAAGCATTCGCTCGGAAGACTTGGACTATTCTAGACCTATTCCAATCGCAAGCCAAACATTGATGGTCCCCCCACGTCTGGTCACAGAGTGTCAAAACGACAATGCGATACTGACTCGAGCAGCTAGGAGGATACTTACATTTCTACTCATGATTCAACCAGTTCTGATGAAGAAAGGACGATGGAAACAGAACAAAGTGCTGATGAAGAGAGAACGATGGAAACCGAACAAAACATTCAAATTGATGAAAGGGCCCCTAAACTTACAAGCAGGAGACTTTGTGGTTTTGAAATTGCTCCTGGCGAAAATTTCAAACGTTTGTGACGATGGTGTCTTGGAAGTTTCCTATCTGAGAACCAAAGACAAAGGGGAATCGTTCACATTTCCTAAAAAAGTGGGTATATCCAGCATTTCTCTGACCGACGTTGTTTTCAAAACTTCATCTCCAAGGGAACGACGAGGCAAATTCTTTTTTGAAGAAGATTTCTCAAATTTTTTCAACAATTATGAGTCATATTACCTACATATGTTCTCTTTTTTCTCATTAGTATGCTAACAATTATCTACTAAAATTTTATAACGAAAATCTAACAATTTAACAAGTGCTTAGTATAAATATAATTTATAAAAATAATAAATAATAAATTTTAAAAATTTCAACTGTTCTCATGTTTATTTTGGCTCATTATACCGCCGGAAAAGGTAACATTGCCCAGAAGTGACTTTAGAGGCAGTTTTCAATAGAAAACATCTGGAAATTTCTAGAAATTTTTTACTAGAAATTTAAAATTGGGCAAAGTAACCCGGTTGACGGTATTTCAAGAAAGGAGGAATTTTTTACCACAGAAAGCCCCTAGCCTGCCATTATGCCTCTTTAATATTAGGATTAAAATTTCATTTCATTTTTAAAATATTTAATATTAGGGCTAAATGGAACTAAATTTTATTATTTTTCGAAATTATGTAAATATATTGAAATTTAAAATCTATAATTTTATTTCAGGCAAGGAAGTAACAAAAATATTTCTTCTTGAAAGAATTCAAGGTTTCGTGGAAGCCATAAAATTCTTAACTTCATTTTGTACTCAAATTTTTTATGAACAAATTGGCATAAATTAATTACGTAAGGATCAGGAAAAAAAAATTCAAATATTTTCTTGCCAGTAAGCAAACTTGAAAAGAAATTTTATTGCATCGTTTTAAAAATTTTCACGCTTAATGTGTAGTTTGCAGGGAAACAAATGGAGAATACGACAAATATGAAATGGCGTGAAAAGGTTTGCAAGAAAACGCAGAGGATTTTCAAATTTTCTGTTTAAAGTTCTGTTTAGATATTCGTGCAAAATTTCAAAACTCAGATTCTTAAACGTTACGAGGCTTAATGACTCGGTAAAGCAATTTTCGGTGTCTGTGAACTTACGTTCGGTTTATCCAAAAACTATTTCAAATACCGAAAAAAGAAATAAACAAAATTTTAAATATTTAAAAGTAATATCCTCGCGTTTTTCGCATGAATCCAATATGAACACAAAGATCATCAGATGGTCACGAAGTCAAATTTTACAGAAAGGAAATTTTTGAAAATCCTTTAAAGGGACAATGGACCTTTTAACCTCGATTTTTCTAATTTTCAATTTTTAACTTTATATACAGAATGGTAACACAGGCCTGCAACCAAAAAAGTGTTTAGAAACCAATAGCTGATACTGATAGATTTTTGGACGCTGATTTCAGGAAAAATAGCAAAAAAAAAATCCATGACGTACCATGTTTTCAAAAAATTGAAAATTGAAAAATTGAAAATTTTGATTTTGGTAGCCACCAATCGATTGTGTTAATTAAGGAAGGGGATGAGCATCTAGTGTCAAAAGTCGTCATTACTGGAGAAAACTGGAGATTTTTCTGTCTCTGGTGCAAAAAAAAAACGGAAAAAAGAAAAATCTAAACAATATGCCGAACTCTTAGGCTTTAGGCTAAAGCAAAATAATTTATTGGCTCCTTTTACCTCTTTCTCACTGTTCAGAAAAAGAGAAACAGATTTCGTTCCATACTTTTCTCAAGATAGTGGCTTGGTTTACTGTAGCAATACCCCCGGATTGATGGATTATTTTAATATACAGTATGACGTGAACGAGGCTCTTTATTGACGCCTCAAAAAGAAGCCTCAAAGCAGTGCTTCTGCCTAATGGCAGCAAGTATGCTTCAGTGCCATTAGGACATTCTGTGTACCTGAAAGAATCTTACGAGAATTTTAGCTTTGATTCTCACCCATTTGAAATATAAAAAACATGGATGGATGATATGCGGCGATCTAAAAGTGCTTTCCATGCTTCTTGGACAAGCAGGAAACACCAAGTACCCTTGCTTCTTGTGTGAATGAGACAGTCTGGATAAAAAGAATCATTGGATCAAAACGGAGTGGCAGCAAAGGAAAGCATTAACACCTAGAAACAAAAATGTAGTAAAAGAAAGTTTGGTTGATCCAAGGAAAGTCCTGTTGCCTCCAGTTGACATCAAGCTTGGCTTGGTGAAACAATTTGTTAAAGCTCCATGAAAAGAAGGAGAGTACTTTAAATACCTAGGCAACAATTTTCCAGGACTGTCGGAAGCAAAAATAAAGGAAGGGGTTTTCGTAGGTCCAGGTATTCGGAAACTTTTTAAAGACGAAGTGTTTGAAAGTAAAATCCTTTCGAGGGAAAAAGAAGCCTGGAGAACTTTCAAAGAAGTCGTCACAAAATTCCTCGGGAACATTAAGGACCCCAACTGTAAATCTATCGTGGAAAACATGTTAATGAAATTCAAAGACTTGGGTTGTTCAATGAGTATGAAAGTTCATTTTTTAAATTCGCATTTGGACTACTTTTCCTTTTTGGTCCAGTTAGTGGTTTTGGTGCAATTAGTGAAGAACAGGGTTAAATATTTCACCAAGATATCAAAGAGATGGAGCTTAGATACCAAGGTAGATGGAAAGTCAATATGATGGGGACTACTGTTGGATGCTACACAGAGAAGTCCCGCGTACTGACTACAACAGACTAAGTGCCAAAACGAGCTTTCAGGGAAAAAGGAAAAGAAAGCATTAAGGATATATAAATCCAGGATGTATTAAACAATGGTAATCATTAAATGTTCTAATTAATACAATTTCTAATAAATATATATTTAGCAAATCATTTCCAATTGTTTTATATATTAATTCATTCGTAAATAAAACACTTAAAAGTATTTTGAAAACACCTTCTTCTCCCCAGAATACGTACAGTAGGCTTTCTTGTCCATATATTCAAACCCATTTTGTGAAAAATCCTTACGTGATTGGGAAAAATGAATGTCATATTTTAAATTAGCTCACCAAATAATATAAAATTCAGTCATTACATTCCAAACACTTTTCTATGACTTAAATTTCGCAGGCCTGTGATAATTAATATTCTTTTTCTGCTACATAGAAGACCCTTAGAATTCAAAATAAGGATTTTTTGGCAGAATAATGCCTGTTTTTCAAAATTGCCAGCATTTTCCTAAATGATCCACGTGCATCCCATATCATTTAAAAACCTTTAATTTTTTAATATAAGTTTACCATATGTATCTATCTATCTATCTATCTATATAATATATATATATATATATATATATATATATATATATATATATATATATATATATATATATATATATATATATATATATATATGTATATATATATATGTATATATATAGGTATATATATATATTAATATGATATATATGTATATGTGTATATATATATATATATGTATGTATATATATATATATATATATATGCATATATATATATATGTATATATATATATATATATATATACATATATATATATATATATATATATATATATATATATATATATATGTATGTATATATACATATATATATATATATATATATATGTATATATATGTATATATATATATATATATATATGTATATATATATACATATATATATATATATATATATGTGTGTGTGTGTGTGTGTGTGTGTGTTCTTTCGTTCAAAATAATGATCGAGGCCGCCTATTTGCTGCAAAGGGACCCTCAATTTACTTTTCCCCTTGACCAGGTCATGTCTGTGATCCAAAGAGCAATGCAAAATCCTCGTCTAAACATTTCCATAATTTTAACTTGGAAATTTCACTTTTATAATTTTTTCCCTATCAGGGCAAAAATAGAAAAATAAGGGGGAAAGAAATCCTTCTTATCAATACTTTTGAATCCTTCTGGACTTAAAAATCCTGTGATCCTAGGTCTAACTGCCGTGTTCAAGAAAGCCTTTCTAAATTTTCCCTTGTACACGATTTACTTTGCCTTAAAGTAAAGTAATCGAAACTTTATTACATATTTACGTCACGAACAGATTGGTACTCATTTTTTTTGTTCTGCTTCGTTTGATGAATGGTTAGAAGGAATTCCCCCAATTGTTGATTTAAATGCAAACGGCAAAAGATAGGTAAACTAAGGTTGGTAATTTTTCAAAACATTTTGACAAATGTGCTTTTTTCATGCCATTATTCATGCAACATGGGAGCACCATCACAGACATATACCTTGCTAACATATTCAAAGCGCATATATCACAGACATATAACAAGCAAAAATATATCGGTTTTGATTCCTCCTACAAGAAATCAGATCGTGAGTTTGACTAAAAGTTTCGATTGCTTCATAACTGCGTATTTTGCATGGATTTTTCAGTTACCCAACAGTTTCTCTTTATGAAAATCTATGTATGAAATACTAGCTGAAAACCCGTACTCCGCTACGAATTACATTCAAATTAAATACAACGGTCAATGTATGCAATTAATGCCCCCAAAAAACACACACACACACACACACACATATATATATATATATATATATATATATATATATATATATATATATATATATATATATTTATATTTATATTAAATACAGCGATCAATGCATACAATTGATGTAAAAGAGAAAAAATATATTTATAAAAAAATCGTAACGGATATCTTTATAGACAAAATAAAGAAGAAGAAAATATTCAAATTAAATCTAATAGAAAATACTAAAGAATATAGTACAGTTTGAGGAACATTTCTTTATCTGCATTTTAATATTTTTTTGATAATGTCCAATCGTCTGCCGTATTAGCAAGAAAATTTTTTTTTTCTGTCTATTTCGTTGTTATGCACGTGACGCAAAATTGATTTAAAGTATCACAAAAAGAAAATAAACCACATGATCAGCATTTAATGAATTAAATTCTAAAAACTAATCTTTGAATATTCACCAAAAATCAGAAAATGGAAGTAAAGATTCTAAATGGATTTAATTTTAAAGGAATTTTTATGATCTTTCTCGTGATATAAATTTTATAACCCTCAGATTATTATTTTAAATGCAAACTTTAAAGAATGTTACAAAAACAGCTTAAAAATTTAATTTAAAAAAATCTAAGAATTTTTCAAAAATATTTCTTAGTGCACCCCTACACTGTAAGAAGAATCGTCATGCAAAATATCAGCCCTTTTAGGTCCAGCGGTTTGGTGTGAGAGTTGTATGTCAGTCAGTCAGTCAGTCAGTTACGGAACTGCTCTCTCTATATATATAGACTAGCGGCCCGTCCCGACTTTGTCCGGGTTGAACAAAATATTATACCAATAAATTTCCAGTTGATAGCCAATAAATCGTAAATCTTTTTTTACCTTAATAATAATCGAAATAATAACTTAAATTAATTTTATGTTAGTTAATAATTAAAATAAATTTTTTAAAAGAAAAAAGGCGTGACGGAGAACGGCTAGGTTCGAACCTCTAGCGTCAGAACAGAAGCCCACCGCTATAGCACCACGGTAAGGATCGTTGAAATCTTCGAAACAAAAAGGGGTAGAAGACAGTAGCGGAAACAATGGAGATTGTTAGGATTAAGCCCCTAACTTTATTTCTACTGATTAGATATACATAATATATAGCCTATGTCCATCTGGAATAATGTACCGTTCAAACAGTGAAAGAATTTGTCAAATAGGTACAGTGGTTCTGAAGATTATCCTCCACGTACAAAATCGCTCTCTCTTTATAATATCTCTTTATCTATCTCTTAAGTATAGATTGGGAAAATATGTGTTAGAAATATCTACATATGTGTAGGCCAGATAGCTTTCATCTGTACGTCTATATATTTTTTTCTAAAAATAAATGCGTTTTCCCCCGGATAAATAATAGCGTGTGGGACCACATTAATTCCTACTCCATATCAAATCTGCTGAAAATTGAAGCGGATACAGTTTGACTTGGAAACGTGATAAATTTTAATGAAATGTAGAATTCCGAAAGTGGGCTTGTTGCCAGTGTTTTACCCAAAGCCGTTTGCTACAAACTACAGATTTCATGACGTGCTTGGAATTTCTCTTCATACATATTTGGGTTATACTGCAGTTCAAAGACGTCGTTATATAAGTGTATCCATTCCTGCAATAATTTCTTTTACCTCCAAACCGAATGTAAAATAATTCGTCGCAAGAGGTAAATTGTGCGGTTATTACCGTTTAAGAGGCTCCTACGTGTCTTGGAGGAATGATTCATCACGATTTATGCATAGCATCAGTATTCACTCAATGAAGAACAACATAATTCACAAACGGAAGAAGTGAGTCAAGGTCAAGGCAATGAAACTCACAATCGCTCGGATTCGCGGTAGGATTTGGGTACATGTAGAAAACTAAAATTAAATTACAAATGTTTGTAAATTACATGAATAAGCAAACGCTGTAAAACGTCTCGATAGTTAATACTCTGAACTAAGGTACGGAACTCCCATTTCCCCGTGGTCGGATTTTCCGTTTTAGAGATTAGTCGTGCATATATATATATATATATATATATATATATATATATATATATATATATATATATATATATATATATATATATATATATATATATATATATATATATATACGTATATATATATATATATATATATATATATATATATACACTAGATATATATATGACAGGCGTCGCATTACACCCGTTCACTAATTGCAGTTCGTGGCATCGAAGTCATGATAAATCCTTGAGTTATTTAGCAGTGTAGTGTAAGGCAGTTAATACTCACGAGACACAGAGTAATCCAAATGAACATTTTTATTTCTTTCAACTTCTAGAAAACCACCTCTCCAAGATCGCGCACATCGTAGCGCTCGCCATTTTACAAAACCCGCGGACCCGGCTGGCCCACGTCTGCTATTAACGACTAAATCCCATCGGTCTGCTTAAGTTACCCATTGTGTTAAAGCTCCTAATACAACTGCGCGTGCCCATGACGTCTACACCGAAGATAGGGAATGGGCGGGAGCTAAGTTTGATACTATTAACAGACTCGCTCTTTTTTCGTTCAAAAAGGGAATTTCCCTTCTCGAGGCGCGTTTCGAAATACGATAATTAATGAAATTTAATTCTGGAAATTTGATTATTCTGAAGCCCCCCCCCTGTAAATGGCTTAGTTATTATTCTTTTCTAATTAATTCTTAACATATATATATATACCGGGTGCGTCATAAATTCTTGCAAAGTTCAAAAATTCATAATAAATTAAGCAATGCTCTGAAAAATTTTCTGTTTCCGCCAATAAGATCAGAGGAACATTGGATTTTTTTCCATGTAGAAAAAAAAAGTTTCCAAAAGTAACCGAAAGAGGGCGCTCACATGTCATACTGAGACGTTTTATGCAAATCAGGCAAACTAAAACAGAAAATCCAACAGATCACAATTACATGAGACTGGGCATTTATTTTAAAGTAACAGATGTTCAACAGTACTACCAGCACAAGGTAATAGGAAAGTGAGGCGCGTCACTAAGCCCATTACAGCGGATTATAGCATCGATGGCAGCGACTGTCTGTCGAATGACAATTTTCAGCTCCACGAAAGTGGTTGGGGAGCCCCCGTATACATGAGATTTTAAGTATCCCCCCTACTAAAAAATTTGCCGAGGTCAAGTCTGGTGATCATGAGGGCCACTGAGCCTTACAACCATGACTTATAGAACTCGGTCTTCAGTGAAAGATTCCAACAGGAACGTCTTGATATCACGTGAAATATGGGGCGGGGTACCATCCTCCATGAAGGTGACAGCAGGTAACGCATGTCTTTCCTGCAATGCAGACTTAACGTGGTCACGCAAAAGCGCCCTCTTTCAGTTACTTTTGGAAACATTTTTTTTTTTTTTTTTACATGGAAAAAAAAATCCAATGTCTCTCTGATCCTATTCGTGCAAATAGAAAAATTTTCCGAGCATTATTTCTTTTGTTACGAATTTTTGAACTTTGTACGAATTTATGACGCACCCGGTATATATATATATATATATATATATATATATATATATATATATATATATATATATATGTAGGTAGGTTGAAAAGTAATGCACACATGCTTGTAGAGCGCGAACGAAATGACCTTCAAAACGGAGCCAAGTGGCATTTGGCAGTTCCATCCCTCCTCAATACGCATGCGCAGGTTTGAAATCGTTGTGTTCATCCTGTGTATTTTGAAATGCGGTAGTATGGAGACGTGTTCTAGTGCTATGTCAACGGCGAGTTATACAGCGCGATATTATCGAATGTTTAACAGCTGAAAAAGTGAGTCCTACTAAGATTCATCGTCGTTTAAAGGCTGTTTAAGGTGGCGATGCTGTTGATAGGGGTACTGTAAATCGATGAGTAATAATATTTCGTGGTTTTGAGCCTGGAAAAGCCATAATTGTTGATGAAACATGCAACGGACGTCCGATCACTGCCACAGACGATGAACATCGCAAACTCGTCGACGATTTGATTCAAAATGACCGGCGAATCACTCAAAAGCGTATCGCAAACCATAATGGAGTATCCAACGAATGTGTCTGCTTCATTATAGAACGATTGGGATACCGTAAAATCTGTGCTCGATAGGTAACACGCCGTCTCACAGGCGAGAACAGCGTCGGACTGGAGAGGCTCTGCGAAACCTGAAGTTTGAACCGATTCCACACCCTCCTTATTCCCCCGATCTTGCGCCTTGCAATTTTTATTTTTTTTCCTCTACTCAAGAGAGACCTAAAGGGTAATCATTACACCTCGGACGATGTGGTGAAGGCAGCTGTCAAGTCGTGGATTCGAGAAAAGTCGGAAGAATTTTTCAGTGACGGAATAATATATATATATATATATATATATATATATATATATATATATATATATATATATATATATATATATATATATATATATATATATAAATACAAAGCCTTGGAAGATGTCAACATATCTCGTAAACACAGAAATACAGTAGTAATTTTCAAGAGAAAAAGGTCAAAAATATATAAATAATAATGTTATCTTAGTTAAAGACTATTTAAACCACATATAAAGTTCATTTCAAAACTTCTAAGCAGTCCCCTTTTGGCACATATAGGGCTGTGCTCGGATGATTCGTGATTTACTATTTTTCCAGTGATGTCGTTCATTAACAAGCTGATATAATAAGCATTTTATTCTAGATTTTTGGGGAAAAAAACGTGCAGTATAAACTTCGTGATCTCATTATATCTGTTGCATATTATTCATTTATCACTAAAGAACAACCGTACAGGCATGGATTAACTTTCTAATTTTTAACTTTGATATTTATGGTTTGCAGCAATCTTTTTTCATTCGGCGTAGGTTCAACAATATATTTTTGATTCGAAATTCCTTTTAAGAGCAAATCTCGGTTCTACAATCAGGGCAAAATGCCCTTTTTCACATTAGGAAGTTTCATAAATCAAAATGCTCTGTCCTGAAAAGAAAAGAATAGCTTTTTTACAACAACTGAAAGCTAATCTGAAATTTTCTGATGCGTGAAAAAAACTATTTTGTTTTCATCTTAATTGCGCATTTAATTCGTAAGTAAATAAATGAGTACTTGTTAAAAAAAGCTAATTTGTCGTAAAAATAACTAATTCATTTTTTTTTTAGGATCACTAAAATGAGAAATAATTACCAAGCATTTCTTTCAGCACTGTGAGACAAAATGTGTGTATTTCACCCGCTAGACACATAAAAGATATCGCTAGGTAAGAGATAAATAACCATTAATAAATATGAAAAAATTAATCCAGGTATTAATTGTGTTAGATATAGTTACATATCTTTAATTTTGTTATTTTCCCTAAGGTGCCACTTTGATTAAAATACTATAAATTGATTTTAGCGAGCTGAGTAACAATGATATTCTAAAACGGTAATCTTTAAGTATGTGTCAATGAAGTCCATTGGCTGCGGGGCAGATTTATATTTTAAACAGTTAGAACCCTATGAAAGAAACACATAGAGAGGTTTTCTTTGTAATGGATGCGAAATTTTTGAATCATTACAAACGGAAATCCTTGTAAGGCTTCTTACGGGAAGGAATTTTTCAAACGGGATTACCTCTGATACGAACTAGGGGTCAGTAGCAAATTCATTAAGAATTTTCTTGGGTCTAGATACTGAAATATTTTCCGTACACCTTATGGTTAAATTATCACATGAAACTGCAAAAAATTTGGCGACTTTTGTTAAAAATGTTAACGAGATAAGACACTCTTTAAATTGGGCACTTAAGAGATTTAAAAGAAACCACTTTAACACTCTGCAAGTGAGAACCGAGATTTAAAAAAAAAGTATTTGCACCTTAACTACAGAAATTCAATTTTGCACGTGTTGCATACTTCTGAAAAGGTTATGTATGCATAGTGTATGTATGTGTAATCGTATAAAAGAATTTTATTGAACGGTAATTTAAAACTTCTTTGATTTGAATTCTCTCCGTGCAGTGGCATGCGAAGTTTTTTTTATCTCTTCCAATATATTTACGAGAGCTAGAATATTTTATACGCGTTATACCCTGTGGTTTGGTTTAATACTTTTGTACTTCGTATGAAAACACAGTAAAATTTACCTGTACAAATTAGATTTCTGATTTCTGCGACTGATTTAATTTGATTGTTAACGTATTCAAGAAGAAACAGTTTAGGAGAAAGAGGGTTAAATATATCAGTTTATATATCTTACGACGACTTTAAAAAAAATAATAGTGCTCAAAATAATCAAGTCTCGTCTCGAATGAAAACTGCTTCATACTATATTTCAATATTTGGATATAAGGCAAAAATTTCTTTAAAATCATTGTTGCAACTGCCTATTTTTACATCCTTGTATAAAAGCAAATAATTCAGCTCATTATTCAGTATTTAACAATAATGTATAATCACCCTGGTGTGATATTCAAAGTCAGAATCTGAAAACTTCCTGGCCGGTATTCTGCAAATTTATCGATTCCTGTAATGCGAAGAAAACTTATATTTAATGACTAATTCCCAATTTTCTTTCTTTTGAAATCTTACGATGTAAGATAATGGCCTATATTATTTTTTCTTTTAAGCATTTGATGTTTAGATTGAAAAAAATAAACAGGTATGATGATGGTGCTGATTTTTTTAGTTTAAATATTTGTCATGATTTTCAATAATAATTTATATTTTTCACATTGCCAGGGCACTACTATAACTGTTATTTAACAGCACCAAGAATTGATTTCTGATGTCAAAACTTGAAGCTGATATTCTATGAGACAATGCCTAATATTTTCATTGAAATGTCTATTATTTTCCCCTTACAAACATTAAACCTTATGATGCTGAAGACTCATATATAGGGGCACAACACTATAAAAAGTATCGTTTACGGACACTCACAAGACTGAACTTAAATCAGGGGAGTCAGTGAAAGGAGGAATCTTAGCTGTATACTTCAAATATTACGAATATTTTTAACTGATTCTTAGTGTAACTAATTAAATGAAATAAACAAGCTTACATTAAAAAAATAAAAAGTTATTGTCCACACAACTCAACTATTTTTCATTTAAGTATTGAATTTTTTTACCTTCTCTAAACGCTGCTTAGCTGATGGCCGATAGAATATTATTATCAATTACGTCAATGTCTCTACTGAGAGGCAAATGTAATGCATCTTTTCAATTTTTTTTCTGAATGGTAGCCGAATAACTAGGACGATATTCGGCCTAGAACCTATCGGTTCGAGTCGCACTTTTGTCAGGGGTGATTGTGGTCGTTCGGAATTGGCTTTCACACAATTGGCTCACACAAGGACTAATTAGATCCTGATCTAATTAGCCCTTGTGTAGCAAAAGTTGACCACAGTGCTTCCTAATAAACAACATTTTAACCATTTTACTTTGAGAAATATATTTTGTCATTCTAGTTCTTAGAAACATATTCAAAATAAACAATCCGTAGCTATACATTACTATTAAAATGCTACTGATAAGCGTTTTGTCAACAGATGATGCTAGAACCCTGCACTGTGTTCTGTTTTTAACGTAGGATTAAGTGCCTTCATAACGGCCCTCCGAAAAGCAAAATTTCAGATGTCCTGCGTCGCGAGTTAAAATGTTGGCAGAGTGCCAAACCAGTCTGCATCGCTTGGGCAAGCAGTAAACAGTTAAACAGAAAAATACTAAAATGCGTCAAAATTTATTTTACGAAATTTTGGGGACGGGGAAATTTTGGGAAATACGGGATTTATTTTACGAAAGCACCAGCACATCTTATCCACTTCGAGTCAGCCCAGCGTCTTCATCGTAGCGCGCGAAAATAGAATTAGGTCAGAGAGGTTGCCAGATTTGGCGGAGAAAGTTAGTATATGGAAAAGGGAATCATCTCGCCAAGGCGTCGGAAAGGTGTTACCAGATGAGAGAGAAAGTTTAGAAAGGGCGATTAAAGGTTATTAATAATATTATCACACATACACACACACACACACACACACACACACACACACACACATACACACACACACACACACACACACACACATATATATATATATATATATATATATATATATATATATATATATATATATATATATATATATATATATATATATATATATATATATATATATATACAGTCGAACCTCCATATATCGAACTTCCACATATCGAATTTTTCTATATATCGAACTCTTAGCAAATCTCCATGTTCGTTACATAGAAAAATTGTTTCTATATATCGAAAAAATCTCTATATATCGAAATTTTTTTCAAGACAAATTGGGAGATTTTATTCCACTTTAGAGTAAAATCTCCCAAATGAATGGCATTTGAAACAATATATCGTGGACTTCAATTCGCTGAAAATATCCCTGATTAAGTTTTTAGTGGACTGAATAAATACGGACATTTCTTTGAACTTTCCGCAAAACTGGCTGTTCAGCAAGATAATCGTAGTTTATTTTAAAAAAGAAGGTAACTGTGATCATTGCAACCACTGTCTGGATTATTGTTTTTTAAAGGTATGCAGTACTCAATAAATCTTTCATATTAATTCATTTTTTAGTTATTAACTTTCATTTAATGGGATTCGCATATAAATTAGAAATGGAGTTTCGTATACGAAAATTAGCTTTAATTTTTTTAGGAGAATTATGATAATACTAAGATGAATTCTATATATCGAAATTTCTATATATCGAATTTTTTTCCGGCAATTTGCTACTTCGATATATGGAGGTTTGACTGTATATATACATATTTACATACAAAAGAGGTAAGCAATGATAAGTAATCCTACGTTAATAATCCGCGGTAGTTTCGTTATAAGATATATATATATATATATATATATATATATATATATATATATATATATATACAGAGAATAGATATAGAATTGAGAGCAGATATAGAAGATATATATATATATGCATATTTACATACAAAAGAGGTAAGCAATGATAAGTAATCCTACGTTAATAACCCGTGGTAGTTTCGTTAGAAGAGACTACCTGAAATTTTTTTCGTGATGTTGTAATCACATATGTTTGTGAGCGTAAAATTCCATTGTGAGCGTAAAGCTTCCCTACAGCAAATCTATTGCAGTGAACTGTGATAATAGTTTTCGCGTCGGCGTGTAAGGTTCTCTATAAAATAAAGGTTTGAAATACATTGAAATTTATGCGTTTCTGCCTGGAACTTCTAACGCGCCTGCAAAGGAAGAGTATTCGTATCTGGGGGAGAAGGAGGGGGTTGCTCAGGCAACATTTCACTTCAATTCAGTATCCTAACGTTTCCCTCGTTTTCACACTAGTTAAGAGTTTATACGTGGCTGGGAAGAGGGTGTATTTTTGAAAAATATATCAAATTGAAGAAAAGATAGACTGCAGTGGTTAGGCAGTAGATACCCTTTTAACTGCCATAATTACAGTAAACTAAATCCTGCTATACCTTACCCTGTTATGATTGAAAAACTCATGCTTCATGGATCTTTCCCCGAACACATACTATTACCGCATTACGATCTAATGGTGTGCTGTATTGCGACATCCCAATCGAAGTAACACATTTTCAGTCGAAGATAAGCAAAATTTATTCCTCTCCAAAAATCCATAAAAGGTACGGTAACGAAAATGAAGAAATCCGGCAATTTCGTTCCCCAAATCGTCAGAAACACTTTATGAATTCTGCGGCTATAAAACTCTTCCCTGAAATCCGTTTTCTTCTGGGGCTGCGATTTGCCAAATAGCTCCGACTCAGATAACACTGATTTGTTTCCTGCAGTTTCCTGTTACAAATATCTTTCGAACGTGCCGCGTTTTAGAAGTCGGGTGCATTTGAGAAGCCATCACATTGTTTCAATTTCTGTTAGAGCTCTTTAGGACAGTTTCGGGGACCAGCTGCTTTTCCCCTCACCCTCATAATCTTCAGATCTTGCAGAGCAAAGTTTACGAGCGCATCGGATGGGACAGACAACTTTTCGAAGATTATAGAAATGCCAGAGTGAGGGAAACGTTTGCGATATTGATTCTTGTAAATGACTTGTGGTATCGCTGTTGGTTGATTATTTATCTAATAACTTGAACAGCTATTAGATAACGAAGGCTGTCAGCTGTAAGTACTTTGTGAAGTTTTACATGCTTAATAAAAATCATTTTTTTTAACTAATCGTTGATTTTTTTAACATTTTCCTTATGGGATGCGATAGCATGTATCCCAAGAATACGAGCCCAAGAATGAATATAAATAAATAAATAAATAAACAAATAAATAAATAAATATATATATATGTATATATATATGTATATATATATCTATATATATGTATATATATGTGTATATATATATATATGTATATATATATGTATATATATATATACAGAGGCTGTTCGCACATTTTTTAGACGATTTTGGTAAGCTGTAATGAAAAATCGCTTGCTGCAAAAGAAATAATTGCAAGTGTATTATGTTTTTAAAAGTCAAAATTACCATCTGCTGCTTGAAAGTTTTGTTTTTATTAAAAATGGCGTTTTTAACAAAGCAGTGGTTCGAAGGCTACATTTATGCTCTTTCCGAAGAGAAATATGCATACTCCGTTATCCAAAAACGATGTGAGAGTCATGGTTTTGTGATATCTAAAGCGTCGATAGGTAATATCGTCAACAAAAAAGGGAAAAAAAACGTCAAATTGGAGCCTCAAGTGGGACAAAAATTCCAAACAAGTATCCAAGGAGAAAACGGACATCTTCGACTATTGCAAAGGTACGTTGTTTAATGTTAAAAGAAAATCCCCCTAGTCAAAGGACAGTTGCAAAATCATTAAAATGGTCGGTGTCCACTGTAAACAAAATGATAAACGTTGATTTAAATCTTAAGAAAACGAAAAAACGCAATGTGCATCGTCTTCATCCAAATCATATCGCTGAACGCAGGACACGCTGCAGAATTCTATATTAGAAACACTTATCCAAAGAAAAATAGAGAACAATTGTCACACTAGATGAATCATGGGTGTATTTAAATGATTGCAACAAAAATAGAGCCATTTGTTATCATAAAAGGGGAGAATAAAATTTAAGTACATGGTTCAAAGAATCGAAAGAAAGTTTTTCTAAGGGATTCATGATTGTTGCTGGTTTTTCTTATAATGGCAAGTTAAAAATAAAGAGCGTGGGAAAAAATGTCAAGATTAACTCCAAATACTATCAGGAACATATATTATTGCCAATTTTTCTGAATGAAATACCATCGCTTTACCCACAGTGCCATCAATCTGTGAGACTCATCAATCAGGACAAAGCTAGCAGTCACACATCAAAATCCACTGTAAATTTCCTAAAAGAAATGGAACAAAAAACTGGTATCAAGGCCATACCCTTCATTGATATCCCTACTAAATCTCCCGATGTATCACCTATGGAGTTTTGTGCTTTCGGACTTTTAAAATCTACATTATCCAAACGTCGTCCCAAAACCCTTACAGGACTCTGGAAAGCTGTTCAGGAGTAATGGGACATAATACCTCTTCTGACACTTCAAAAGGCATTATTATCCTGGAAATTGCGGTATCGAAAGATAGTTCAGAATAAGGGATGTCAAATAGAACATTTAAAACACAAGAATTTTATGTAATTTAGTTTTGTGAATACAATATACATCGTCTAAAAAATGTGTGAACAGCCTCTGTATATATATATATACAGAACAATGGGCTTTTGAGCCTGGCGTTGGCATCTTGAGAAGTCGAAGTTGGGATTCAGGGCAGCAAAATCAATCGAGCATTCCAGTCAATGGGATTAATAAATTTATTAGCTCTAGTACATTATAGATATCAGCTAAACAACCAGGATTTGGCCTACCATTCCATCAAAACGATAGTCAAAAAGACCCTCAGATGTTCCCTCAGATATATATATATATATATATATATATATATATATACATATATATATATATATATATATATATATATATATATATGCATATATATATATATATATATATATATATATATATATTATATATATATATATATATATATATATATATATATATATAAATAACACCTCTTTAATGGCCGTTCTTACAAAGGGGGTATGAAATTTCCTGTTCTAAAGAGAATCGGAAAAATGGGCCCCGTAAAATAAAGGTTAATTTAGTGAATGGCTAGACTGATTACTCTAGGCTTTCTTTTTGTTTCTTTTTTTTTGGTTATTACCATGTTTTTATTAACTCGCTTTCTTGTTTGTGTGTGTGTGTGTGCAAATCTTGCAATCGATTTTTAACTAACTTCCCAATTAGCTAGACATTTGAAACTTCTAGAATAGTTCAGAACACGATGACAATGCATTATTTTAATACTTTTAGCCATCTTTAAGCAGTATTGAATTAATTTTCAGTTAGTTTTTTTTGCAGACTGATGCAGCCATCTAACGGCCGGGACGGGAACGAAAACTTAAACTCAAGTTAACTTCTAATTAACTTCATTTTATTTCAAGTTCATGGGATAATTCATCAAAAAATTTTTTAAAAAGTATTTATTAATACATAGAATTGTCAAGTTTATATGATTCAACAGAAAATTTAAAAACATGGTACATAAAAAGTTCCTTTTATTTTGTAATTATTCATTATTTATTTCCTGATTAAATTCTAAACTTAAAAATAATATAGTTACTTTCATATGTTGCAAAGCGTTTGTAATTGAGGTTTCCAGTGATAGTCTGTTTAATCATTACTTTTTTACGTTATTTTAAAAGTTACGTAACCATAACTTTTTTACGTTATTGGGAGAAAGAAATCAAGAAGAACAGCACACATTAGTATAATATGGAAATTTTAAAAAAAATTTGAACCAGAAGTGATCGTGTTTATAAATAACAACACATTTTAATTAGCCCTCGTGTAACAAAAAAAAAATGATCGCAACGCTCTCAACCAAACCAACCAAACCTTATCAAAACGACGAAAACTATAATGTTCTTGAATTCGAATTATATTACTGATATAATTCGAATATAAAGTCGCTTTTCATATTAATTCGAATATATAGCGACTTTATCCGGTATAAAGTCGCTAAAACTCATCAATCATTGTGTATAGCTATCCAAACCAACCAAACCTTATCAAAACCACGAAAACTATAATGTTCTTGAATTCGAATTATATTACTGATATAATTCGAATATAAAGTCGCTTTTCATATTAATTCGAATATATAGCGACTTTATCCGGTATAAAGTCGCTAAAACTCATCAATCATTGTGTATAGCTATCCAAACCAACCAAACCTTATCAAAACCACGAAAACTATAATGTTCTTGAATTCGAATTACATTACTGATATAATTCGAATATAAAGTCGCTTTTAATATTAATTCGAATATATAGCGACTTTATCCGGTATAAAGTCGCTAAAACTCATCAATCATTGTGTATAGCTATCCAAACCAACCAAACCTTATCAAAACCACGAAAACTATAATGTTCTTGAATTCGAATTATATTACTGATATAATTCGAATATAAAGTCGCTTTTAATATTAATTCGAATATATAGCGACTTTATCCGGTATAAAGTCGCTAAAACTCATCAATCATTGTGTATAGCTATCCAAACCAACCAAATCTTATCAAAACCACGAAAACTATAATGTTCTTGAATTCGAATTATATTACTGATATAATTCGAATATAAAGTCGCTTTTCATATTAATTCGAATATATAGCGACTTTATCCGGTATAAAGTCGCTAAAACTCATCAATCATTGTGTATAGCTATCCAAACCAACCAAACCTTATCAAAACCACGAAAACTATAATGTTCTTGAATTCGAATTATATTACTGATATAATTCGAATATAAAGTCGCTTTTCATATTAATTCGAATATATAGCGACTTTATCCGGTATAAAGTCGCTAAAACTCATCAATCATTGTGTATAGCTATCCAAACCAACCAAACCTTATCAAAACCACGAAAACTATAATGTTCTTGAATTCGAATTATATTACTGATATAATTCGAATATAAAGTCGCTTTTAATATTAATTCGAATATATAGCGACTTTATCCGGTATAAAGTCGCTAAAACTCATCAATCATTGTGTATAGCTATCCAAACCAACCAAACCTTATCAAAACCACGAAAACTATAATGTTCTTGAATTCGAATTATATTACTGATATAATTCGAATATAAAGTCGCTTTCAATATTAATTCGAATATATAGCGACTTTATCCGGTATAAAGTCGCTAAAACTCATCAATCATTGTGTATAGCTTGTGACATTGGTGGAAACCATTAAAAAAGGGGAACTTGGCAACTGCGTCATTTATCTCAGTAATATTTCTTCTTATTGTAACCTTAAAAAACCCCTTGACTTCTTCTAGTAAATAACTTATTAATTTTTCCTAAAAAAAGCTTCATAAAAGTGAGATTCATCAACTCGAATTTTGTTGGGCAATATAACCATGGGAGCGAAGAAAAGGAGTAATGGTCACGAGTTGATTGTACTTTGTTGTAACGGAGATGCACTCGGATTTATTTTAGTTCCCCTTTGGGGAATTTCTTCACTTTTTTTCGGAAAGTGTAGATTATTTTTCTTACGTTAAGAGAAAATCCTGAAAACTGAGTGCTCACTAATAATTCACGCCCCGTCCCCAATTCAACATGATTTAAAGCAAGTACAGTCGAACCTCTATATATCGAACTTCATCATGTCGAAATTTTCTATATATCGAACAATTAGCAAATCTCCATGTTCATTACATAAAAAAAATTGTTTCTATACAGATGGTGGACAAAATAATACGAACACCTGTGAAATAATGGAAAATCTTTATTAATAGCAGGTTGGACCACCTTTTCACTGAAGTACAGATTTAATTCGACGTGGGCTAGATGCATAAAGGTCATGGACAATATTTAAAGGAATATTAAGCCATTCCTCCTGCAGAATGGTCTCTAATTCCGAAAGTCCGGATGGAGGTGGAAATCGGGAACGAAGTTTGGACTCCAAGTATTGCCATAAATGTTCAATAATATTCAAGTCTGGAGACTGAGGGGGCCAGGCGAGATGTTCAACTGCATGGTCATGGTCTTCGAACCATTCTTGAACACACCTAGCAGTGTGGATAGGGGCGTTGTCGTCTTGAAAAAGCGGTCGCTCTCCAGGGAATACAGTCTGGACAAAAGGATGGACATGATCCCCTAGAACGCTTAGATAGTGATTGGATTTGATCCTCCTATGCAGAATAACAAGTGGCCCAAGATCGCGCCGAGATATCGCACCCCATACCATAATGGAGCCACCCCCATGCTTCACAGTCGGCAAGAGGCATTCAGGATGAAACGCTTCTTTGGGCGTTCTCCAGACATAAACGCGTCCGGTCGTCTGAAATAGGGTGAATGACGAATCATCTGACCATATTACCTGTTACCACTGCTGTGGGGACCAGCCTTTGTGATCTCTGCCCCATTGGCGTCGCTTGAAAGCATTAGTTGCTGTCACCAAGGGTTTACGAATTGACACTCTGCCATAAATGTTCGCAGCATGAAGTTCTCTTTGGACAGTTTTTGTTGAAACGGGGTCCTGGAGATGACTGTTCATTTCGGATGTTATCTCGGATATCGATTGCTTGTGCTTTCGGGCTACTATGCGCTTCAAGACCCGTCTATCCCTATCAGCAAGCTTGGACTTTCGGCCACTGTTGTGCTTTGAAGACGTCGTCTTACCCTCTTTCGTGTACGCTGTCATAACGGCTGATACCGTACTCCTTGCAAAGCCCAAAAGGTTTGCTGTTTCCGTGTTCGATGCTCCACTTAAACGCGCTCCAACTATCATTCCTCTTTGGAACTCTGACAGGTCTGACATTTCAACTTATCACAGACAATTCGATGGAAGCATGCAACGTAGGTGACTGCTGTTGAGAGACTGATACCTTCCTCTTCACGCTCACTAGGTGGCAGACTTCTGTTGCAGGTGGCGCGGCTGTACTGCAGGTGTGAAATACGTCATATTTTTTCACAGGTGATCGTTTTATTTTGTACTCCATCTGTATATCGAAAGAATCTCTATGTATCGAAATTTTTCTAGTCAAATTGGGAGATTTTATTCCACTTTAGAATAAAATCTTCCAATTTTTGGCATTTGAAACAATACGTCGTAGACTTCAATTCGCGGAAAATATCCCTGATTAAGTTTTTAGTGGACTGAATAAATAAGAACATTTCTTTGAACTTTCCGCAAAACTGGCTGTTCAGCAAGATATTCGAAGTTTTTTTTTTTTTTAAGAATGTAACTGTGATCATTGTAACCACTGTCTGGATTATTGTTTTTTTAAAGGTATGTAGTACTCAATAAATCTTTCATATTAATTAATTTTTTAATTATTAACTTTCGTTTAATGGGATTCGCATATACATTAGATATGGAGTTTCGTATACGAAGATTAGCTTTAATTTGTTTTTAGGACAATTATGATAAAACTAAGCTCAATTCTATATATCGAATTTTTTTTCCGGCAATTTGCTACTTCGATATATGGAGGTTCGACTGTACTTAAAAAAGTGTAATATGAAATTAAATAGCCCTATGAAATTAAATAGATTCGATGCCATAACACTATAAACGAAAATGCTAATAATAAGGGCAAAATACAGATTTTATTTACACTGCAGGAGTAATCCCTATACTTTTCTCCCATGGTCTGTATCAGACCTCTAGAACAATATCTATGACCACACCGATCTGCTCGATTAAAACTTACTCAAGGGACCGCTACAACAGAACTTTAAGTGCTTCCAGACTTGGGGAGCTTTCCTCAGATAGCGTAATTGAGAAGGATTTTTCTAGAAATTTCTAGACAGGAGAAGAAACTAAGGTTGGAGCCTGGAATCATTTTTAAAAAAAAATTATTTATGGAGTTAAATTTTTGAATTTTTTTTGGTATGGTTAACCATATAATTTGTAAACAAAATCACATTATAAAACTTATCATAAAGTTTTTTAAAATTTTTAAAAAAGTGGGGTAATTTAAAATCGTTATAACTCGAAATATTATTTGTCGAATTTCAAAATTTTACCATTTAATTAAACAGAAATATGTAAGTTTTAATTCTGATTCAGCGTTTTTTAAATATTAATTTTAACAAATTAAAAATATTTAGATTAAAAATTTCAAAAAAATTTATGTAACTAAAAAAAAAAATTATAGTTTCAGAAGCAAATATTTTTTCAAATTTGCTGAATCGAAATTAAAGTTAAATAATTGAAAAAAAATGCCCCAAGTTTGAACCATTTATCTTTAACGGTTCTTGACTTATAACAATTTAAAGACGAGAAATGGTGAAAAACCCATCATGCAGGAAAACGCATTTACAGGTTTAAACGAAGATTGGCTGCTATTAGAATGTTGCAAAAAAATTAAAAATTAATATCTCCTGTTCTAATTAAGAAAGAAACATGATTAAAACATCATTTTAAGTGGAAAAGAACATGAAATTTTTTAATGCAATAAAAATCTTTTCAAAAATTTGAAGAATTTTGCGTCCTGGACCCTCTTAAACCAGTTTGTAATGAAAAAATAAATAAATGAGTGCATTACCAACCGCATTCTGCTAATGCATTTTCTAGACACTTAACGTAATTTTTATTTCGAAGAAATGAATTTTTCGTCATTTATCTCAACTTAAAAACCTATAATGAAAGGTAATATACGATATAAATAGAAGGCTTTCTCCTTGTTCCAGAAATATTTGTAAAGGAAAACAGAGATTGGAGATTAATAAGCTTGGAAAACAGATCGAAGATTAATAAGTTTCCTGTTTAACTTCCTCGATATAAACTGCAACTTTCAAACTCTTTTGGGGATTTTTTTCATAATTCATTGTTGTAAGGACTTTCACCTTTAAAGAAAGTGGAATAATTATAAGGAGGATAGTGTAAGTACGATGTTATCACCACCATTATATAAGTTACAAAATTGTTCATGTACTTCTTTTAACGTATGATTACGTTCCTCCATAAAGGTCCTCCGGATGCTAAATTTCAGACGCTAAAACCATCCGTCGTCACGAGCTATAATTTTGGCGGCACGCAAAACCCAGTCTGTATCGCTTGGGCAAGCAGTAAACATTTAAACAGAAAAGTACCAAAATGCGTCAAAATTTTGACATATATATATATATATATATATATATATATATATATATATATATATATATATATATATATATATATATATATACATATATATATATACATATATATATATATACATATATATATATATATACATACATATATATATATACATATATATATATATACATATATATATATATATACTATATATATATATATACATATATATATATATATATATATATATATATATACATATATATATATATATATATATATATATATATATATATATATATATATATATATATATATATAATATGTCAAAATAGATACACATATACATAACACATACATACGTAATACATACAAAAGAGGTAAGCAACGATAAGAAATCCTACGTTAATAACCCCCGGTAGTTTCGTTAGAAGAGACTACCTGACATTTTTTTTATACTTTCGTTGCTGGCAAGCTATTACTCCTTTTCATAACATTTTCTTGGAGATAAAAGTTATTAATATAATAAAATATTTGCGTTAATAACAGTTATTACTTTCATCTTGCTACAATAACAAGTGTAACCAGGACTTCAGTCCCCTTTTAAAATATAAATGCAAAATTCGGATAATTCTAAGTTATACTTGTACATGTACGATCTTAAATAAAGCAGTTAATTATTTCATATTCATACGTGTGTCGCAGTTCATCTTGCACCTTTTATAGCCAGTATTAAGCTAGGGGGGGGGGGGTGATAGTCGTCGAAACACGTTAGCAAACACATATTTTTCCTTCATTATTTTCCGTCTATAAAATGATGATCGAATTCATAAAATTTCCTTTATTCAAAAATTTTGCTTTTAAACGGAGAAGGTAAGTGAACCTCAAAAGAAAATCAAATCAATTTTTTCGAAAAGGCGTGCGCTTTCAGACATCTCCATCCAGTTGTAAAACCACACTGCAAATTTATGAATAGTCTAGCGGGTCATAAGAAAAAAAAATTGTTCTAGTTTTACATGAGTTTTTATGATGTGTAAAGGTTAAAACTAATTTATTATTGATGACTTGAAAATAATTAATTAGCAAGGGTAATTTATCGTAAGACAAACTTTTAACTTTTTCAGGACATATAAAAAAAAATGACGAAAAAAGAAACGCTAGCAGGAATTCAAAGTTTTTTTTTTTTCGTGGTGGTTGGGGGAGATCTTGGCAATAATTTTTATGCAGTTACTTTGTGTTGTATAACTCTTTATCTTCAGAAATTTTAACGATTTTTACTTTACTTATATCCTGCAAAAAAAGGTGCCGAAGGGGTAAGGTAACATTGTTGGAATAGAATTAAGAGGTAAGGCAAAGTAATTGAAGTTAAGGCAGTTTGTGTGGTCGGGTCTATATTTTCTAAAGTAAAGTAACATTGTTGGAATAGAATTAAGAGGTAAGGCAAAGTAATTGAAGTTAAGGCAGTTTGTGTGGTCGGGTCTATATTTTCTAAAGTAAGTAACATTGTTGGAATAGAATTAAGAGGCAAGGCAAAGTAATTGAAGTTAAGGCAGTTTGTGTGGTCGGGTCTATATTTTCTAAAGTAAAGTAACATTGTTGGAATAGAATTAAGAGGTAAGGCAAAGTAATTGAAGTTAAGGCAGTTTGTGTGGTCGGGTCTATATTTTCTAAAGTAAAGTAACATTGTTGGAATAGAATTAAGAGGCAAGGCAAAGTAATTGAAGTTAAGGCAGTTTGTGTGGTCGTCTCTATATTTTCTGTCGTCTCTATATTTTCTTAAAATTCCTTTATGGATTTCTGTTCCTCAATTCTTTCATTTGTTTCAAGTCACTGAGTGTATGTGACGTGATTTACACCTTCGTAGAATAATGGAAAATATCCTACCTTCAAAATCATTTTGCTTGGGCTAGATGGAGTATAAAAGAAGTAGAATATTGCTAATCTAGTATGATAGTGCAGCTTCAACTGTCAGGAAGAGGTAGTGCGGCTGCAAACATTTAGCTTCAGCGGTTTAGCTGGAAGAATTCGGCCGTGAATTTGAAAGGTGATTAACGTCGTGAGTACATTAGACTTTATGAAAATTGTTTATGAAAATTAGACGTTTATGAAAATTGTGTGAGGTTATTAGGGAAAGATACCAAACGTATGTTTCATGTAACTTCAGGCTTATAAATAAAGTTTTTTTAAGTAAGTCTGTGCCGATCGTTAAACGAAGTAAAACCTCACTAGAACTCTGATGTTAAGCCTAGAGCCTAACCTCGTAGAGCTAGCAGTTCTTTTAGAAATCATACGACATTCCGTTTTTGGTGGAAATACACGATTCTATCTTAAACAGAAAAACAGTCTAAAACATGTAGGGGCCCTCAGTCGCGTGGCCTGCAAATATGACATCATTCTGACGTCATTGTGAAATCTATTTTAAGTGACTTCTTCAAACTAATATAATCTTCTATATTAGTTTGAAGTCATCAAATCATCAAAAAAATTAATTAAGCTACTAATCACCTTGTATTTTAGAAAGCCTTTGGAGTACAGTATTTTATGCAATTCTTTTCGCTATATTAACGGCGAAGTTCAAATAATCATTTTCGGTGAATTTAAATATTTTAAGACCTCAAAATATCTCATACATTCATAATGACCCTACTACACTGAAGAAACATTTTTAAAAATCAATGGAGATAAGAAAAATATTAAGACCTAATCTCCGCTTTTATCCTATAAGTCAGGGGTAGGCAGACTTTTCCAGGGTACGGGCTATTTCTAATTTTTTCAAGGTGTTGCTGTTCCCCCAGTGGCGTAGGTGTGGTGAGCTAAAAAAAAAGGTCTACAATATTTATTATAACTTTATAATAAATACGGAATATGTACTTACCTACATAACTACAATAAAAAAAACTTACTCTTTTAAAACCACGTTTAAAGCAAAACGCAAGATACAAACATAATAATAATAGCTACAAATATAATAATATCAAATGATGCATTTATTATCAAACAATTCAAAATACATTAAAAAATAAATCATTTTCATCTAAAGTTAGTTCTCGTAGTTATAGTTTGTAGGAAACTTAGTCTGCATACTTAGTCTCCATAAATATGTTTCTTTTCGTATGTGCGTAGGTCTTAGTATAGGCAGTCACCCCAAAATGTCTTGGTTGTCCACCAGTCGATCACGATCGACTTAATGCCCACCCCTGCTGTAAGTGATTGATTTTTTTTCGTTTCTATGCGTCTGAAAGTGCATGTGACTTGTTAAAGTGACAAGCCACTGCAGAAAATAAAAATATATAGTAAAAATGGTAATACATATTAAAATTAGCAAAGGCCGTATGGTTATGATCATGATATCTGCGTAAAAAACATCCTTAAGAATCCTAGTTCAAGTTGCAATTTATTTCTTTTTCAACAAACCAGTTTAAAGCTATCGAAATTTAAAATATGTTATATGAAACCTAATCAAGTTTGCATTTTCAACTTGCTTCTGCAATTCCAGATTAATTACATCATTGGTACTTATTTTCAAACTTTCCTTTATGAACAAACTAAGCAAACAAAATGCAAGTTAGCTGTCACGTTACTTTCACTTTACCTCTTGATAAACTCAGTTTCATGCGTATGATTTTGATTTATTTCTCTTTTTTCCTTTACTCAGATTTATCCAGATTCTGAATGTTTAATCATAATTTCATTTCTACTTTTACGTTGCACTCTCTTAAGGCAAAACATTTGTTGAGAGTAACAAAATTACTGCTCGCTTGCAAACACTTTATTATTCCGAGTGAGATGGAAAGGAAAATGCTAAACATTTCATTTTGCGTTGGGAAAATTTCCATCTGAATTCACATCGATAAGCCTTTTTTTCGTTAACTATCGAACTTCAAACTTTCCATCGAATGCGGTTGAATGACTTTCAGATATATGTATATAGGTAGATTTATTTTTGGATTTAATTAAATAGGAAATATTTTCTGATTTCTGTAAAGGGATTACATGCCTTTTTAATTTCGTCAATATTTAGGAATAAATTCATCATTTCATGTTTGTGTTTGAATAGGTGAGATGTTCAAACCTGTTTGGTAAAAAATATAAAATAGGGAAATAGAGTCTACAAAGGAATGTTTGGATGAGTATTTATATTTTCTTAAATTTAGAATTTCGCAGTATAAGCATGTAGCAGAACACACAAATCTAGAAATCCTATTTTTTACAACTTTTGCTTAGTGAAATGTTTATATGTGGAGTTATAAATCTCTGTATATATAAGTCAAATTTTTAGCACTTTTGACTTTTTAACAGATAGTATAAGCATGGTTTTATGACGCTGATATATAACGTACAATTTAATTTCAAAATGTATATGAACCTATCTGTATTGTTAATGTATGTCACTTTTAAATTTAGTATTCGCAAAACTGTATGATCAGCAGTTTGAAGTTTTAACATAAAGCATATTTTGATTTACAAAGCAAAAAATTTAAGTGTTTGTACATGTAACAATTTTTTTAATTCGTTAATTTTGTTTAAAATAGAAATGTGTGTCAGTTTAAGCAAAATGTTATGAACAATCAGAACACCAGATGAAACATAAATGTTAAAATAGCTGCAAATTGGGACTAAACATTTAAACGTAGGATTACGTTCCTCAGGAAAGGAAAATTTCAGACGCTAAAACCGTCCGTCCGTCCATCCTCGTGAGTTATAATTTTGGAAGACCGCCAAACCCAGTCTATCGCTTGGACAAGTTAAAAAGAAAAGTACCAAGATGTGTCAAAATGTTTACACACACACACACACACACACACATATATATATATATATATATATATATATATATATATATATATATATATATATATATATATATATATATATATATATATATATATACTAGCTGAAAACCCGCACTTCGCTACGGAGTACATTCAAATGAAATACAACGGTCAATGTGTGCAATTAATGCCAAAAAAATAAATATAAATATTTATAATAAATGCGACGATCAATGTATACAATTGATGTAATATATATATATATATATATATATTTATAAAAAAAATCATAAGAGAAATTTTTTTTTTTTTTTGGATAATATCCAATCGTCTGCTGCATTAGAAAGAAAAAAAATTTTTTTTTGTCTACTTAGTTATTATGCACGTGACGATAAATTTATCTAAAGTACCAGAAAAAGAAATCACGTGATCAGCATTTAATAAATTAAATTCTAAAAATGAATCTTTAAGAATTCACCAAAAAGCAGAAAATCGAGGTAAAGATTCGAAAAACATCTCGTTTTAAAGAAATTTTTAGGATCTTTCTCTTGATATAAATTTTATAACCCTCAAATTATTATTTTAAATGCAAACTTAAAAAAAGTTACAAAGACAGCTTAAAAATTTAATTTTAAAAAATCTAAAAAGAATTTTTAAAAAATCTTTCTTAGTGCACCCCTACACCATAAGAATAATCACCATGCAAAATTTCAGCCCTTTAGGTCCAGCGGTTTGGTCTGTGCGTTGTATGTCAGTCAGTCAGTCAGTCAGTGAATGAATGAGTCAGTTACGGAACTGTTTTATATATATACTAGCTGAAAACCCGCGCTTCGCTTCGGAATACATTAAAATTAAATACAACGGTCAATGTATGCAATTAATGCCAAATATATATATATATATATATATATATATATATATTTATAATAAATGAGACGATCAATATATACAATTGATGTAAAAAAATATTTATATATATATATTTATAAAAAAATCATAAGGAATATATATTTTTTTTGGATAATATCCAATCGTCTGCTGCATTAGAAAGAAAAAATGATTTTTTTGTCTATTTAGTTGTTACGTACGTGACGATAAATTTATTGAAAGTACCAGAAAAAGAAATCACGTGATCGGCATTTAATAAATTAAATTCTAAAAATTAATCTTTAAAAATTCACCAAAATCAGGAAATGGAGGTAAAAATTCGAAAAAATTTCATTTGAAGGAATTTTTATGATCTTTCTCGTGATATAAATTTTATAACCCTCAATGTATTATTTTAAATGCAAACGTAAAAAAAGTTTAAAAACAGCTTAAAAATTTAATTTAAAAAAATCTAAGAAGAATTTTTGAAAAATCTTTCTTAGTGCACCCCTACACTATTAGAAGAATAGCCATGCAAAATTTCAGCTCTTTAGGTCCAGCGGTTTGGTCTGTGCGTTGTATGTCAGTCAGTCAGTGAATGAATGAATGAATGAATGAGTCAGTTACGGAACTGTTTATATATATATATATATATATATATATATATATATATATATATATATATATACGTACATATAGTATATAGATACATATATACGTACATACAAAAGAGGTAAGCAACGATAAGAAATCCTACGTTAAGAACCTGCGGTAGTTTCGTTAAAAGAGACTACCTGGAATATTTTTTTTAACAAAAGCGAATAAATATAGGATAGATAGAAAGTTACGTAAAACGTACATATATTTTACTGCCGATAAAAGTAATCTGGAATTTTTTTTAACTTCTCTAATTACTTATTTTACGCATTTTTGTTTGAAATTACGTGCATCATGAGCTAAGGGTTAAGAACGCCAAACAAACCAAAATATGATATCCAGTTCCACCATGATTCTTTGAACAACATAGTGAGCAAGAAACGTAGAACTTGGATTGTAAAATGTTTTCGCAAGTTTTTATGTATGTCAGAGAGATTCAGGGTGGAATTTCCGATAAGAGAAAAAAAATGAAATGAAAATATATATAAGTCAACATCCTGAATCGTCAACCTGAAATAGAAAAAGAAAAGAAAAAATGAGAGGAGTTGAATTTGAAAATGAGAGGACTTGAATTTGAAAATGAGAGGGCAATACACAGCTGGAATAGTTCATTTAGGAGAACATATGCGCAGGAATAAGGGACCTGGGTTCGATCGCCAGTCTGACAAGATGGTTGTCACATAGTACTTTTCTAAAATCCATCATTAAAATATAATTTAAGATGTTGCATTATTTTTAATTTCTAATCCATTTCTATTACTTTGCTATCACCATTATACAGTAAATCTCCTCAGCAGTCTTTAATACAGCCTCACACCATGTCTAAAGAAGAAAATGAGGGTATGACTGTTAGGGAAGGTGACACAAGTTGGAAATCGAGCAGCTTAAAAGCAGACAGGTGGAGAAGGTGGGTCGAAATGTAATAATAAAGATGCTATTCGTTCGATGAAGCTCTCCTGAATCCTGAAAACGCCAAATGTTAGTCGAGACCAATTGAGCTTTGAATAAATCCATGTTAACGCTACCCTTTGAAGATTTACTTAGTTTGGTTGACATGTCTCTATTTTAAGCTAGGATTTTTTTAGTGGTGCATTTACATATTAGTATCCACGATCTGTTTAGTTGAATCTGTTAGATTAACGCTACCCTTTGATGATTTACTTAGTTTGGTTGACATGTCTCTATTTTAAACTAGGATTTTTTTTAGTGGTGCATTTACATATTAGTATCCACGATCTGTTTAGTTGAATCTGTTAGATTAGTTGAATCTGTTTCGTTGAATCTGTTAGGTTAACGCTACCCTTTGATGATTTACTTAGTTTGGTTGACATGTCTCTATTTTAAGCTAGGATTTTTTTAGTGGTGCATTTACATATTAGTATCCACGATCTGTTTAGTTGAATCTGTTAGATTAGTTGAATCTGTTTAGTTGAATCTGTTAGGTTAACGCTACCCTTTGATGATTTACTTAGTTTGGTTGACATGTCTCTATTTTAAGCTAGGATTTTTTTAGTGGTGCATTTACAAATTAGTATCCACGATCTGTTTAGTTGAATCTGTTAGATTAGTTGAATCTGTTTAGTTGAATCTGTTAGGTTAACGCTACCCTTTGAAGATTTACTTAGTTTGGTTGACATGTCTCTATTTTAAGCTAGGATTTTTTTAGTGGTGCATTTACATATTAGTATCCACGATCTGTTTAGTTGAATCTGTTAGGTTAACGCTACCCTTTGATGATTTACTTAGTTTGGTTGACATGTCTCTATTTTAAACTAGGATTTTTTTAGTGGTGCATTTACATATTAGTATCCACGATCTGTTTAGTTGAATCTGTTAGATTAGTTGAATCTGTTTCGTTGAATCTGTTAGGTTAACGCTACCCTTTGATGATTTACTTAGTTTGGTTGACATGTCTCTATTTTAAGCTAGGATTTTTTTAGTGGTGCATTTACATATTAGTATCCACGATCTGTTTAGTTGAATCTGTTAGATTAGTTGAATCTGTTTAGTTGAATCTGTTAGGTTAACGCTACCCTTTGATGATTTACTTAGTTTGGTTGACATGTCTCTATTTTAAGCTAGGATTTTTTTTAGTGGTGCATTTACAAATTAGTATCCACGATCTGTTTAGTTGAATCTGTTAGATTAGTTGAATCTGTTTAGTTGAATCTGTTAGGTTAACGCTAGCTACCCTTTGATGATTTACTTAGTTTGGTTGACATGTCTCTATTTTAAACTAGGATTTTTTTAGTGGTGCATTTACATATTAGTATCCACGATCTGTTTAGTTGAATCTGTTAGGTTAACGCTACCCTTTGATGATTTACTTAGTTTGGTTGACATGTCTCTATTTTAAACTAGGATTTTTTTAGTGGTGCATTTACATATTAGTATCCACGATCTGTTTAGTTGAATCTGTTAGATTAGTTGAATCTGTTTCGTTGAATCTGTTAGGTTAACGCTACCCTTTGATGATTTACTTAGTTTGGTTGACATGTCTCTATTTTAAGCTAGGATTTTTTAGTGGTGCATTTACAAATTAGTATCCACGATCTGTTTAGTTGAATCTGTTAGATTAGTTGAATCTGTTTAGTTGAATCTGTTAGGTTAACGCTACCCTTTGAAGATTTACTTAGTTTGGTTGACATGTCTCTATTTTAAGCTAGGATTTTTTTAGTGGTGCATTTACATATTAGTATCCACGATCTGTTTAGTTGAATCTGTTAGGTTAACGCTACCCTTTGATGATTTACTTAGTTTGGTTGACATGTCTCTATTTTAAACTAGGATTTTTTTAGTGGTGCATTTACATATTAGTATCCACGATCTGTTTAGTTGAATCTGTTAGATTAGTTGAATCTGTTTCGTTGAATCTGTTAGGTTAACGCTACCCTTTGATGATTTACTTAGTTTGGTTGACATGTCTCTATTTTAAGCTAGGATTTTTTTAGTGGTGCATTTACATATTAGTATCCACGATCTGTTTAGTTGAATCTGTTAGATTAGTTGAATCTGTTAGGTTAACGCTACCCTTTGATGATTTACTTAGTTTGGTTGACATGTCTCTATTTTAAGCTAGGATTTTTTTAGTGGTGCATTTACAAATTAGTATCCACGATCTGTTTAGTTGAATCTGTTAGATTAGTTGAATCTGTTTAGTTGAATCTGTTAGGTTAACGCTACCCTTTGATGATTTACTTAGTTTGGTTGACATGTCTCTATTTTAAACTAGGATTTTTTTAGTGGTGCATTTACATATTAGTATCCACGATCTGTTTAGTTGAATCTGTTAGATTAGTTGAATCTGTTTAGTTGAATCTGTTAGGTTAACGCTACCCTTTGAAGATTTACTTAGTTTGGTTGACATGTCTCTATTTTAAGCTAGGATTTTTTTAGTGGTGCATTTACATATTAGTATCCACGATCTGTTTAGTTGAATCTGTTAGGTTAACGCTACCCTTTGATGATTTACTTAGTTTGGTTGACATGTCTCTATTTTAAACTAGGATTTTTTTAGTGGTGCATTTACATATTAGTATCCACGATCTGTTTAGTTGAATCTGTTAGATTAGTTGAATCTGTTTCGTTGAATCTGTTAGGTTAACGCTACCCTTTGATGATTTACTTAGTTTGGTTGACATGTCTCTATTTTAAGCTAGGATTTTTTTAGTGGTGCATTTACATATTAGTATCCACGATCTGTTTAGTTGAATCTGTTAGATTAGTTGAATCTGTTAGGTTAACGCTACCCTTTGATGATTTACTTAGTTTGGTTGACATGTCTCTATTTTAAGCTAGGATTTTTTTAGTGGTGCATTTACAAATTAGTATCCACGATCTGTTTAGTTGAATCTGTTAGATTAGTTGAATCTGTTTAGTTGAATCTGTTAGGTTAACGCTACCCTTTGATGATTTACTTAGTTTGGTTGACATGTCTCTATTTTAAACTAGGATTTTTTTAGTGGTGCATTTACATATTAGTATCCACGATCTGTTTAGTTGAATCTGTTAGATTAGTTGAATCTGTTTAGTTGAATCTCTTAGGTTAACGCTACCCTTTGATGATTTACTTAGTTTGGTTGACATGTCTCTATTTTAAGCTAGGATTTTTTTAGTGGTGCATTTACATATTAATATCCGCGATCTGTTTAGTTGAATCTGTTAGATTTGAAAACGATGATCGTAGAGCTCTCAAAACCAACTATGTTTGCCTTTCGATGTAACCATGTTTATTGCATACTTCGAAATTGTTAATTAAAACGCACTCTTTAGTTGTACAGTCGAGAAGGTTAGTGAATTAACCATCCGTTTCATACTTGCAGTTCGCATTTTTAATCTTGTCAAGAAGATTAGGATTCCACCAAGTTATTAAATAAGTAAAGGAAAGATTCTACCCAATCATTTTTTTCTGTTTGAGTAGTTGAACAACATACGCTGAGTCAAAATCTATATATATAAAACAGTTCTGTAACTGACTGACTGGCATATAACGCACATACCAAACCGCTGGACCTAAAGGGCTGAAATTTTGCATGGCGATTCTTCTTACAGTGCAGGATTGCACTAAGAAAGATTTTTGGAAAAATTCTTCTTAGATTTTTTTAAAATTGAATTTTTAATCTGTTTTAGTAACTTTTTTTAAGTTTACATTTAAAATAATAATTTGACGGTATGAAATTTATATCACGAGAAATATCATAAAAATTTCTTTAAAATGAAATCTTTTTCGAATATTTACGTCCATTTTCTGATTTTTGGTGAATTTTTAAAGATTCATTTTTAGAATTTAATTTATTAAATGCGGATCCCGTGATTTCTTTTTCTGGTGCTTTAAATTAATTTATCGTCACGTGCAGAAGAATGAAATAGACAAAAATATATTTTTTTCTTGCTAATGGGGCAGACGATTGGACTTTATCCAACAAAATATTAAAATACAGTAAAAGATATGTTCCTCAAACTGTACTATATTAACTGTACTATATTCTTTAGTATGTTCTATTAGATTTAATTTGAATATTTTCTTCTACATTATTTTGTCCATTAAAATATCCCTTACGATTTTTTATAAATATATTTTTTTTGTTTTTTTATATCAATTGCATACATTGATCGTTATATTATATATATATATATTATTTTTTGCCATTAATTGCATACATTGGCTGTTGTATTTAATTTGAATGTACTCCGTAGGGAAGTGCGGGTTTTCAGCTAGTATTACCATAAAACAGTGAGGCAAACAAAATGTTTGGCCCATTGTATGAAAGACTTCCATTTCCTTCTAGTACCATCAAATAAATAATACAAAAGATTACACTTGATTGCTTTACTCTTGTTGTTGGATAACTTACATATTTCTTTTCCCTCCTTTTTGCCTGTGGCAAAGTGCAAATCCAGGGGGAGTATGAATGTACGCTCTGGAAGGAGTTTGCTGCTGGAAATTGGATCGTGGTAGTGAATACAGATGGCGAGGAGTTAACATTGTACAAAGAGAAGTTAAATATCTGGAGACAGACTATTACAGAATGAGCAGAAATATTCAGCATTAGCCAAAAGGTTTCCACAATTGCTCGCGACAGTATTATGTTGGATGATGATATATATGCAATAAATATACAGATACTACCATTTTGGATTTTTTTTTAACATTTGGTGTTAGCGTGGACTCATAACAAGCATCGCCTACATTTCTATTCAGAAGCAAATTTTGTATGTAATGTATTTTTTGCATTTAAATCGACAAGTACAGATATTAAGCTAAAATTAATTTTCGAGAGTTTGTATTTTCCCTTTTTCTATTTTAGCTTATTTTGAAGAGCCTGCGACGATTTCTTTTGGCATGAATAAATATACCGAATTACAAATACATTTTTCTGTCTTCATAGTGCTATATCTTCGGATTGCAAGAAGTTTTTTTTTATCATTATTTTTACAGTTTAACGCATTACAGTGTAAGGTATACACAAGATTCGATTCCCAAGAATCGAACTTTTGAGTGAAGGAATTAAAGAAGCTGCTTTAGATATGCTAATTTCGGCATACGCGCTTAGTATAAATACCACGCAGCGTCATTAATGAAAAAGGGGAGGTTGTTAAGGTTGAAAAGGTGTTATCCTGCGCTAGTGCTTAGCGGGCCAGAAGTTTACGTGGCAGTACTGCTGGTTTGACTTACTGTTCATGAGTATAAAAATATATTGTTCTTGAAAGCTGTGTTTATACATTCCGTACAAGTAGTACGCATGCTTATTGCTGTAAAAGCCAATTATATGTGCAACGAATTCAATAAACATTGTTTCATGTATAAACTGTGTTTGCTTCAAATTCAAATAGAGTGCCACTTCAAATTATATACACCCAAGTCTGGGAAGAAGTGAGCATAGAAACTCTATAACAGTATTAAAACCGTGTTCACTAACGGTGACCGGGGCACGTAAAATAGGTCGTGGCTGCAATGTCCTTCAAGTTCTCAAATTTACCTCTATAGGTGCGGGGTCAAGTGTTCCGGTCTCGTCAATTGACTCATCAAAATTACGGGACCGGTCATTTAGCCAAGTCGGACTCCGACCCTTGTGGTGCTGATTCAAAATAGGATCCGCCCCTTTCAGCCCAATAGCCTATTAGGATCTGGTGAATGGAACCTCCAACCACGGGGCATTATCAACAACAACAACAACAGTGTTAAGGGGACTCACTACCCTTACATCTTTAAAACATTCGAATTTTTGAAAAAAATATATGTTAAATCCTGATCATTTCTGAACAAAATAAAGCAAATCGCATGAAAATATTCCGCTTAGTTCCGGAGATATTGATATTCTAAATATTTAATTACTGATCAAGTTTATGGTAGGAAAAATTTTTAAACTCATTTTTCTCAAAATGTAATTTTGCATCATTCCGCAACTGATATCTCAAAAACTATGAAACATAACTCCACAAAATTTTTATCACTGCATAATCGTGTTATTTTATTGCGATTGAACTAGAGTTATTGCAATCACTGCACATTTTGTTATTTTTTTACGGGTAAATTAATGCAAAAAAATTAAGGAAATTTTAAGTATATTTTCAGCAGTTTTAAAAAAATTGAAAAAATATTTTAATGTTGACTGTTTTATGTTCAATTGTATTTTGAATTATTTATTTTAAATATAAAACAGGAATTATACATTTAAGTGTAAAATTAATTTCATAGTTCTGCGCGCAAGCCCGTATACAATAAAAATACTTAAAAAACAAAGTATATCTAAAGCATTTTTTAAAAAAAATTATTTAAAATTATTTTGAGAGTTGAAAATTTGTTTATTAAAATAAATATATCAATTTATCATATACATAAAATTTGGAAAAATTGGGAGTAAATTGAAATAGTTACAAAGAGTCAAAAAGTATGAAAATATGCCTTATTTCCCCGACTTAATGGTCGTGAGTCCCCTTAAAAGTTTGCTCTTCATCCATTAATAAAGGGTCGAAATGGTAATTTAGCAATTTTTATATGGAGATTACATGAAAATGAATTTGGTGTTAATCTAATTTCTTTTTATAAAACATTTCATTTGGGATATTTCAGATAGTAATGATAGCTAGTGAAACATTTCAATAGATTGTCCACATCCCTGGGCTTAGAGGTGCTGGCATCCCGCTAAGCATTTCTAACCATACGAAGAACAATATGTGTTATCCTATTACTCCAGGCACAAATTACTCCTTAGGATTGCCAACATATTAGAACATACCACAAATATATGATATTTAATTTTTAATTAAAGAGATAAACTTTAGTTGAAAAAAAGGACGGCAAAAAATGAAGCTTTTTCGTGTTAAGAAGTGTTAAGAATTGATTAAACAGTGATATCGTTGTAAGTTTAGTAATTGTCAGACATGATTTACCACAAAAATAAAAAAAATCTGTATTTGCGTTTTCTATAAATCGTGACGGCAAATTAAATCGGGAATATTTTTAACATCCCTTAATTAGCCCCTAAGAAAGCTTTTGCGACAAGATTTCGATTTAAAAGTAGAAAATTTGGTTGTGCCTAGGTGGAAGATGAGGCAGCGAAATCACGTAGTGCTCACGTAATTTTTTAGGCCTTTAACGTGTATTACTGCATCCGAAGGAAAGTAACGTAAAAGAGACGTTCTTTACATGATAGGTGGCCTTCCAGGGGCAAAACAGTTAAGACATTAGTCTACTGTGCGGGGGATCGCGAGTTCAAATCCCGCATAAGGCATGGTTGTAATCTTTATTTTAACTGCGGTACTGCTAAAAATCTAAATAAATAGTCAGTTCTACAATTCCACAGTCACTTTTCTTTTGACTGGGATCGAGGTATTGGTAAGTTAACTTGGAAGTTTCATTTTTTGGGTTTTTATATTAGTTTTGATTTCGGTTTATGTTTTTAATGCGAGGATCTCGGGGCCTTTGGATGTCATTTAGCTTGCCCTGCTTCCTATCAAAAAGATTCCTTTTGAGGTGATGGACTCGGTCAGGCCTCCTGATGAAGAGACCGATCGATCGCCTCTTGGCACATTTCTTATTCTGGTAATTTTAAGTGGTTATTTAGTTTTTGGTTTCAAATTGCATATACAGAATCTTGCATTGATGTTGTTTTAGCACTATTTGCAGATTTCTGGTATTTATTCGTCAGTTAGTTTTAATTATTTGTTTATAGTAATTTGATCACATTTTTATGTTGTAATTTGTTTTTAGTCAGTCTTCTGCCGGCGAAAGAAGGAGCTGCAATCTACTGTTCTTAGCAGGTGTCATCGTTTGGAAATAAAAACTTTTCTCCGTGTGTGTTTGTTTATGTTTATATTTCCTATCTTATCTTCATATCAACACTGTCTCAGTAGTGTGAGCCCCTAGACCTTAGCAACAACAACACTTGATTGGTAATGAAAAGATGCCGATAAGCGTATAGAAACTTAGTATTTTGGAATCCTCTTAGTAGGAAAGTCACATAGTTCCTGCAGAGTGTCTTTCAAACTACTAATTCCTTGATTCATCTTATTCAGACAAATACATGCAGCTTACAACAAAACAGACCGTTCTGATGTTGATTTGCTGTAGAGTAAGGGCCTGTTGCGTAGCGTTGCGTTAAGGGAAAGATGACGTTGAGACGAAAATAAACCAATCATAGGCGTTAAAAATTTCATTGCTAATCGTTTGGAACCCTATGATTGGTTTATTTTCGTCTCAACGTCATCTGTTCCTTAACGCAACGCAACGGACTCCTATGTGAACAGGCCCTTAGTCTCTAGTGTAAATTTGTGTGACCACGTTAATTTTATAAGGGCGGATCAAATGAAAACAGAACAGTGGTTATAATTTGGCTCATTTTAGTATGACTGTGGCGACAGCTTCGTCTACAGGTAGAGGAAGAGGTAAGGAAGACAACCTTACTGCGGAAATGGACTTGCCCTAGGTAGTCGCGCAGAGGCACGTGATATGCGATGGAGGTCGGCCAACAGTATAGTCCGGCAGGCAATCGATTGTTATTCATCTGCGTTTGCGGAATGTTTGCCAGTAAAGAAGAACAACGTGGTAGGGAGTGGCAGAAGGAGTTGGAGTTCACGAAGTACATTGGTGAATGAAAACAGTGTACGGAGAACAAGCACTATCTTTGACTCGTGTGCAAGACTGACACAAGTGTTTCCGCGAGGGACAAGAATGCGTGAATGATGATACGCGACCTGGTCAAGGTCACCACGGACGGATTGATTGAAAGAAGTTGACCAGATAATCAGATCAAACTGATGGCACACTATAAGGTACATCAGCTAGGAGGTGGTTCAGCTAGGAGGAGTTCCGGTTCCGTTCGTGCCAGAGAAACTCCACTACAAGGAAGTCAGTGCACAGTGAGTGCCACACAAACGATCAGAATTGGCTTCGCGTGGGATTATCTTTACAGTGTCTTCTCAGATATCGTGCTGAGGACAATTTACAGGACAGAGTTGTGGC
>OU015497.1:32641202-32683702 GCA_907164885.2 Dolomedes plantarius
CCATGTAAATATGAGCTAGCTTTCCTTTTCAGGTTGCATTTTAAGGAAGAATGTAATGGATATATTGCATATCTATATTAATAAAGCAATCGTGTTGTCTGTCTGTCGGTCACACATCCGGTTGCACCGTCTCAAATTCCGCCATATTTGAAAATGTCGAAATCGATGTATTTTTTTTTCATGAAAGTACATAAATGTTACATATTTGGAAAGAGCTTTAAAAACTGATAATTTTTTCTGCGTGCACTTAATCTGTTACTTTAATAGTTTTAGAGATATTTCAATTCTAAACGCATACTCCACCGAACAAAACGTAAACACAGCGTGATTCATTCAAAGCGTGATTCTCACTAAAAAATGAATCACTGAGAAATGAAAAATATACCCATGTGGTGACGTCAAACTTCAAAAGAGATAAAGTTTGACGTCACCGCATGGGTATATTTTTCATTTTTTCTCTTGATATATTACGCTAACATGCGTGACACTGGAATTGACGTTTATGTAAAATGAAGAATGGCAACTGCTACGGCAATTTTATTTTGCTTTCGCACATTGTTGGCCATTAAATTGACAAAAATCATTAAAAAATTAATTTAAAAAAACTAATTGAGCCCCAATTTCGTTTTTGCTGCGTTGCCTTTCATGGGTCTGTAACGGCATAAAATGTAAATAATTGATTTAAAATTGACTCTCAAATATTTTTATAATTTTTAAATGTTACTGTTGTAATTATTGTTAAAATTAATTGTGTGGCAACAGTTATATACATAGTTTCTCTTTAGAATGCAGTTGAGTTGAAAAATAAAATGGTTTGGTGTTGATAAAATGTATTATTAGTTTTTTTTTAGTTAAATACCGTTAAATTAAACAGGTCCTAAACATTAAATGAGCCGAATTTGGTGCCGGTCGGTGAAACAGTCTAGGATTCTATAGCGGACAAACAAACAGACGAGCTCTTTTATAAGCATAGATATAAAACAGTTCCGTGACCGACAGATAACGCACAGACCAAACCGCTGGACCTAACGTGCTGAACGTACTTTCATTTGAACACAATCAACACGAAATCGGCGGCCATCTTAAACTCGAAAGCGAAGTACATTCTCACCGATTCAAGTTTGGTGGAAATTTTTACTCGCTAATTGAGAAATACGAAGTGAGTTTAGCTATCGAGAAATGCCCTGAGTACCGATTTTCTTCTAGCTGGCGAGAACGCCCTCATCCTGACGTCATTTCTGACGTTTCTCGATAGCGAATTCTTTTCGAAAGGCCTGAGACTAGGCCCGTATATCCTTTCTTGAGAGGTTGTTGAATCATTAAACATGAAGATGTGGCATAAGATTCTTTTTGTTCTTATTTCATAGTTCTATATCTATCTTCAGTTTTGTTTACACGTGGTTTTCAGTTTTGATTTTAGATATATAGAATCATGTTTGAACTGTCCAAAGAACAAATAGTTCTTTAATTTTTATTTTCATTTTACCGATTTTTTTTCCAAAACTGTTCATATTTCATGTATTTCTTTCTTTGCTGATTAGTTTAGTTTTTGGTTTTAGATAAATATTCTACTAAGGTATTTTTGTATGAAGTTTACCATTTCTTTATTCTATTGATTACATGCTAAAATATTTAAAAAGTGCATATTCACATTTTCTTTATATAAATATTTATATTTAGGAAATTTTGGTATTTATTGAGAGGTTTATTTGTTTTTCCACAATGCCATATTCTCCGGAAGCCTGTTTAATATTTCAATTGTGCTTATCTTTTGACTAAACCGAATACAGAATATCTCGCAACATAGACATGTGCAATTATAATACATGCACTCATAATTTCAATGTACAATGCATTATTATGTCACCAATAACACAAATTTCAGGAAATTTTAATTTCGGTATTGCAGGAATATAGGCTAAAGTAGCCAGCCGATTTATTTTCACATGAAAATTTATCTTTTTGTAATGCAGGTATTCTCATATCATACCTGGTGGTGGTGGTGGGTGTTAATACGAATAACAAATTTTTCTTTTTGGTGGACGGATTTCTTCTGGTGGACGGATAGCCCGAGCATATATATATATATATATATATATATATATATATATATATATATATATATATATACATATATATATATATACATATATATATATATACATATATATATATATACATATATATATACATATATATATACATATATATATATATATACATATATATATATATATATATATATATATATATATATATATATATATATATATATATATATATATATATATATATATATATACATATATATATATATATATATATATATATATATATATATATATATATATATATATATATATACATATATATATATATATATATATATATATATATATATATATATATATATATATATATATATATATATATATATATATATATATATATATAATGTATAATATACATAGCTAAAAATTTTCAAAATATTATTCCTAGATATTCCAAAATTTTTTCGATTTTAAAAAAAATATTTGAATTTCGTCCCTACATCTGCATTTCATAACTTCCTCTACCTATATAATACTGAATTTCCGAGTTTGTTTGTCTTTAAGTCACTTCAGAAAAACATGACGCACAATAGTGCCTGAATACTTGCCCCAGCTTTGAGAAGAAATTCAATAAAAAACGCCGAATAAAATACGTTTGTCAAATAAAATCATCCACAGTCTACACAGAATTATGTATTTTGAATTATGCTCTGAACTTCCGAGCATCCGTGCTAATTAATACATGGGTGTGCATGGTAGGTAATTTTCATATTTCATCGCTGCCAACTGTCGGCTACTCTCCCTATAGCAGTCCCATTATAGTCCTCCTTCAATTGAATCTCGCTAAATCATCATAATAGATATTGTTAATGGACTGCTTAGATGGTTTGAATTTTGATATATTTCTGTATTTAGGGGGTTCAGCAATTGTTATGGGTTTATGTACTGAGCTGGACCTCGATTTGTTTTTGGGAACTGTTACATTCTTTTATATTTAAACTTTTGATGGTAAAATTTTGGTGATTTAAACTAACACACAGACTGATAGACCATATATATATATATATATATATGGTGCCCGGTATAAAGGACTTGAGTCAAAGAAAGTTATTTTTAGATATTTGTTAGTATTGATTAAAAAAAACCAAAAATCTTTTGACTTGTATAAAAGGCATAAGTATATCAATTTTGTATATAACAGTACATTTCTTTGTACAAAAGTCGAAATTATTGTTATGAGATTGGTATAAAAGCTAATAACATGGCAAATCACTGTTTTTGACTTAAGCCCTTTACACCGGGCACCATGTGTATATATATGTGTGTGAGTATCTATTTATATATATATATATATATATATATATATATATATATATATATATATATATATATATATATATATATATGTATATATATATATATATATATATATATATATATATATATGTATATATATATATATATATATATATATATATATATATATATATATGTATGTATATATATATATATATATGTGTGTATGTATATATATATATGTGTGTATATATACATGTGTGTATATATACATGTGTATATATATATATATATATATATATATATATATATATATATATATATATATAAATATATATATATATATATATATATATATATATATATATATATATATATATATATATATAAATATATATATATATATATAAATATATATATATATATATATATATATAAATATATATATATATATATATATATATATATATATATATATATATATATATATATATATATATATATATGTGTGTGTGTGTGTGTGTGTGTATGTATTTATGTATGTATGCCTGTTCTTTTTGCACCTAATTCCTTTTTGTTGATCAATTAGGCATGCTATTTGAACTACTGAATTACATTTTCAGGTCTTTAAGAAACCTGATACTCTTACCGATTGAAAAGGAATCCGATACCTTGTTGGACAATACGTCAATTTTTTTCTGCCAGAACTGTAATGACACTTTCTCGCTCACTGCAGTGTTTCTTATTTTTTCTCAGTAAAAGAACCGACAATCTCGGCACAAAACTACACTTCTCCACATCCCGAGTGGATTTTCCCGTGATTCACCCTTCAATGTCTTTTGAACAGCCCTACAGCTTAGAGTTAAATCGCATAATAATGGTCATGGTTTGTTATTTGTGACAAACTAAAGTAAAAAAAAATACCAAATTGATGAGCAGTGTCCATGTTGTATCTAAATATGTATAATATGCCTGCAAACTTTCAGTGTGCTGTTCATTTAATGACGTTTTGGATAAATAGAAAAAGAATATATGCAATCATTCCCGCAGCAAAAATTGACCGTAGCGCTCCAAATCAAACCAATCCAGTAAAATAATCCAAAATATATTTTGATTAAAGCTCATAAGTTCCTATGTAATAATATTCTTCAAGGGAAGAAAGAAATATAGTTAAAAAAAATTGGAAAAACTAAAGACAGAGCTCAAATACATTTTTTATGTTAATAATAACTTTTAAATAATTTATGACAAAATTATAATGAAAAATACTTTTTCATATTAACAATCGATAAGGATGTTGTACGGATATAAATACCCTGCTACAAAAGCCCCAAAATACTGCACATATTTTATAACATAGCATCCAGATAATGAATTCAGATGACCAGTACATCAAAACAGTAATCCTAATAAATAATATTCTTCAAGGGAAGAAAGAAATATAGGTAAAAAAAATTGGAAAAACTAAAGACAGAGCTCAAATGCATTTTTTATGTTAATAATAACTTTTAAATAATTTATGACAAAATTATAATGATAAATACTTTTTCATATTAACAATCGATAAGGATGTTGTACGGATATAAATACCCTGCTATAAAAGCCCCAAAATACTGCACATATTTTATAACATAGCATCCAGATAATGAATTCAGATGACCAGTACATCAAAACAGTAATCCTAATAAATAATATTCTTCAAGGGAAGAAAGAAATATAGGTAAAAAATTGGAAAAACTAAAGACAGAGCTCAAATACATTTTTTATGTTAATAATAACTTTTAAATAATTTATGACAAAATTATAATGATAAATACTTTTTCATATTAACAATCGATAAGGATGTTGTACGGATATAAATACCCTGCTACAAAAGCCCCAAAATACTGCACATATTTTATAACATAGCATCCAGATAATGAATTCAGATGACCAGTACATCAAAACAGTAATCCTAATAAATGAGCATAATACTTACGTTACGACGTCATAATATTAGGTTCAATTATAAATGTATGAAAAAGCTGCAAAAATTTCGGCAATATCGTGTGGTATTAAAAATTAAATGGAAATACCGTTCTAAAAAAAGATCCTTATAAACAAACGGAATTTTTGTAATCTAATCAGAACATTTCTAGAATTCTCTGATAAGTCCAGCATAGTTTGTGGCTGGACCATAAATCTTTTGGGAATCATTAAAGGAATCCGGTCAAAAGGCCGTAGAATCATGCATCCATCTTGAGTCCATTTAAGACGCTTGATTCAGTCTTTTTGTATCCATTTTTCTTCCATATACATAGAATAAATACTTTTTCTCTAAGAGACATGAAATGCACATAATATATATATATATATATATATATATATATATATATATATATATATATATATATATATACAGTCAAACCTCGCTAACTCGAACCTCGATTTCGCGAATTTTTCGATATCTCGAAGAAATAAAATTCCCTTCAAATTTCCTATGCACTCAATGTTAAAAAAAACCTTGATTTGGCGAATTTTTTTGGCTCATCCCTCGATAACTTGAATTTTTTTCCATAAAGGGAGAAGAAAATTTTTTCTAAAAACAAAAAAAAAATAATATCCAAAAAATAGAAAAGCTATTCAAATATTACAGTGGTAAAACCCTGCATAAACGTTAAAAAGAAGGGATATAAAGACGGAAGATAACACAATGAAATGACAACTTCTCTTGACCCTCCAAGATGGGAATTGAAATTCTTGTTCATTGTTTTCTTATCTCGTTTCAGTTAGTTGCCATGCATATGCAGTGACCATCAATTCCTTCTTTTATTTTTTCTACTTTCATTCTCTAAGGTAACTTTCTAGAGGGGTTGGGGTGGTTTTGACAAAACAGGAAAGGGAGGCATGAACAAAAATCAAGAGGTAGGTGTCTTCCAAGAAGATTGTAGAATTTCTTATTGCCACAAGGAGTGAAAGAAAAAAAACTACAAGTGTGAATGCATGCCTGTGCTATGCTGTATTGCATTCAAGCTAGTGCCTCGATGCTCATGCACCTCGATAACATGGAATTTAATGACTTTGTCGTTGTAGATGATACGGTAATAGTGTGTGGTCAGTGGGAGGACAATGACATCATCGGTCAGATGAAAGCTCCTTGTGTATTATCATTAGAAGAGGAGAACGAAATCCGCCATTTGCCAACGAATGTGACAAACAAAGGAGGACTATTTGCAGTGTACGCTTTGAGGAGATATGTTGAAAGTCAATCAAATAGGTAAGAGGACACACTTAAAGCCATTGTCCACTTAGAAAGTGTAATAGATAAAATTTCAGACTCTTCTCTGAAGCAAACAACAATTGAATTTTTTTCAAAGAATTTTGTAAATAGTATTTATTAAAATAAAAATATGGATTACTTTTAAAAAGGCACGTAAAAAAGCTTTATTTTCTCTATTACTATTGATAACATGTGATTTTCGATAATTCGAATTTTCGATATTTCGAATTTTTTTGTCTCTCCCTTCAAGTTCGAGATATCGAGGTTTGACTGTATATATATATATATATATATATATATATATATATATATATATATATATATATATATATATATATATATATATATAGAGAGAGAGAGAGAGAGAGAGAGAGAGAGAGAGATAGATAGGTAGATAGATAGATATATTAGGAATTGATCATTTTCGTGGCGCGAAAAAGCCACTAGTTTTCATATTTCAAGACGCGCTACGGGTAAAATCAGGGGAATCAGAAATTGACCTTCGATTCGCGGTGAAATAAAGCTCATGCAGAGAGATTATTTTTAGATACTGTACAGGTTTGGCGCGAAGAAACTTCTAGAAAATTCTAAATTGGGCTCTGCGCATGTGCCAGGAGAGTGGACCCACTGTTTTGATCTCGAAATTGGGAGAGCGTGGGATAGAATTCAATGCCGACGGACGTGTGTTCGTCGCGTCTCTACGTTCAAAATGGCGAGAGCTGAACGCGCTGATTTGGAGCTTTGGTTAAGATGAAAAGGAAATAAAATGAATTGATTCAAATTATGGACTGATGTTATTCTATTTCTACCACTCGCCACCAGTGCTAAAGGATGATGACTGCATTTTAAGATGTGAGAACAGGCAACCACACGCCTGTCATATATATATATACACACACACACACACATATATATATACATATATATATATATATATATATATATATATATATATATATATATATATATATATATATATATAGATAGATAGATAGATAGATAGATAGATAGATATATTTATATACAAAGAGAGACCGTAAGAGCTATTTTGTATACAAAGAAGTATGCATCTTAGTTATTATAAATTTACCACATTCATTAGAGTCATATCCATTCATTTTCCTATCATAGCAATAGATAAAGGTTTTTTACATTGTTATTGCTATGGGCTTATTTAGGTATAAAGAATTAGAATTTTTTTGGGGGGGCTGGGAGACGGTTGGAGGGAAACTCAATTACGTGCACGTCATACTACGTAAGAGGATGTAAGATACAAAGTTTAATTTTTATTTATTTGTCGGCATGATTGTTGTTTTCTCTCAAATATTTTTTATGTAAATATCATTACACAGATAAAAATTACTTGAGTAATTTGACATTTTGATGAAAAAACTCAAAACTTTAAAGCACGTTTAGTTTTCGATTTATTTGCCGAACCATTAACTCTTTGCTTAAGGTTTTTCCTTTTGTACACAGGAAGGGTTCATATATCATTTGTCAACAGCATTTTAAAAAATGTTTATAAAATATTTAATTTTTTTTTAGTGAAAAATTTTTTCAGGGTCTTTTTTTGCTTTATGGGGACTATTAGAATTGTTACTCTGAGTCCAGACTCCTGAGCACAGTTCAATTAAAATAAAAGGAAGGAACTCTGTAAAAAATTTCAGAACGATAAGTGGCTTAAAATATGCTTGAAAAAAGTCCAAATCGGGAAAACTGCCATTTTGAGATAAATTATTGGTGTACAGAAGAGTACGCATGGATACTATAGCATAAAAAAAGGTTGTATGAATAATGCGATATTTAAGAATTTTGAGACCACTTTGCAAAAAGGAAGGCAACGTAGTTGTTTCATTATATCACTGAACTCTTTCAACTGCATGCTGATTCATCTACATACAGGAATCAGCTATTAAAGCTAAAAATTCATGGCCGTCTTTGTGTGAACAACATTACATATTTCGAATTCAAATTTGTATTTTAAATACAAAATTAATAAATTACATGGTATTTACAATGCTTTGCCTGATTCATCGAAGATTTTCTCATCAAATGACGTCATTTTTTTGTTTAAAATTAAATAAGTCAATCGTCGCCTTATTTTTTTTACTACGTGCTTTTTTTTATACCTACTGCAAGAGTTATAATCCTTATATAAATGGACGGCGATAGTTGTTAGGGGAACTGCATCCATCTAAAACCGTTTTGACCTTTCATGCGGACAACTTCATCCATTTTTCATCCGTGATCATGGTCCGCAGAATCTTTTCTTTGAGAAAACGTCTCTATTCCATCTCTCACCATGACATAGGTGTCACAATTTTTTTTTTCTGAGAGTTGGCTTGAGTCAAGTCGCAAAACTTCTGAATGAAAGCTCCGGGGCATTGCAGGTTTTGAATTATATGGGAGCACCCAAATATAAAGGACTGTCATGACAATGCGCTTATAATTTTTTCTTTTAAATTTCTTCTCCTTTTTTCCATGGGATTTTGAAAAAGAACGTCAACAATTTTCTTTTTTGAAATATACCCTCGAAGTAATATATGGTTTCTTAGAAGTTTGACTTGGAAAACAGCCTGAGGTAGTGACTAATAATATGATCTTTGGAAAATAGAAGTAAAAAAATATAGGCTGGTCAAAATAGATGATTATTTACATGATTGATGCCTTTCTATAACAAATATATGAACAATAGTCATATATATATATATATATATATATATATATATATATATATATGTGTGTGTGTGTGTGTGTGTGTGTGTGTGTGTGTAATATCCCCAATAAACCACGTCCTTAAATTATAACCTGAACGGGAAAACTAGCTCATATTTACATGGCTGGACTTAAACTCACCCTGAAAGGAATAAAAATTAGATTTAAATACTGACGGGCCAAACTTCTTAGTACATCGTTTATTAGCGTGAAAATACATCCACTCATTCCAGAAGAACGGCTAGGAATAATATCACCTTTCAACATTAAACGCGAGAGGGTGAAAAAAAACATGTGGCTATTATTTGTAGGGTCAACAGATTTAGGGGGCTTGCGAAACTAACCCACTCCTGAATTCGAATATATAGACGTGCAGAAATGCAAAGGCATGCGATTCATGGGAAGTTCTGAGGCTAAAGGTTTTAAAGCGATAAATTATTAGTGGGATTGTACTTAGGAAAGGGAGTTTAAATGCTAAAATGGAGGGCATAAAATTTAAGATATTGCACTTGCTTGCACACACACATACACACACACACACACACACACACACACACACACACACACACACATATATATATATATATATATATATATATATATATATATATATATATATATATATATATATGCTTATGTATGTATGTTTTATGTATGTACATATGTTGTAATTCGCAAGTAACGTAAAATAAGTATATGTTATTTCAACATGCCATTCTTATTACAATCTATCTCCAAAAAAGCCCTAGAAAAGATATTCTAAAAGAATATTTTAACCTTATTAGCTCTCCTATTTTCTGATTAGTACATGTCAGGTTAGTAATATAGTCCTATGATATAGATTAACAAAATAGCAAAATAAAAATCGGAGATTTGTTTACAGATTTAACTTCAATTAAAGAATCAAAATAGGACGTAAACGCGCATAGAGATTGCATGCTTTTTCACCATAACGACTGACAATCAAATGGTGCATATATAGCCCAATGTTTGACCCACATGACCTGGAAAATTTGAGAAAATAAACCGTAAGTGGAAAACCGAGAGCAGGGAAATTCTTGATTGAAAATTACTCCACATGGAGGAATTTGAAAGAGAATTTTTGAATTTACTCACACCTTTAAGAGTATAAGCCGAAGACTTTTCTTGAAAAAAAAATTTAGGAACGTAATGAAAGTGGTAAAAATGCATTTAATAAAAGGCGTAATTAATTGACTGAAGTAAACATAGATGTTGAAAGACATATTAGTCTTGGCGAAACTGTTGTTGGGTTTTATTCTTTTCTTCGCCCTCAAAGCTGCTCAAAGGTTTAAACCGCTGTTGCACGCAAGAAATAACCTCATAAATAAACTAACCGTGGTGTTACTAAAGTCTCTCAGTACGTAACTAGATTAAAAAGGATTCGTGGCTGGCTGTGCCTTCCAAGTTGACTTCACTAATTTGGTTCATATTGGCAGTGAGATTTTGCTATTTTCATGGAGTAGATGAAGGTTAAAAATCAGTGGGTCTGGATGCCTTCTTGAGAATTAATTGCAATTAGGGATACGTAATTTTCTTATTTACGAAAGAGATGCGAATAAATGCGAAATTTGCCAATATGAGCGAATAAATCCGAAAATTATTTTTTTACTACGTTTCGGTGAAAGCTTTGTGATAAATGGCTTTTTAAGCAAAATTTGGTAATAACAGTAAGAATTTATTATAACGGTTGCGGTGGCCCGGTTGGCAAGAGCAGCGGGCCAGTGATCTGAACGTCTCTGGTTCGATGCTCGTATCTGACAAATCCACTGCCGTGTTCACTAATGGTGGCCGGGGCACGTAAAATATGGCGTGGCTGCAATGTCCTCAAAGTTCTCAAATTTACCTCTTGAGGTGCGGGGTCAAGTGTTCCGGCCTCGTCACTTGACTCGGTTCAAAATGGCGGGACCGGTCATTTAGCCAAGTCGGACTCCGACCCTTGTGGTGCTAATTCAAAACAGGAGCTGCACCTTCACCGTCCATAGCCTTCGGGACTTGGATCTGATGTTTCTGTCGGTGAAGTGACATATAAAACAACAACAACAACAGAATTTATTAACATAATGGCTTAACTATGATCATCCGCAGTCTTTAACTGATAAATCTCACTCTCCTTCTGATTTGCTCCGAATTTCACCCGGACAGTATGTCCGTACTAGAGTCGAACCTAAAAATATAACTGTAAATATCAACCATCAAGTTTTGTGGAATAATTTATTGGGTTTAAGAACGCCTCTTGAGGGCCAAAGTGTATTTCAGCTACTTACTGTATTCAACCAAGAGACCCCTGTTGATGTTATACTGATTTTAAATTAAACGAAATGCTGTTACCTTAACTTTGCAAAGACAGCTATATAAAGCCTTTATAGTCCCGTTAACAGAGTAGATGCTGAGATATTTTAGTATGTACAACATAGTAATTAATGACAGACGGCAATGACTTAAGGAACATAATGTAAAGACTACTACAATTTTAGCTTTTAACTAAGAATTTTTATACTTACCTATCCAAGTAAGTAAAATTGTAATTTTTTTAATAAATGCGAAATTTTTTAATTTATATTTTTTTGCGAATAAATGCGAAATTTTATATATTCTATTTTTTTGTTGCGAAATTTACACATCCCTAATTATAATACATTGGTTCCCAGTCTGTAGGGAGAATTTTTTAGGGGGGGGGGAGGCTGTTAATTTTAGTTTGAAATATTTTATAATTAATTTTCCCACTTCAGTCTCTAAAGTTCCTATTTATATCATAATATCTTCACTTTATTACTTGTTTTTGAATCACTGATTTTTGTTAAATGAATAAAAGAGATATGAAGTTCTCAGGGGCAGTTATCTAAAACATATCAACAATTCCGCATAGTAATAAACGTTAAACTTTACTATTTACTATAGCAGATTATCCAAACATTAGGGCAAACTTATTAAAAGGTGGGGGTATAACTGGTATAGAGGATAGGACGGTAAAGATATAGGACGAAACACATTATTATGATAACTTTAGTTTCTGAAGAGTGCGTCAACAAGCTTCATTTGCATTGATTTGAGTCCCATTTGTCAGCAAAATTTCCTTTTAAGAAACCAAAGTTTAGTTTTTGGCTGTAAACGTACTTTTGATGTTTAAGGTTGGATTTTGACTGCCTCCTGAACTAATGATATTGAGCAGAAAAAGTTGAATGTAATCAAAACTTTGATACGAATTTTCAAAAAATACACATGCTATTAAAAATTTAAGCAAAGAAAGAATTCATTAAAACTTTCTTCTGGAAAAGGCAGTGCAAACATAAAGTAGCTATCAAAATAGGTTTTAATAAACTAATCAATGGTTGATAAAAGGGTTAAACGCCTAATCAACAAATATCGTTAATTAAATAAATTTTCTGTTTTATTTGGAAATATAAAATTCTTTCTTTCGGGCAAAGTAAAATATTGCTGAATAGCTTTGTTACCACGTGAAAATTTAATCTTATACAACAAGTATTGTGCGATAGTTAAAAAATTTTGAACTACAATAATTCCCATGTGATGCAGAAGATATACAGTTAAAACAGTTTATATATATATATATATATATATATATATTAATACAGTTAATAGTTCAACAGAACGTGACATTTATCACTAAGTAATTTCATCACTTTAAAAGAGCAACGTGAATTACGAAATAAAACTAGTCTTGGAAATAAATATCTTTCGAAATTTCTAAAAATTGAACACTTTCTTCCGATAATGAATTAACATTCATAGTCAAAGAATGTCGAATTCTTGCTTGATAATCAAATCTACAATCTAAAGATAACAAAATGCATTACGATGCAATTTCAAGCGCGAAGAAAGGATTTAGAAAGCCTTTGAAAAGAGAGAGAGATGCAATCAAATAGCGTGCATATGCTTGCTTTCAAGTAGGATTAAATCAGAAGGACCAGAAATTGCATCTTCGCGCCTTTAAAAGAAGAAATGCGGAATTCATCTCAAAATGCTGTTGCTCATTTCTCTTTGTAAAAGAAAAATTGTTGAAACTATTCCGAAAATGAGATAGGAATTTCAAAAGGGGATTGTTTGTGCCATCTCCAAAGTCGGGGATTGAAATCCTACGAAATACGCTACAATGTATAAGCCAAACAAAAAGGAAATCAAACGGAAGTTGTTCCAGATGAACTCAGACATATGAACGTGAATACGTAATTTAAAGAATATTTTCTTCCGAAAATAATAGTGTTATCATATTTCTGTACGCAAAATTTTTATTGTGTGATTTAATGAGATCAAACAGCACGGATTATTGTATAAGCAGGAGTTGAGTTACTGGAAAAGGCACCTTCATAGTATGAGGCAGTAAATGAAAAATAGCGGGGGTTTCCGACCCAGTAAACATAATCCTCCTATTAGGAAGAATGTCGAGTAATTTCTGTCATCTTCCCACCATCACTGTTTGCGGTAGACGTTAAAACTTAAGAAAAATTACAATGTAATTTGGCATAGGAAACAGTATTACCTCCGGCGTTTTCAACTATACTGAAATTTCAATGAACGAGAGATAAATTTAATGATGTAAGTCAATTATAAGCGCTAAAAATCCTACAGGCCAAATAATTATTTTATAATATATATATATATATATATATATATATATATATATATATATATATATATATATATATACATTTATATATATATATATATACATATATATATATATATACATATATATATATAAATATATATATATTATATATATATATACATTTATATATATATATATACATATATATATATATATATATATATATATATATATATATATACATATATATAAATATATATACATATATATATATAAATATATATATATATATACATTTATATTATATATATACATATATATATATATATATATACATTTATATATATATATATATATACATATATATATATATATATATATATATATATATATATATATATATATATATATATACATATATATATATATATATATATATATATATATATATACATATATATATATATACATATATATATTATATATATATATATATATATATATATATATATATATATATATATATATATGTATATACACATATATATACACACATATATATATATATATATATATATATATATATATATATATCAAGAGGACCATCGTAGTGGAATACAATGAGGCAGTCATAAAAAAGGGAAGAGAGAATATCTCTCTTTTGAACTGACTAACTGTAAATTAAATGACTGTAAAATGTAGTTAAAAGTAATGCCAGGTTTAAAACATTATATTCTGTTAAAAGTTTCTTTTTTTACTAAACTGCCCTCTAGAGATAAATTCAAGTTCTTCTATTGGTGGTATCTGCATTGCATTAAGGATAAAAAACAGTGCATTTCAAAATTATTTTTTTTTCTTCAGAACTTACAGTAAAAGACCATAAAAATGACGCACTGCTTACGTAAATCTCATTTTGGATGTTACGTGGCAGGTTTAAGATACGGAAAGGCAGTGTACATGTAGCCGATTAAAGATTTTGAGAAACTCATATGTGAAAGATTTTAAAAAAGAATGTCGTGAGTCAGATTTATTTGCCCCTTCATTTAAAAATGTCCTTATTTGTTTTTCATACATCTGTGTTAGTAACAGTTATGAGATTATTTAATGTAAATCTATATTCTACTGTGTAGGGTACAAAAGGTGTTGCAACCTGTATGCATTCACACGATTACAGGGCCTCAAAAAGCGAAGAGGTATATTACAAAATATAGGAATAATAGAAGGCAACCCGTCATTTTGACGTCATAATACTAATAATGACGTCATAATAGAAAAAGTATATGAAAGTTAAAAAATATCCCGAATTATCTAACAATATTGCATTTAATCCACACCTTGTAAAAGCAAACCCTTTCATTATTTTTTATTTATTTAGTTTTTCATGCGATTGGAGTAGTAGACTGCCATCCAGTTTTTTACAGCTCACTACGCGATATGAATACTTGAGCTACTTGATTCATTCACATTCAAGTTTGTTTACTCTCATAATTCATCGCAAAAGTAAACAGATTTTTAAAAACTGTTAAATATACAGCTAAAAGCATCCAATTTTTTTTAGTTCTGAATGTTTTATAGAAAAATAGGCTGAACAAACGTGATTTGATGGAGAAGATATTAGTTTTCAGGTAAGAAAAAATTCTGATCCACATCTGAAATTGAAATTAGGCCTAACCGGCCGTTTGTTTACTGAGGGCTTCAACTGAAAGATGAGTACAGCCCGGAAGTGTTATACAGAGACAACGGCTATTATATATATAATTATGTAGACCGGACTTGCACATTTGTCCTAAGATAAAATTACGCTTTAAATGGTATTATCAATCAGTCTAGGATTCTGTGAAAATTATGTGTCCCAATAAAAAACGTATTCCTTCCTTTGAAAACTTGAAATTAATTGTCTATATATTTGTAAGCATTTCATATTGCAATTATTAGCAATTTGGTATGATTATACTAAGATATCTCTCAAAAAGTAATACCGCCACCTGGATAAATCAGTTTATTTCTTCATGCAAACGTATCCAAAATGTAAGGTTTGGTAGAACTCTGAATAAAAATCTAAAATGAGAGCAGTCCAAACGTTTCTTTCCAGCTTCCAGATGTGATGAAAAAAAGAGGAATCCCAAACTCAAATCTAGCCATGGAAGAAGAAAAATGGAGAAATTATTATTGAATTCGGTTCATGATTGATGCAGAAAGAGTCAAAACTTTTTAAAAATGAAACTGTAATTTAATGTGAAGCTCTGGTTAAACTCAGCTTTTAGCAAAAAGGATAGAAAAGAAATTTCTGATCAACATTTCCCATTACATTGTGCAAAAATAGTTATAACCTTGCTTACAACTGAACACATAAAACATGTGAGATTAAACATATTTTTTTCGTTGTTCATATCATTTTTCCTTTTGAGATAAATGCTCAGGAATTCAGCATTCTATCGATTTTACTAATTCATAAAAAAATTACTAAAACTAAAAAAGAAAAGAAAAACATTGACATTTTACATAAATATTCCTAAGGTTCATAGGATCAGTTTAATAATAAGTAAAACAGAGTGAAACATTTCTAAATATACGATCTTTAAACAAAGATTACAGTTTACATCTGTAAAGTCTATAAACTTATTTTAACTCTTACTTGCAAATAACTCTTTAGTAAACATGATTTATTTCTTTGTATAATCGCATTTCCTAAAGATTCTTTTTCCAAATTCGTCCTTTTATAAAACGATTCTTATACATTAAAAAATACTTTATCAACTAGAAATTTTCTTTGAAACTATTTTTAATCCTAGACTTAAAGCACGGTTAAATGTTAATATATATTCTGAATCAATAGTTTTTATTTTCAGTTTTATTGGGAAATAATGAATCTTTGGTAGGCAAAGTTGTCTTGTTTCATAAAATTTTATTTACAAAATTTTCAGTTACTTTCAAGAGCAAAAAAGTTGGTTTTTCTCTTTTTTTTTTTTTTGGGGGGGGGGGGTGGCAGTTTGTTTTAGGGAAAATATTTTCCGAATATTTACTCTAATTCAAAAATCCTGCAGATAGTTTAACTGAAATAGAAAAAAGGAAGTAAATTTTCATGCTGATATCTTGCAAGGAATTTTAATTACATCCTTTTAAGGGCGGCAAATTGTGAAAATTCTAGTCCCAAATTTATGGACTTAAAGTACAGACGTACTTCAGGGTATGCATGGACAGTATAGCATGAAAATGTTTTTTTTTTTTTTATCTGGGTTTGTCATCGCTGTAGAAATGGTGTGGTTTGATTTATTTGATTTTAAAATCTCTTTAGAAAGTTTAAAGCAGAGTAAATAAGTAAAACTACTTTAGAACATATAATTCTAACTTTCATTTTCTACTTTAGAACATATAATTTTTTTTAGAACATTTCATTTTCTTCTACTTTAGAACATATAATTCTAAAGTAGAAAATGACCCTACAAAAATGACAAAAATGAGAATTATATGTTCCGAAACCGCTTAGAAATATAGTTGAAACATTAAACTTAATTTTGAAAATAAATATAAAACCCTGCTATGCATCTTTGCAATAAAAATAATAGTTTTGAAAAATGTTCGATTACATGTAGTAATTTTCATTTTATATATCATTATTAAAATTTATTGAACCAAACATTTTTACATATACTTGAGGGAAAAATGTTAAGACCCCACTCCCTTTACTCCTTTTTGATTTAAAAATGTTTAATGGGCAAGAGAACAAATGACTGTACACAATACATGGTTTATAAGAGCAAGGAAACTTGGATAACTTTCATTGACTCTGTCCATCAGCAGATTCCTGAAATTCTTAACTGGACTCAACTCCGGTCCCTTCTCTGAAAATGAAGCACAAATATTCTATTTGATAGGTCGTAAAGTTACAGATTGCTTTTCTATTCTGCAACTTTACCGTCTCTTCATCATAATGCTCTTCTGGCTATGGAGACAGATGAATAAAGATAACTTCTCTTGTAAATCGAATATGTAGAACATCTTTAAATTTTTTCTCGGTAAGATAATAGAACAACAGTACAGGAACTCGACATAGTACACAAATTCATTTGGGGTAGATGAGGTTTCCCTACACAATGTCTTTATCATCAAGGATTTTACCTACGGAGAGTCAAACTCGTTTTATGTGTATACCAAACTTTTGTTTGCTTAATGTACCTCAAAATAATGAATTTCTCTGCTGTTAAACAACCCAAGGTCTGTACTTCTTACGATAGGAAGTCCTAGTTTTATCACTGTGTTTTTGGTAGGTTTTAATTGTTGTATAGGAGTTTCAATTTACTTAGCGCACTTCAATCGGGCGTATTAATTGGGAGACCCATATTCATGTCTTCTTTCAGTTATTTTCCCTTTGGATGATTCTCAATTTTTTATCACTTTGGTAGCACCTAAAACACTCATATTTAATAATCAAACGGAAAAAAATCATTGGTTTTAGTCTCTTAAAACAGTTTTATTTTAGAATGAATACAAATATAAGTATTCGAGTTCATATTTTTTAAACGCATTGAAGCGTCTTTGTTGGCGATAATTTTGGTGGTATTTGATGTCAAAATGACAATTAATTTTGATGGTTTAGACAACACAATAAATTGCATTATAATCTATGCGTGAGTTTAATCCGATATTATTGAGTTGAAGCCTCTAATTTGTTTTTTATATCTGTGTAACTTTTTTCATAAACTTGATGCATATAATAATGCACAAAATTCAAACTGAAAGCTAAAAGAAACTTAATTTAATAAAAATAGTTGGCTTCAATATGATACAAAACATTTTTTCTTCCTTTGATAAAAATAAAAGATATTCGTTAATGACCTACAGGAATAGTTTACAGCTTTCCTATGTATAAAATATTTAGAATTTATACGGCTTTTAAATGCTTTTGTTAAAAAAAGGAGCAAATAAAAATAATTTTATTGGAAATTCAAGGGCTCTTGGATAAACGAAGGAAAAGGAAAAGGAAATAAATACTACACTAGTATGATTCTATGAGTTCAGCCTCTACATAAGGAATAATTGGCGCTAGCTGGATTCTGACTAGTTCAGCAAGCGTAAATGATGAATATTTCACTCAGAACAGGAAGACATGCTGCTATATAACCTAACCCTCTCACATGCCTCACAATCGCGTAATCTAGATTCTCTGTCTCTCTGCAGGTGCATATGAGAATTCATATACTTGATAAACTAGCTCACAGCATGATAAGAAAGGATTAGGCTAGAGAGAACTATATACCTAGAACTACATAACATTATAATTATCTCATTTCTCATACACCAAGTATCACGGCGAGAGGTCACTTTACCCCTTTGAAAAAAATATGTTTTGCTAAATTAACTGTACTGATAAAAATAAAGCCTTAGGAACTGCCCATGAGTGTTTTTGATTTATTTTCAAGAAGTACAGCATTATAGAAGTGATATATATATATATATATATATATATATATATATATATATATATATATATATATATATATATATATATATATTTATATATATATATATATTTATTTATATATATATATATATATATATATATATATATATATATATATATATATATATATTTATATATATATATATATATTTATTTATATATATATATATTTATTTATTTATATATATATATATATATATATATATATTTATATTTATATATATATAATATATATATATATATATATATATATATATATATATATATATATATATATATATATATATGGTGTCCGGTATAAAGGGTTGAAGTTCAAAAGAGTGATTTTTAGATATTTGTTAGTATTGATAAAAAAAAATCTTTTCACTTGTACAAAAGGCTTAAGTCTATCAAATTTCTACAAAAAAGTACATTTCTTTGTACAAAAGAATCAAGTTGAAATTATTGTTCTGCGATTGGTATAAAAGCTAATAACTTGGTATAGTTAAATCATTGTTTTTGACTTAAGCCCTTTATACCGGGCACCATAGATATAAGGTTGGCCAAAAAGTTCGTTGGGTTTTTTTTTTTAGTAAGATAGCTCTAATATTCACTTAGTTGTCTTTAACATCATTCGAAACAACTTTATTAGATTGTGTTGTGACAGATGTCCTATTAGCGTGCATTTAAAACAATTTATTATTTCAAGAAAGGAAAAAAACCGCATCTAAAGCGCAAAAAAAAAAAAGATTTATGCAGTGCAAATTTTGAAAAGATGGACCGATGAAATTGCCTGAAAGATGGCCAGAAGGTAGTGGAACAAAACGGTGAACATGTTGTTCAATAAAAGTATTGCTGAAAATCTAAAATATGTCTTTTATTTTTACTTAAAAGTTGAGCAAACTTTTTGGCAAATCCAATATATATATATTTTTTATTTTTAGCAAAGGAATTACATTCATTCGCTAGTGTGTAAACACACCGCCCACAAACTTGGAGAGATTAGACCTTAAATGTAGTCCAAAAAGAAATAATTAGAAAGAACCATAACAGTCACGTATACTGCAAATCTTGAAGTTTTTCCCTCGCCTGCCAATATCTCTCGTAGATGTTTCCTGACAGCACCGGACAGTTCTTGGTACGTGAGGTGTCCATTTCAGGCACGCCTCCCCGCAAGACACAGTTTGGGGTATATGCTTTAAATATTAAACATTGGATTCGATTCACTTGTAATTATGCTGTATGTAGAACCTTGAAAATTATGAGTTACGGAAAATGCGATATTCATATACTCTCCTCTCTATTTTCCGTATAATTTGCTATCGCTCGCGCAATCATTTATCTTGGTGTGATAAGAGCATTATCTTACACTACTGCATCGAAACAGATAAAAAATTTATATTCTTAGTTCCTTTGAAACATGAAATAACCTTTTTTAACGTAGGATTACGTTCCTCTATAACAGTCCTCCGGAAAGCAAAATGTCAGTTGTCCTGCGTCGCGAGTGATAAGTTTGGCAGCGCGCCAAACCCTGTCTGTAACGCTTGGGCAAGCAGTAAACAGTTATACAGAAAAGTACCAAAATGCGTCAAAATTTTCACACACACACACACACACACATATATATATATATATATATATATATATATGTGTGTGTGTGTGTGTGTGTGTGTAATACATCCATTACATTCTTCCTTAAAATGCAACCTGAAAAGGAAAGCTACCTCATATTTACATGGTTGGAGGTAGACTCAGCCTGAAAGAAATTAAATCAAATTTGGAAGCAGTCGGTTCGAATCGTTTTATTAGAGCGATAAGAAGTACGTCCATTTCAGACGACAGCTCGGAGCGAATAATATCACCTTTCAACGTTACGCGCGAGAGGCGAGGTACATGTGGCTGTTATTTTTGAAGGGTCAGCAAAATATCGGGGCTCGCGATGTGAACCCACGCCTTTCTCCGGGCGTATACACGTGTAGGAATGCAACGCATGCAATTTTATGGGAAGTTCTGTTGCTATGGGTTTTAAAGCGATAAAGTAATGTTACAGGGGGGTTGGATTTAGGAAAGGGAATTTAAATGCTATAATGGAGGGCATAATATTTAATTTATTACAGATATATATATATATATATATATATACAGTGGATTCTCGATCTATCGCTTTTCAAGGGAACGACTGAAATGAACGATAAATGTGGGAAAACGATAGATGCGGTAACATAACAAAGCAATATGATCGTTGGGACTGGATAAAAATGAACGACACATACGGAAAAACGATGGATCCGGAAACGATCGATCGAGATTCCACTGTATATATATACATATGTAGGTATATATAGAGATACATATATACATAACACATACATACATATATACATACAAAAGAGATATGCAACGAACGATAAGTAATCCTACGTTAATAACCGGAGGTAGTTTTGTTAGAAGACTACCTGGAATTTTTTTCCTTTAGTTTTTACAACGTAGGTCATACCTTTATTTCTTAGAGATTTTGAAAGATCGAGTAGATTTTAGGGAGATTTCAAATGCTATTTCATATGAGGCTTTTACAGGGTCCAGCCACTTAATTTGAGACTTTATTTCCCTGAATCTTGATCACTTCATCACATTTAATTTTTACCCAAACTGGAAAGTTCATAACCAGAATTATGAGCAATGGGCCAAGAAGTTAACATCATCAGAAACGATATATTCATCTTAAATATGGGTGTTCAAATTTTCAGGCCTGAGGAGATCATCAATAAATACGTTAACTCAATCGGCTCACACTGAAGTTGAACGAATTCAGATGAAAGCCCATGAAATCAATGCACCTATAGCTTTACGAGCCATAAAGTAATAAAAGGCTTGTATATAAAAAACTCTTAGTATAATTTAGTGTCAATAACGTACTCCCAAGATAGCAGCCTTCATGAGAAACTTGGCATTATTTTTACTGGCAAAAGTGACATATACGCGTGTAATATCCACGATTTGAAAAGTGCCATAATAGTATTTTTCCATTACAAATGTGTTTTTAATGTAGGATTTCGTTCTTCCATTACGGCCCTCCGGAAAGCAAAATTTCAGACGCTAAAACTGTCCGTCGTCGCGAGTTACAGTTTTGACAGCGCGCCACACCAAGTCTGTATCGCTTGAGCAAGCAGTAAACAATTAAACCGAAAAGTACCAAAATGCGTTAAAATTTGACATATATATACATATATATATTATGTATATATATATATATACATACATACCTATCTATATATATATATATATATATATATATATAGAGAGAGAGAGAGAGAGAGATAGAGATACATAACACATACACATACAAAAGAGGTAAGCACCGATAAGCAATACTACGGTTAATAACCCCCGGTAGTTTCGTTAGAAGAGACTACCTAAAATTTTTTTTGTTCTTTATAAAACCATTGGGTGTTTTGTATCAGTTCAAGTTCAAAATTTCTTTTACCGTCCCAGAAATAAGAATTAACACCTAAAATAATAATAATTACAAGATAAAAAGACTTTTTATATACCATGTTTTTAAATTTTCTGTTGAATCTAGCATGTGGGCATAAATAAAAATTCTCCCCTTGTAATGAAAATGTAATATGCTTGGTTCACTATTACGTTAATAGATGGCGCCTGTAGCGCAGTTACTTTTGGCTCCAGACGCTTCTCGTATTTTTACGTAATGGATTTTAAAATGTGGAATAAAGATGGCTAAAAGTATCAAAATAATGCATTGTCGTCGTGTTCTGAGCTATTCTAAAATTTTCAAATGTCAAGCTAGTCGGGAAGTTAGTTAAAAATCGATTGCAAGATTTGTACCAGACAAGCACATCCACAAACACACACACACAAACAAGAAAGCAAGTTAATAAAAACATGGTAAATAGTCCAGAGACAGTTTACATTAAACCTCGTTACCAGGAAGGGCTGAAAAATATTGGTGCAATCCGCTTCGATCTTCTCACACACTAGAGTAGAGATGGATGAAATGACAAATAAGAATAGAACGAACATTTTTCACTTTCCCTCGAGAGCTGTCGATCTTTCTTCCCTTTGCTTTTTCAGCAGCAGGTAATTATTCCCCTTTTTACAACTTTTTCGAACCCCCTCCGTAATTCTAGTGTTAATGCGGTTGCCCTCGTATCTTCCCCCAGGATGAACTAAAAGTACTAGAATATTTTAAATTTTGGTGCTTCGCTGCGTTCTTTACCCAAGTACTATAGAAAATGAGCAAATTCACAAGATTACGGTTATTTTTTTTCTTCTGTCGGAAGATGGAGGAGTGTAGATTTTAGTGTCTTTTATAGGTAACGATGTACTGACTTTTTTTCCCCATAATTCGGCAATAGACAACTTTAAAAAAGTTACAGCTTTAGTTGAAACATATAAACGTGCATTTGTTATACCAGATCATGTATCTTCTTTTGCAACCGTCATATCTTCAGTCATCGCATTTGATTTTCGGTAAACCTGCCATCTATCGGTCAAATAAAAAGATAAAAATTAATGTCCTTTTTTTTTAATCTTTCCCCTAAATTAATCAATAAATTAATCAATAATTCCCCTAAATTAATGTAATAAGTCGTATTATTCTGTGCTGGCCATCCGGGTTTCTTGAGACCATCGATGGAAAGGTGCATGAAATATTTGATCGAGTCCAGCGGCAAAATAAGGGAGATTACTGTACAATGTTTTCAAGTTGCGAAGTTTTTGCAATCAAATAATGGGATAGATACATCTGTAAAGGGATTCTGTTTTTACAACTTTGATGGATTTCCGTAGGAATGAAGTAAAACATTCATAACGCGGAAATGTTTTCTTTTGATCTTGAAATTTAATAATGCTGAGCAAAATTCTCATCGTCCATCCCGAAGAATTAGTTAGGGATCAAGTTGTAAAAACCATACCTACATTACAAAGAAATAAATATGAACAAAAATACTGTAAAACCTCGTTTATCCGGCCTTCGTTTATCCGTATCTCCGGCTTATCTGGATCAGATTTGTAGACTTTTTTATTTAATGTTCACATTAGATAAAAAAATTTAACTGTGATAGCAAGAACATAATTATAAGTATGCCAAATATTCGCTTTTTAGTTTGATTCAATGTACAGTTCCTGCATAGACTGCATAATAAACTGTGGTAATAAAATGCTTTTTGTTGAGTTTAAGAAAGCTTTACTAGAGTGTCACAGGGCTAGTGGATTGACTCACCAGCTATTTGTGCTACAAACGAAACGGCAAGCGATGATTTGGTGCAAGTGGCTGCAGACGACCTTCTGCAAATGTTAGGAACAATAAGCGGGTGCTCAGATGTTGATATGGAAGGCGTCAATGGGTGGCTGAAAGACAATAATGACGGTGGCCACGGCACTATGACGGAAGAAGAAATTCTAGCGGCATGCATCTACAGCCGACAGTGAAGAAGAAGATGACGTGGACAAGGAAGGAGTGATCACACCTCAACAGTAAACCACACATGCAGATGCTGCTCACCAGCTGACAAACATTATGGCGGACTTGGAGCGTTAGCCTGACACCACTCCAGCTGAACCATTAATGATAAAGCGTTTGCGTGACCGTGCTTCATTTAAACGCCACGTATGTCTGAAAGAGAAGACAGTGGGCCAATTCTTTGTTAAGAAATGATGTGAAAAGTGATTTTTTTTTATGTCTTGTAAACAATACTATGTAATTTTATTACAAAACTTAGTTTTTTATCGTAATAAATGGTAAGTCTGCTTACTTAAGGATTTTGTCTTGATTATTACCGGGATTATGATGATTGCCTATGGTCTCAGTTAGTCCAGATAAACGAGGTGCTACTATAATGATATATTCTTGAAATATTAATATCGAACAGTTAAAAAAAACTGAAACTAAAACTTTAAGAATAGTTAAACCTGTCTGTGTACCTAGTTCCCATTCCGTATTCGAATTCGTCTACTATACCGAGTATTTCACAGTCAGACTGTTCTTTTCCATGCTATCTGAGTTGAGCTATAGACAAAACTGAACAAACAAAAAAAAAAAAACATTCAAAAATTAAAAAAATTTCAAGACTTTTGACTCATTCTGTATCGGCATACATACGCTCTTATTCACACAAGGATATATACATACGCACTTATACACGCTTAGAAAAACAATGTGAAATATGAAATGTATAAAGAAACATGGGAAAAGCGTAATAAAAAGACTTTAAAATTTTAAGAATAGCTTAGAACGAACTCAGTTAAAGCTAAAAATGTATGTAGTGATCCGTTGTTGCGAAAGATTAATTGCCATCAGTGGGACAAGAACCCACTGACTTTGGTACCTAATGCCAACGCCCAAGCCATTCGGCTATCGTCCTTCATCTGTTCTGTTCAATGAACTGTAATTATTTTAACGTAGGATTACGTTCCTCCATAACGGTCCTCCAGAAAGAAAATTTCAGAAGCTAAAACCGACCGTCGTCGCTAGTTATAATTTTGGCAGTGTGCCAAATCCAGTCTGTATCGCTTGGGCAAGCAGTAAACAATTAAACAGAAAATTAAAACATGCGTCAAAATTTTGACATACATATATATATATACATACACACACACACACACACACACACACACACATATATATATATATATATATATATATAGATAGATAGATAGATACATAACACATGCATACAAATATACATAGAAAAGAGGTAAGCAACGATAAGTAATCCTACGTTAATAACCCGCGGTAGTTTCGTTAGATGAAATTACCTGAATTTTCTTTTCGTTTTTCTAATATATCATTTTTTTGGAAAGTAAATGTAGGCGGAAACAAGAATGTTTCCTTTATCATGTATCCTATTTTATGTAGATATTATTTGCTACCTTTTTTTAAACCTTTTTAAATAAATTTGTAGTCATAAAATCAACAGAGATTGCCTGATTGTTCATGACTATAAATTTGAAACAGTTAATAGTTTTACATATCTAGGGTCTATCATTAACGTTTCAAATACTACTTCAGAAGAGATTAATTGCAGAATCCAAAAAGGGAACAAATGCTATTTTTCATATCGACAGTTTTTAAGAAATAAACCAATCCCTAAAGTAATCAAATTAAAGATATACAAAGCAATTATCCGGCCTGTGGTAACATATGGTTGTGAGACTTGGACCCTGACATTAAAAGATATTAATAACTTAAGAATATTTGAACGTAAAATTGTGAGGAAGATATATGGACCAATTCAGGTAAATAGTAATCTATGGAGAATAAGAACTAATAAGGAAATAGAAGCACTCATAAAATGCAAAGACATAGTAAAATTTATTAAAGCACAACGAATATCTTGGCTCGGCCACATCGAGAGACAAACTGATAAGCGAGTGGCAAAATTCTTTTACTGGAAGCCAATGTACAACAGACCAAGGGGAAGACCAAAAAAAAGATGGTTAGATGATGTGTTGAATGACCTAAAATGTCTGAAGATAACCAACTGGAAGGGGAAGACTGGAGACAGAGTCGTCTGGAAAGGGATTGTGCGGCAGGCTAAGGCCCATCACGGGCTGTAATGTCAACTAAGAAGAAGTCATAAAATCAACGAAATCATCTGTTTTATTTTGCGGGGGATGGCCGAAGGGCCAGGGCACTTACATTCGTTTCAGAGTCTATGAATTCGTGTTTCCACTGTTGACATGTATGTTTGTAACCATTCGGAAACGGATTTATACTGCAGGACCCGTTCCATTAGTCCTTGTGTAGCAAAAGTTGAGTGCAGCGTTCTGAAGTAGCCAACCATCTTTATTTACTTTCAATAATTACCTTATTATACGGGGTTGTCAAATCAACACTTATAATTTACTAATACTGTTAGATTATTATTTATTTATTTAACTTATTAAGATTTGTAAAATATTTTTGACTTGGGGGGAATGTTCAAATATTTATTATATACTATTCACGTAAAAAAATCACTGTATATATGAAAAATACAAGGGGTTAAAGGGGAAAAAATGCATACTAGTAAAAGTCTAATTAACTATCTTTTAAGAATAAATATTAAGATCCTACTAAAGATCTTTTTCTGAATAAGAGTATTAGATCAAAGACATATGCTTGCTTTGCATAATTCTGTTTCTGCTTTGTGATATTTTATTGAAGGGAATTTTATTAAGGAAACGTGTTAAAAATGGCGAAATTTTCTTTAAGGTAGGGCGGCAAGCGATACAAAATATGTCAAGAGTAGGTGTACTGTAGCTTAGTTTTTTTTTGTGCAGGAAATGGTTTTTCAAAAGGCTCAAAAAGGAAATCAAAGGAAATGCTGTAATCCAAGAACGCAGCCGCTTTCTTTCGGGATTACAATAAAATAAAAATAAATAAATACAGAGCATCGACAAAGAGTCTGATGAAATGTAAGACTCTTTTCATCAGACTCTGACTTTTCATCAGACAAAAAATGATTACGTATGTACATAATTCATCTTCCTTATGCAAAAATAGAAAACGTGCTTAAAATTTTTTTAATCTCACTTCTGAAAAACTTCTTTGCTGCCCTGGGAATTAAACCTGAGATCTTTTGCTTCCTGGAGCGTTGTGCCAGTCCCTACTTCACCAAATTGTACACTAAAAATGCCTTCAATTTATTTCATAAACTTAAGCATTTTTTACAAAAAAAAATTCGAATTTATTCGAATATACATAGTGGAAAATAAGTAACTTTTTACTACATTCGTTTAAACATTCTTTAACCTACTGACAGAAAATCCATTTAATTGTACTAGAACTGTAATTTTTTTTAATATAATTTTAGTAAATTTATTTCATTTTTAAAAATTTCTATAAGGAAATGACTTTTTTTAGTTTAAATCAAGATGCTCCTATACCTTTTAATGCCTCGGAAAAGATCTTTATACGTGGTTCTTAATCGTTTTCTAAAACAAATTAAACCAAACTTTTAACTTCATTGAGTTTTTAAACAAACAGACGGGAATAAAACTGAAAAAGTTTCTAGAATTCATAGGTATCAAACGCATAGCATTATAAAATTGCAAGAGTCCAAGCACTAAGTGAATGGTATAGAATTTTTTTTCCGAAATAGATCATTTATTTGCATTTAAATTTCTCTCCAAGGTCACAAAGTTTGTATAAGTCTTTAGTTTTCTCAACCACAATTAGTTTTCTAGTTTTCTAAGCACCAAAAAACTAGAAAACTAATTGTGTTAGAGAATTAGCGAACACTAGAACATTGATAAAATGTTCTAGTGTTCTAACCACCAGAAAGACAAGGGGAAAGGAATCAGTCACGTGTGCGTTTTTGTTTAGCATCGTCCAAATACATTTAAAGCGATGCATCAGTTGATCTTTGAGATTCTCAATCATTATATTACGTCATTATATTACGCTACAGGGAATTTATCTCTCCCTAGCGAAAGATTAGAAAATCCATATTTTCTAATTTTGTGATCTTCATTTGAAAACGGATGTTTAAATGCCCTGTTTTTGAAAATTATTTTTATCTTGGTTGTTTTTCAGAAAGTTTTATTTTTTAAGCGGTGCATGGCAACAACATAACTAACCAATGCCGCAACAGTCCGTTGTGGACCAAGGCCGGCGGTGCCCATTTCCGCTTTCTTGACCATGGGATTGGGGTGCCATACAGCTTATGTCTCGGAAAGGTAGTCAGCCTGCCGCGGGACCCCCAGAGTTAGTTCCCAAGCATGTTTGGTCCTCATTTTATCGACTCACTCAAGAGATGACAGGGTGAGTCTGCCTTGCCCAGTCGCAGGGTCGAACTCTGGACCTGTGGTGTGGCAGTTTCAAGCTTTTAACCATTACGCTACCGGGCGTAGTCAATAACATAATGCCGTGTAAAAATTTAGCTGCTGAATAAATTAAAATTTTAAAAATTACGAGATCTTTATTTAAATGTTTACCTTCACATGAAAACGGCCGTGGCGGCCTTGTGGTACAGCGCGTTGGTTTTCGGTGCTGGGGGTTCTCGGATCGAATCCTGGCGAAGCGCCACTAAAATGCCTCCGTTTGTGTCATCCCTTCATAGGGGGCAATGCTGGTCTGCCTATATGGCGCCCCCTTAATAAAATTGCCAGCAGAACTGCGGTGAATTATAGGCGAATGTCTTCGCGACTAGTGCCTCCGCATTTGAGAAAAAAAACCTTCACACGAAAGAAACAAAATTCAAATACATGCATTTGCAAATCTGATATTAATGAAAATACGAGTATAAACAGGGAAATTCTCACTAGCTAAAGAAAGAGATAGAAAAGTCTGCGATATCAACCGATGCGTCGCATCAGTAAAATAATATGTTAGGTAGGGTGTAGAATGTTTCACGTGACGTCATGTAGCGTATCAGAAAAATATCATATTATTGGAGCATTTCGAATTTTTTGACAGATGATTGTCAATTCGTATTTTTAATGTCTAGCGATTTTGTTTTACCGGTACGTCATGCTTTACGCCTGAATTATCCCTTAATTAATTTTAAAGAAGATATCGTCTTCTTTACAATGTTAATTACCTAGTAACAATAACCAAACTCTTAAAAGAATTTCTTTAGTAGTAATGCCTCAAACGCGTGTTATCTGCAATCATCCTTTTCCAATAATCAACTCGTAAACGAAAATTCATCAGAGGAATTACGTGCTGAACAGCAATTAGGTTTCCTTTCCTCATCAGTCTCCGCAGCAGAAATGTATCGCAAATCACGCTCCGTTGCATTTATTTATATCGATGTCCGGAATAAGCCAATAAATAACGCATCAGCACACAGGGACAATGCGGGGAATTCGCTGTTCACCCATACCCTATTAATATGGTATGAATCCCCAAATAGTGGTAGATGAGGGAAGATCCTTGGTGGATCATCATTAGGCAACGGAAAAGAGATCAGAGCGGGAATGGACTATGATTTGCTGTTTACTATTTGATGCGGCGGGCTCATCGATATGCATCAGCCTCTATTAATACCTTCTCTTCTGGTCTTATTACTTTTTCGATATTGCACACGGCAAAGTGATAATGCAGGAAATGGAGTGTCTTCGATCACTGCGGTTAGGAATTACAGGAAATATGATGTTTGGTCTTCCTGAAGATTGCTTTACCTAGCGTAATAGGCCAGTGGTCACTACTCCACCTCTTTAGGACTTGAATGACCTTCTATTACCTGGCGTCAACCCGTACATACAGTTTGTAAAAATGAGCGTAATAGTGTATACTATACCTTCATTGATTGGACGCATAATTTATAAAGGGAGGCACATATACAGAGTAAAGCTAGTTTAAAAGATGTACTGTTAAGGATTTATAATTTATGTTTAACCAAAAAAAGAAAACGTTTACTATACGTTTCAAAATCAGACATTCAAAATTAGACTATTTTTCTTGGGGATTCATTAAATCCGTTGTGTATAAACAAAAAATTGAAACTGTGGATCAATTCAAGCAATTCGTCTAATAACTCCTGATATGCTACGAAACACTTGGAGAGAACTGTTTTACCATTTAGACTTTTGTCGTGTTACAAAAGGTACACACATTGAAATCTTTGATACTATGATTGATATTAAATCTATGATTGATATTAAAACTTGGTGAATCGAAATCTATGATTAATATTAAAATTGGTGAGATGCTCTTTTTATTTATATAATTTTTTTTTAAATTCTAATGAGTAGTTCCGTAAAAAGAAGTCATAACTTTTGGATACTTTTAGCCCGGACACCCTGTATTTAAAATACTGAATCATACACCATTCATAGAAAAACCCATTAGACAGTAAAATTTTGAAAATTAATTACACGTTAGAATGATGATACGTTTAAAACGTTTGAAACGTTAAAAATTAATACTTGTAGTGACGGCTCATGTTTCTAAGACACCTCTTCCCAATGCAGAATCCAGATATTGACTACGCCACTGGCCGTACTAAGATATAATTCACAACATCATGTTTTGAGGGTGTTCATTTTGCAGTTTATAACTAGCTGGTATTTGGAGATCTTCGTTTCAACTATAATTTAGCAAAACAGTCATCCCGTCGGACTTAAAAAGGGCTTTATAGCTACATTTCGAAATCACCACGGTGAGTCACACCAAAATTTTGAAATGTAGATCACTATTGACTCACCTCGTTCATAAAATATGTTTTCAAAGGGTGTCTGCTTCAGGGTATTCAGGGCAATCAGCATGCAGGCCGTCTTGCTAAAAAGGGTTCTCTAATGCTTCAGACACCAATTACATTCCATGCTTCAAAGTTACCACAATGATTTCTAGGAAGAACTTTAAAAAAGAGTCATTGCAATCATCCAAAGATAAAGGATGGGCTACTGTTAATGAGAAAACTTCCATCGTTCCTGACGCCCTAAGAAAAGCTGCTGTATCAAGCTTTAGGCTGATGACTGGGCATAATATTTTAGGTCCGTATAGAGAGAGACTTCCGCATTGGAATCGCGGATTCTCCAGACTTAACTCTGTTTGACCCTTGTTAGCCTATGACATGTGAACATTTGGATATGTTCTCTGGACTTAATAGTTTTAGCAATATCATCGAAATATAGGGGAGAGCTCGTAGACACGTTATGGACTTAGGAGCAAATGTCTGTGGCATTTGTAAACAACAATTTTAACAATAGCGTATAAATTTGAGCTATTAAGCACCTTTGTAAGACAGGACAGAGCATCCTCAAAGGACACTACAAATTTTACTGCTTTAATTATTACTTAAATTATAATTTTCTATCTAAGTCATTTCTTAAAATATTTGGAACCATGTGAGAATGACCACCCTAGCAACTACGATAAATGGAATATAGTCTCTCGTGATCGCAATCTTTTTGCATTTTATTAACACCAATCCTAATAGAAAAGAAAATAGTTGTCTTTATCATATTCAGGTTTGAATGAACCGTAACTTGTAACTTTTATGTACCAAATTACAAATTAAAGTACCAAAAAGATGTTCAAAACTACATGATATCTCACGAATTATACTATACTTATGACTTTTTTAATACGTGCAAAACTGGCCGATGCCTCAATATTTTAGATATACAATATACAGAAGTCACGTGACTCGTGTTCGTCATTTGGCAGCTTGCCAAAAGAGCGGCTGTAACATATATTGTGTAATAACACGCACAACGCAAGAGAAACTGGCGACTGAAGTTGCTAGCTACTCGACACGTTGAGTTGCCTGCGACTGATTACAAACGCGTTGCTGACGGGTTTGTAACCAGTTGCGCCGTGTGCGGGGCTCCATTCAATTACATAGGTTACGACTCATCACGGACTGGTTTGTGATTGGAGTCGGTTATCAGTTTCTTTTGAGTTGCTCCGTGCGCGGACGGCTTAAGAGTAGCAAAGACAAGTCGCCGATCAGACTTACTAACTCATAACTTGCTAATATCTATGATAGCTAAGGTATTAGCAAGTTATGAGACACTGCCACGCCTTTTGATACACTACCACGCTTACCCTCTCGTACATCCACCATCAGTTGATTTAAGAAGAATCCACCCTGGGCATAAGTTGATATATAGTGTTACATTAACTATCTCAAACTGGGGAGTTCTTTGGTCTGTCTTGGTGAAGCGTTGGTTCCTTTTAGCTTCGCCCCCTGAATGTTGCATCGACGCTATAGTCTATAAGATAAGAAAACAAACTTCTTCAAAGCACATTTTAATACCACATGGAAACAATTCTACAGTGTGCCCTAAAAATATTTGTTTTTCTTTTATTATAAACTATAGCATCTCTGCGAGATTCAGGAACAGTCTCTAGGTGAAAGACAACACTCAAACAAGTTTTCACAAATATTTAAAGCAAAATTTTGTCCTTAGTTTAAAAAAGCGATTCGAAGTGAAACTGGGAAGGACTTGTTTATGGGTAGGAAACATGAGAAATTTGAAATTAATGTCATAAAATGGTAATCAAGCTTATCTTTATTCAAGTAATAATTCACAGATCCGGCCACCCCGTTATTTTGTTTGGAAAGTACAAAACACTAATGCGAAAGATTTGCCATGATGACATAATTTTTCAGCATACATTGGATAAAACTGCCTTAGTAAGAATTTAAAACTATTATCGACTAACTTTCAGAAGAATGTATTTGGAATTGTAAAACAGAAACATTTTTTTGTGTTGTATAAATTTTAAACTTATTATCTTGGAAAACTTGAAAAGGCAAAACTGATAGGTCCGTCTCCCACTTAAAATTTGAAATCTATAGATTATCTTTTAGAAAAATAAAATAATTTATTTTCAACGAAATCATATAAATATAGAAAATAAGGAATTAGTGGGCATTTTTTTAAATCATGTAATTTGAAATGCTGTGTGAAAAATTTTAAGCTTTAAGGATTTAACTGTTGAGAAAATTGACTAGTATTAAAAATTTTAAATTCATAATAGAGTCTCGCCTGTACTAAAACATTAAAAAAATCTTTGTCTATATGAGGTATGGAATTGTTCAATATGCAGGGCCGCCCAGAAGGGAGGGGGGCAACTGGGGCACTTTGCCCCAGGCCCCCAACTGCCAGAGAAGCCCCAAAAAATTTTTAAAAAATTATTTATTAGATTTCCTCCGAAAGAAATTTCTGAAACTTGTACCGTACTTCAAAATTCAAAATAATCTCCTGAAAAAAGGGCCCCCCCCCCAAAAAAAAAAAAAAAAAAAATTATTTTTAATTATTCGATTAATCAGATTTCTCTTACAACAAAATAGTCTTCTGAAAAATAGTCTTGGGGCCCCCAACAAAAGTTTGCCCCAGGCCCCGTAAACTCTCTGGGCGGCCCTGTCAATATGTGAGGCCAAAATATGTTTGTTTCGGCCTTTCGATAGCTCTGGTAGCACTTTTAAGGGGACAGTGGACCTTCAAACCTAACTTTTTTTGTTTTGAATGGATGTGCTTGAAATTTGAATATGTGATTAGTACCATAGATATGCAAAAGTGGTTAAAATTTAATGATGAAATATTAATAATTTATGAATTAGGAATTATTAATTATATCAAAAATTGGCCTAATTAGAAATGTTCCATGCGCATTTCTTTTGCATATAATATGGTAATTTTTATTTACAGGATACCTTATAGAACTAACAATGAAACTTATTGCTTATTTTAAGCATTCATCAAAAATATAAAGAGAAAAAAATAATAATAGGGAAAACACCCTTTTTATTACGCAAAATACCTATAAATCATCTTTTAAAGTACAAAATTTAGAAATTCTGAGCTACGAAGCATAATTATTTTCAACAAGATTTATTTGATATACAGTTAAGTATATAAAACTTAAATTTCAAAGCAATACGATAATTAGAAATGCGCCTGGAGCAGTTTGGATATTCGTATGACAAGAAAATTTTTATTTTGAGAAAAACACATTTAAAGTTATCGCTATTGGTAACCACATAATATCTAAATTAAATACAAATGCCTATAACTAGAAAAGTAATCACAGAAATTTAAACTTCATTTTGCAACACATTCCTACTCGTCCGTAGTTTTACAATTCGATACAATAAAAAAATCGAATTTTTGGATAAATTTCACAATTTTGAAAGTCCACTGTCCCCTTAAGTATTACTTAACTATAATGAATCACAACACAAAATATAAATGGACTGTAGATTTTATTAAAATTCCTCTCTGAGCTAAGCTCATGCACACCATGTTCGCAACTCCGCCTCATATCAGCACACTACAACCGATGTTTGAATTCAATAGTAACAGAACTTATTTTGAGTTGCCATCAAAGAGCATAAAATAATCAACGTTCATGTGCAAATGAAGTGAAAAATAAAAATATTGAAATTCGCAAGTGTGCGATTCATTAGCACGCAAATCGCAAGAGACCATGGCGGCACTGCAAGACGTCACATGGTTTACATCTGCGCTAGCGACAGCAGCGCCCTTTTTAATTGTGGCCAGGCGTTGCAATTAACAATGTTCTTATGACCAGGTTATGGGTTGTGGAAGCATTTAATGATCTGAAACTCTAATAATTTTTTCGGGGCTCTTTGGTGGAAGATTAAAATGGCAGTACCTAGAAAAGTTCCCACCTTGTCCTCTCGTGTTCCATCTGAAAAAAAAAAAATCAAAATAAAATCTATATTAAAAGATTTCTTATTTTGGCGCTTATATGGATAATACTTAAACCAAATAATTACGTAAATCAATAGTAGTTATCATGAAAATATTTATATGTCAAATATTACAGATTTGTGAAAGTTGGCTCAGATGTTAAAATCTCCTTCAAACACACAAACAGTCAGTAGGATCAAAACTGGAAATTTTGAATTCTTTGGAATCAAGCATCAATTTTCAAACATAAAACCTTGAATTTTAAATATCGCTCGGTCCCTTGTCACCCCATTTTCTATTACAATACATTATGATGGAATCCTAAAAGTGTCTTTCAGCTGTTGACGTAAAACAAACAACATTCTGTTAAATATACTCCATACGAGCGAAAATCAAAAAATCACCTTTACAACAGTCGATGTCTAAAGCGGGAGTGCAAACATTTAAGGTAGAAGGAACCGCCTCCAAAAATCATGTATCAACCATGAGAAGATGAAAATTGATTCGACAGGCAGATTTTCATTTCCGCGATTCTTTGCACAAAATATTTGAATACACTCAGAAATCACCGATGCGAGTCACACACGAGGCAGTGAACATTCTTTATCACTGTTCTTGGATTTGTCTTTTAAGCCTCTCAGTGACATTGGGGGAGGATTTAATAAGCCTTCTTTCAACTCGAAATGGTCCAATTATGAAGCGGCTAGGCAGATAAGAGAAACAAAGGGGGGGGGGAGAGATATTTGCTAATGACTTCTTGCTGTTTATCCAGCTTAAAAACTTCGAAAGCAGATGTTAGGGCGACAAGTTTACATATTTGTTCAAGCGTTGATCTTTAATAGCAGAGAGGGAGATTTAAAACTTTTGCAAGTGACAGTTGATCAAAAGGATCTAAGGATCTACTCATACGTTTAAACTGGGAAAAATCTCTGGGTGAAATAAAGCGGCAGTGTGTATTGTCAGTTTGTTTGAATAGAAGGGTACCATGTCTTTTGATCAGATAAATAATTTTCTTTTTAATTTTTAACGTAGAATTACGTTCTTCCATAACGGTCCTCCAGAAAGCAAAATTTCAGATGTTCTACGTCGCTAGTTATAATTTTGGCAGCGCGCCAAACCCAGTCTGTATCGCTTGGACTAGCAGAAAACAGTTAAACAGAAAAGTTCCAAAATGCATCAAAATAATTTGGACATACATACATACATATATATATATATATATATATATATATATATATATATATATATATATATATATATATATATATATATATATATATATATATGTATATATATATATACAGTGGTATCTCGATCGATCGTTTTCGGATCCATCGTTTTTCCGTATGTGTCATTCATTTTATTTAGTCCCAACGATCATATTACTTTGTTATGTTTCCGCATCTATCGTTTTCCCGCATTTATCGTTCATTTCAATCGGTCCCTTGAAAAACGATAGATCGAGATTCCACTGTGTATATGTATCTATATATATATATATATATATATATATATATATATATATATATATATATATATATATATATATACATATATATATATATATATATATATATATATATATATATATATATATATATGTATATATATATATATACATATATATATACATATATACATATATATATATATATATATATATATATATATATATATATATATATTTATATATATATATATATATATATATATATATATATATATATATATACACTTACAAATATATAAATACTTGTATACATAACACATAAATACATATATACATACAAAAGAGGTAGGCAATGATAAGTAATCCTACGTTAATAACCAATGGAAGTTTCGTTAGAAGGGGGCCGTGGAGGCCTTGTGGTACAGCGCACTGGTTTTCGGTGCTGAGGGTGCTCGGATCGAATCCTGGCGAAGCGCCACTAAAATGCCTTCGTTTGTGTCGTCCCTTCATAGGGGGCAATGCTGTTCCGCCTATATGGCACCCCTATAATAAAATGGCCAGCAAAACTGCGGTGAATTATAGGCGAATGTCTTCGCGACAAGTACCTCCGCATTTAAAAAAAAAAAAAAATCCGTTAGAAGAGACTACTTATTTTTTTTTTTTTTACTTTCTTTGGTTCCAACGGCACCCCCAAACCAACGCAGCGTTATTATCATTTTCAAGATCTATTTTTATCTAGTCTTCTCGTAAAAATTCCATACAGTCTCTAAAAAATCTAAAATTCTATATCCTACACTACAAATCCAGTCAGGTTAGAAAATTTCAAATCACATTCTAACTTCATCTCATTACCATATACGCATACATAAGTATATTTAGACCGAGTTAAATATCTCGCTCACTGGGGGCCATTCATCATTTCAGAAATAGCAATTTCGTATGGCAGCCACCACTCTTCCCCTATTACCTTTCCATTTAAAACGAAAACTTGAAACGGGATGATAAATCAGAAGATAACTTAATTTTTTTTTTCTATCGTTCCCGAACGCGAGACGAAAATTATCCACCCATATCTCTCCAAAAACCGTATTTAGCCGAGCTTTGATTACTGCATTTATATCTCGGTCTTACTTTTAACATAGCCCATCCATCAATGTCAACATTGCTTGTTCTCGACGACCCGAGAACACTCCGGATCGAACGCTCTGGAGGGATGTCACATCTTTTTTTTTTTATTCTTCTATGAATCCCGGTGCGTGGTTCCGAGGAATTTTTGATTCCCACACGCACCTGATACTGATATTCAAATGAGGTTAAATCAAAGGAGCAATTTTTTTTGCATGGTTCTGTAAATACAGAGTCGGATATGGAGATCTAAATAATAACTCGGGATTTTTAAAACTAAGTATTACATTAAGATACTATTTTCAGTTGGTTTAGCCAGTTTTTAAAATGTACTTTTCTATCAATTGAACCCCAAAATTAGATAATTGAATTGAATTATTTGCCGAAATTAGACGTCGATATACAAATTCAGAGTCAGCTATGTCATCCTGTGAGTAACCAAGGAAACAACGAAAAGAGATATTACCTCGTGAAATAGAGATGTCACTCACAGCAAGAGGAAATGTAAATTTTAAAAAAAATTTCAGGTAGTCTCTTCTAAGGAAACAACCCCGTGTTATTAACATAGGACAACTTATCGTTTCTTAACTCTTTTGTATGTGTATATGTATATATGTATCTATATATATGTACGTATGTATATATATATATATATATATATATATATATATATATATATATATATATATATATATATATATATATATATATATATATATATATATATATATATATATATATATATATACATATATATAATCTGTGGCTTGGTACAAGGAAGGCCTAAGTCAGTTTTCTCCAAGATGACTTTGTTTCCTTACGTCTCTTTGAAAAAATATTATTTTTGATGTAAGAAGTACCCAAGTCTGTACCCTTTTAGAGCATAGGGCAGACTTGGGTACTTCTTACATTGATAATGATATTTTTTAAAGAGACATAGGCAAACAAAGTCATCTTGGAGAAAATTGACTTAGGCACTTCTTGTACCAAGCCACAGATATATATATATATATATATATATATATATATATATATATATATATATATATATATATATATATATATATGTGTGTGTGTGTGTGTGTGTGTGTGTGTGTGTGTGTGTGTGTGCGTGTGTCAGTCAAAATTTTGGTGCACCTTGATACTTTTCTGTTTAACTGTTTACTACTTGCCCAAGCGATGCAGACTGGGTTTGGCACGCTGCAATAATTATAACTCGCGACGCAGGACATCTGAAATTTTGCTTTCCGGTGGACCGTTATGGAATATAGACAAAAAGCAAAAACGCTTCTATGACAAAAGGAATAAATGCTTCCTTTTTAAAAGCAGAAACCCCCTGACCAATCAAGTCTCAAGATTCTAGCGTTCCGAAAGTCTGTAAATCGCGACTTGAATTTGCATAAACACTTTCAAATAAATAAATTCAAATAAATTTGAATAGTTTCAAATTAATAAATAAATAATACTTTTGAATAAATGAATGAATTTGAATAAATACTTTGTTTTTAAAAGCAGGAATCCTCGGACCAATCAACAAAGCTTAAGCTTCTAACGTTCCCAAAGTCTGTGTCTCTCATAGTGTACAGCCTTAGAGTTGTTTGTTCAATATGATTGCTCTACATAAACACTGTAAACTATCATGTAAACAAACACCCCCTTGCCAATTAGCAGTGGCAATAAGTGGTGAATCCTGAATACTTGAATATTATGAATTTGAATAAATACTTCCTTTTTAAAAGCAGGAAATCTCGTACCAATCAACAAATCTCAAGCTTCTAGCGTTCCCAAAGTCTGTAAATCTGTAATCTGTAAAGAAAAAAAATTCTTAGCTTGACTTGTTATGCCTAAAGCTAAATCTGAAATCTGGAAAACTATTGACACGCTGTTAGTATTATTATAGTCGACAATATCCACCCTATCTATGATCAAGGTGTTACTACGTAAAATATAAACAATAGAAATAAACAAAAATTAAAATTCAAGCACAGACTGCTAAATCACTTTAACATAAAACATATCCTGCAAAGAAAACATAAAACATTTTCAATAACTTCAGATAAGTTATATATGTTTAACTTATATGTCTCAATAACTTCAGATAAGTCATATATGTTTAACTCTATGTTGTTTTATGGTTCAGTTCCGGCACTTATACAGAATCTTGCCGTTGGTGCATGGATGCCCAGAGTGCTTGATTTCTGTTTGTTTTTTGACTATATTCGTATTATTTTTATCTTTCTCTGTTGGGTTATTTATCAAGGTGTTACTACGTCATATTATTTCATATTATTAAATATTATTGCCCTTCGGGAAAGACTGAGATAACACGATAAACAGTGTATTTTTATTAGGGGTAGTACAAATTTTTATGATTAATATTTATTATTATTACTATTATCATTATTATTATTAATAACTATTTGTGTATCACCGACTGTTTTTCACAGAAAGAGATTGATTAGACCTCGTAAACTCCACTTCATTCTTTCTGTAACGTATTTTTGTCCCGTAATGGTTTTGATAGTAAAACTATATATTTTTTTAATTTTCAAGGTTTGTTTTTTTATTTGTGTAGTAATTTTTACATAGAGGTATCAACCATCTAATAAGCATCTACCATGACTAACAAAATCTCTTTGTTTATGTTACACAATACCATGGAGATAAAAGACAGTTATTGAGATTTCAGCCAGCGAAAGTACATTATGCATTATTCTTACAGTTAGTTTCGAACTAAAAGCATAAAAGACAATTTTTATGAGTGGCAACGAATACGTGTTCTGAGAGAATATCTTGCTTCATTTACATCTCCTGCTCTCTCCTAATGAAGAACATGGCTATGCAACGGAATATGTCCCCCCCCCCCCAAATGGGGTATTATGATAAAAGATAATTCGACGAGTCGCAGACATCTTGAATTATAAGAGGTAATTCTATTTACCTAAGAGCTCGCTTAATAAATATGTATTTCGCACAAACAAGAAAGAGTTTTGATTACGATGCTAATTAGAGCACAAACCTCCTGCGACGCGTAGCAAAACCAACAATCTCTTTCCCACTCAAAATAGAATTAAGGGAAATGCTCGTTCGAGTACCTCATTTTACAGCTGTTGAAGATCACCTCAGTGCAGTATTTGCGGAAGGCAGCGCTTCACGTCGAAAAACCGCCTGCTTAATTAAGTTATTTCTCGGAAATGAAGTCGACACAACGCCTTAATCGAATTCTTTCCGGTCCTTTTAGGATAATGGGTAACCTTTCAAGTTGTGCCCTAGTGCAGAAAGATTCAAACCGAACACGTGTATTCAGAGCCTTCATTTAAGATTGTGCAAAGTATGCAGTTCTTGAATAGAAATGTTAAAGTGCTTTCAAACCTTGTATTTGTATTCTTATACGCAAGTCAAATTGTATATAAAGGAGCCATGCCTTTCCAGATTTCTTCATTAACTAGCAGCTTAGGTTAAACCCGTTTCATTCGGTTTAAGGCTCACCTATGTAATACGGAAACTTCAGAATTGAGACACACGTTTTCTTAAAAACCACAATAAAAATTAAGAATGACAACTAGTTTCGAACTAATAAATAAAGTTTGTCATCAAGCCTGAGGTGTGATTGTCTCCATGGGCAAATCACAAATCGAAATATTTCGTAGATAATTATTCTTTTTTTCCTAATCTGGAGACACTTTGTCATGAGACATTCGCCTTTTGCTATTCACCTCGAAGTCTTGATGGCTTCTTTATTATGGATAGCACCATATAGGTGAGCCAGTATTGCTTTCTATGTGGGGGCCGACCCGGAAACGAAGAAGCTTTATTCGGGATTTGAACCCAAGCCCACTGCGGTGTAGCTCAGAAAGCTAACCATTACACCAAGTGAATGACTCGTAGATAACTTTTATCATACATGCACAAGGGATAATTCTCCAATGTACTTTTGAATCGGCCACAAATATTTCTAAGACTAAAGAAAAGTAAGCACTTAGGAGTTATTTTGAATGAAGGCAAATCAACCAAAACTGTTGTCAAAAACACTATTTATCTCACCCAAGTCAGTTCTCAAAATACCGTGGGATACGCAGTTCCGAATCTTGAACTATCATTGATATTAATAAATTGAAATTTTAAATTTCGTTATCACTAAAGAAATCTGAATTTCGGTCTATAGAGACCATCATGGGAAAGATATCTTGATGGGGAATCCCTATTTATTAGTCCAAAAAGATCAACTAGTCTTAATTGTGTCTTAAATTACTTTATTGTGGATTTTAGGCTTGGTTCGGTATGGTCAAACTTTTGCTACACGAAGGCTAATTATATCTGAACCTACAGTTTAAAGCCGATTCCGAACGGCTACAAACATCCATGCCAACAGTAGGACTCGAACCCACAGGATCTAAACCGAATACCAGCGCCCTAGAAATTCGGCCATCACCTGGCATTGTGGATTTTAGAAACATGTACTT
>OU015497.1:32688702-32695787 GCA_907164885.2 Dolomedes plantarius
AGGAAATATAAAAAAATTGCTATTAAAAAAGGTAAAATTAAAAAAAAATTGAATTGGGAATTTTTTCTTTTAAAATAAAAATTTTGTGGGGCCCCTAAACATTCGAGGGCCCCTAGACCCGGACCTACTGGGCCTAATTGAAAATCTGGGCCTGGTTGTACTATTTTTATAGGAGGTAGCTTCTGCAAAGAGAAACATTTTTTTATGGTTTGTGCCCTGTATGGATCTTTCTAAACCTATCATAAATTATGGGTCTCCACATAACAAAGGATGAACCTAAAAAACAAAATACAGAAAGGATTTCCAGTATATAAAAATTAAAGCCTCTGACTACTTTTAAAGCAAGCATTTAAGGTCGCATTTCACCTGGGATCTTCCTTGCTAAACAAAAAAACTTTATGGATGACTCTATTTTTTGTATTGCGATTTACACATTCTTAAGTTATAAATATTTTAGTATCACTCTGTAAATATACACTTTTTAACTAGGATTCGGAATAAGAATAAAATAAATCATTTTGAAACATTGTTAATATAAATTTTTGCAGTTCATCATTTTTTTCAATTATTTCTTCACTGAATCTCCTTTCACTTTGAAAATCGTCTTGCAATTTGCTACGTAGAAAAACGGCCCTAAACCCAAAAAATGGTATGAACATAGTTACACATGCTTTTATAATTAACTTTTTATTTTGAGCTAAAAAATGAGCCAATAGCTTAAGAGGAAAAAGTTTTTGCAAAGCACCAATGCTAATTACTAGCTTTTAGGCAAATTTTGTCCTTTTGAACTATTAATTATAAATTTTCTTTTAAATATTAATGCTTGTTATACATACCAAAATATCTTTTTTTTCCTGATATAAGACATTTCGACGCATTTTCTGAATATTCAGAATTTACCATCGAAAAATGTTATTTTGTAAGAATAAAAAAGGTGCGTAAGCAAACAAGAATGCAATTTATACGAAGAAAAAAATCTTGAAAATATATTCTAAATTAAATATAAATGAACTAAACATGCATAAAAAAATTATTCAGTGCTAGCATATTTCTTTCTCTTTTGTATTTCATATTAATTTTCCTGGATAAATGTATTTTTTTCATCACTTACTGCATCATATTATGGTAGTCGTTTTCACCTTTATTTAGTAGAATAGATTTGATAATTATATTTTATTGATTAACTCATAAAATCTCTACCATATTTAATACCAAATATGAACAAATGTATGGTTGATTATAATGTTCATATTTAGTCCGCAAATTTTCGGTAGTTAATAGTCATCAGCAGAACAGATCAATTCAACTGGAAACAGTACAAATTAAAATACTGTTATTCTCAAAAATATTATTATAATGGAAATGCTTAGTTAAATTCCCAGTTTTCATCCAAAAATATCCTCCTAACTTAGTTTTCAAGAAAGTCCATTCACGAAAAAAATGCAAAAGGGTTTTTAAAGGAGTTTTAATGACCTTGCCCGCATTGACATAAATTTTTAGTAGCACGAAGGAGCAATTGTCATTACTATGAAAGATTAATGGTTCTGGCTTTTACAAGTTCGCCAAAATTTTCAATAAAACTGAGTATTATAGAAATGTCTTGGCAACGTTTAACAGAAGGGGCAAAAATAATCAATTTGATAAATAACACCTGAATGCATATTGATTACCTCAACCCGAGTTTTTTAACGCAGGATTACGTTCCTTCATAACGGTCCTGCTGAAAGCAAAATTTCAGACGCTATAACCGTCCGACATCGCTAGTTATAATTTTAGCAGCGCGCCAAATCCAGTCTCTAGTATCGCTCGGGCAAGCAGTAAACAGTTTAACAGAAAAGTACCAAAATGCACTGACTGACACACACACATATATATATATATATATACATACAGACATACAAACGTACATATATATATATATATATATATATATATATATATATATATATATTATATATATATATATATATATATATATATATATATATATATATATATATATATATATATATATATATATATATATATATATATATATAAAAGAGGTAAGCAACGATAAGTAATCCTACGTTAATAACCCGCGGTAGTTTCGTTAGAAGAGACTACCTGAAATTTTAATAATCTTTTAAACCTTAATTCATTTCTCTAAAATATCATTTATTTATTATCAACATGCATATTCTGTTATTTTTTACATCTGTGTACAAAAAAAAGTTATCTTCTCAAAAATAAAATTAATGTAAAAAAATATTACCTTTTAAAATATGCAACAGCACAAACAAAAGTCTTCCATAATAGCTTTCTAACAAATTCTATGCAGATTATCTACCATAATTATTTTTATCGATATGACTGATTATTTTTCACTCAGAGTCAGTATACTTTATTGAGATTAAACGTATGTATTAATATATACACAATTTCCAAGCAAGCTTCACTTTTTCTAGTTCTTTGTTCCCATTACAATGTATCAGAAATCTTTTACTGGCTTGATGCGGATACTTATTCACAGATATAGGAAATATTCTTTTTCGTGTTGTTGAAGAAGAAACAGCATAAATGAGATATCTTTAACCTTCCTCTATGATCAGAGCATTTATTTATTTTGTCTTTACTCTTGCTCTCTTCCTTTAAATTTATTTTGTTACATCTTGATCCTTCGCTTATTTCTCGTGATATATTTGCGATAATCAAAGTGTATTGTAAACCACACTTTATTTATGATATTAAAATCGGAATTACATCATATAAACATACCGTAAAAATTATTAAACAACCACATTTTCTTCCTCTCACAATGATAATCAATCCTCAATCTGAATTACTGTACAATAGGCATAATTAGCATATTATAACTAATGTGATTAAAATGTGTAGATTCTGTTATTGACCTAATGCAAATTCATACGTTGTTTTAATCAACTGAGAAACTTGCGTTGCTTTTCTTTCCACTGTTATCCATACTGAAGAGTGGTTCATGAAATTATCTTAACATGGGCTGATGAATACTGATGATGAAAGTGAAATACTTTTCAACCAATGTATTTTGTGCAGGGTGCAGCAGAATTGACTTACATATTTTTGAAGGTCACTTGTACGGGAGTCGGGGAGGGGGGGAGGAGAGCGGAACGGGAGAGGGCAACAGTTCGGGCGGATTTTCTGGTTGTCAGTAGACATCATAAGTTAGTCTAATGGACATCGAGGTTTCGTTATCGAGGTGTTATTAAACCTTTTCTTTACGAGGTGGGATAGCATGTATCCCAAGAATATGGGCCCAAGAATGAATGTATATATATATATATATATATATATATATATATATATATATATATATACAGTGGAATCTCGATCGATTGTTTTCGGATCCATCGTTTTTCCGTATGTGTCGTTCATTTTATCAAGTCCTAACGATCATATTGCTTTGTTATGTTTCGCATCTATCGTTTTCCCGCATTTATCGTTCATTTCAATCGGTCCCTTGAAAAACGGTAGATCGAGATTCCACTGTATATATATATATATATATATATATATATATATATATGAAATGTCCGGATGGACATTTCATGAAATAGGAGCATACATCGTGGTCGGAAAATAATAAAGTCAGCTTCAGGAGCAAACGAATTTATTAAAGAATAAAGCAACACATCTTACTCGCTTCGAGCCAGTCCAGCGTCTCCCGCAAAGAGCGCCAAAATAGAATTAGGTCAGAGGGGTTGCCAGAATTGGCGGAGGAAGTTACTATGTGGGAAGGCGAAGCGTTTACTCCAAGACAAAAAGGAGGGGTTACCAGGACAGAGATGAATCACAGAATGGGCGATTATAGGTAGTAAGTAATATTATCATATATATATATATATATATATATATATATATATATATATATATATATATATATATATATATATATATATTCATTCAAAGGGTATTTAGGACGCGCTTCGGGCTTTATTAAAGTGATGCCGCTTCCGATAGAAAAACAATCTCGCTGTGGGTTTCAAACGCGAGAGAAATTTGGTCTGCATTACCAAAGAAAACAAGTGGTCATCCTCGGAACGTTATAGCACCTGGAAATGTGCAAAGGGTCTGCTACTCGTGAGGAAATTTGCTTCATTCCCCTAGAGATGACCAACAATGTGAGGGGAAACTTTAGACAACGGCAGTGCATCGCAAATGGAGGGCAACACCTGAGTGATGGTATTTTCAAAAACTAGTGAAATAAAAACTAGATTATAAGTACTTTTAGAAAGCATAAATATTTTCTCTGTAAATGGTTTCGTTCCTTTTTCATTACCCTTTGAAATGGGGAAGTTCATTCTGCCACATCCTGTGTTAGAACTCTATGACTATCTTATTTGGTTCAGGAGACGAAATTTATATTCTTTCCTGATTTTTTAATCCACTGAAATATGATTTCCTTATAAATTGTATTATATTTTATCCGTTTCATTATACATATAGAAGTCACTGCATTAACTTAATATCCTGTTTTTAAAGCTTTAAAATTCAAACTTTAAGACTTTTTTTTAATATTTATCTCACCTTCTCCATTGCCCTGTGCTCGTTTCATCTAGCGTGCATAGGTGCTACTGGGAGGCTAGGGCTCTTATGGGCTAAACATATGTATTCTTTATCTTCTGTTGTAATTCTTATGTTTATGTTTATCTTTTTTGTATGTTTATGTAGCCAGCCATTGGAAAAAAATATATATATTTTCCCCACTAAAAGTATTATTTATAATATTTTGAAACTTTAGAACTATAATATATATATATATATATATATATATATATATATATATATATATTAAAAAATAAATTTTCTAAACTTAAAAAAAAATCTTCCTTTTTCAGGTCTTCAACTTCTGCTTTCAACTTCTGCTTCAGAAACTTTTAGTGATACAGTACAGGAATTTTAGCAATATTCTTTTAACATGACAAATTATGATTAATTTCTTTCGAAGATAAATTGACTTGAAGCTCAAATGTACAACTGTGCTCAAAGACAGTTTAGTATAAAAATGTTGTAGCTAGTAATGTATTTATCGAAGATAAAAGCGGTTTCTGTTACTTGATTCAAAAAGTTCCACCTTATATCTTCAGGCAAGGAAATAAACGTGAGCTTTCTTTGTAAATTTTGTGCCTTGTTTACACCTACATGTCTACATCTTGCTAACTTGACTACGCTTTGACTGTTTTCTATAACTCCAAGGTTCATTTTAATATGATTTTTAATATGCAATGGGGAAACGGGCTAATTTTTTTCTAAGAGATATAATTTTTCTTTGGTTTAATTTTTAGTTTTTAAACAAAATTTTATTATTTTTTAGGATCATAATAAATATCACATAATATTTTGGAAATACAGTCCTTTTGTGTTTTTCTACACCCCATTCGCAACATGTCCCGTGACTCTCAACACTGTTTTCAAAAAATTTCTGCATAGTTATGTAACAGTTTTTAATGTTTTTTTTTTGTTAAACAAAGACAACTTGGTTCCCACAAACCGACACATTGAAAATATTCCAGGGGATTCGATATCATTAATCATCTTCCTCGTTAAACTCAAACAAATCTAATATGTTATCTTTTGTGAAATTGTTGGCGTGATTAATGATAAGTTTCCTAAATATTTTCACATAATCAGAAAGAAAACATATCATTTTCGACAGAAAACTTTAAATGTATACGAGAAACGGCATCGCTTTTCACAAACATCAAATTTTCCATCAATTTCGTGCTGTTCCTCTCTCAGCCTATTTTGCGTCAAATCTTGCATAATCCTTGCAGACGATTACGCAAAAGCGGACAGGACTTCATTAGACGTATGCGAACGTTTTAAATGGGTAAAATCGTTAAGGGATAGATGTAGATTGATGAAAGCGCAGGGAAACGAACCAGCTGCTATGTAACAATGCAGCTGAAATAATTTATTCCGAACATCAGAGTCCAAGGAGATCGGGTAATTTTCGTTCAGTGTAAGATGAGGGGGGGAGGAAATTTGTGTCTCTAATGAAGTTATGATATTTAAGGTTGTTTTGAAAAGGGCATGTCGAAAGACGTTAATACAAGTATTTCATTACTGTTTGGTGGAGAGATCTTGAAGCTGTTTCTTTCTTTTCAAAGCTTTGTAATGACTTTTTGAATAATTGTAAACATGCAGTAGGTAAATTCTTTATTTTGGAATATTTTAATTTCGTAAAAGATATTTAAAGGGTTATATTTTTAAAAGTTATGAAAAGGGTTTAAACTCTAGATGGCTCTCTGAGTGCTATGGTTTTTGTTGTCAGAAATTGAATAACAGCTAATTAATACCCAAAATTGTCGAAACTTAACTCAAGTGAAAAGATAAAGTTCGGATAAAAATAACATATTCTATCAACTTAATTAGTCTATAGATATAAATAAATTTCACGACACAAGAAAACCTAATGTTAAGGATTTCTTACTCCTATGCACAACTTTCTTATGGCCGTTTCTTTCGAGTGTTCCTTCAGTCCACTGGTCTGCACAACAGTTAATACCTTCATTCTGCGTCTAACTTCTTAAAATCATAACACTCATTGATAAGCGATGTTAAATTCGTGCTCATGACTCACATTTTACCACTTCTTAGAGCCTTCATCGTCTATCTACAATATATTTTCTAATTAGTATACCTGTGAAAAAACTTTCCCTTGCGTTCCTTGGCAAGAACTGCACAAGGATTAATGAAGAGTTGGTGCTGAGAAAATGGAAACTAGAAAGCAACTTAAAACTGATAAGAAGCAGAAAATGCTAGACTCACTGATGATAAAATAAATACTTATGTAAATTTATCATGAATGCCTTAAACACCGAATGTTACTGTTAGCATTTGCCGTTGAAAAGCAAATAATTATTATTTCAATGTCTTTAAAAACGTAAATAAGAATTATGATAGATAGATTTTTAGTTGTATTAATGAAAAATAAAATCTGAATTATCTAAAATCTTGCATTTTTCTTCATTGAATGTAATCCTTATATATATATATATATATATATATATATATATATATATATATATATATATATATATATATCCAGTACTCTATTAGAATAT
>OU015497.1:32695887-32720887 GCA_907164885.2 Dolomedes plantarius
TTTACGTCCTCCGCGCAGGCTCTCCTAATCGCTCGCCTTTCACCCACTGGTCAGAGCGACAACGATAGCACAGCCGTTGCCAAATCACCTGTGACCAGGGCGCCTTGAGAGCTGAACACAGTGATTACTGTGTTCTTTGAGTTCATGCAGATCTCCAACGGGCTTGCGAACAGCTCATATCACACTCCATATCACAGACAGAAAACTTTTCGAAGTTGCACTAAATCTGCTTCAGCACCGGCCTCCCCTGTCCACCTATTGAACTGCGTGGGACTCCACGACCTCTTTGAGAATCCACGACCTCTTGTACTTGGTCTAGCGTTCTGCCAGACCTTGAGGAATGAGCCACAACAACAACATACGTATACATTAATCAAATAATTCTAACACGGGTAAACATCACGTCTGTCATCCGCGACAGCTGAACGTCAATCTCCTTATCCTTTCTCGAATCCCTGTAAGGGGCGCGCATCGCGCGAAAGCAACGCACGACATACCGTCACAGACTACATATTTAAGAAAATATTTGTTCCATATAGAGTATATGACGCTGTCAAAATGTTTTTGAATGACTGATTGAGCTCCTAAACAAATTTACTTTACTGTAGTAGACAAACTTCTATTCAGGATATATTTCACGGCATTCTGAATAAATTCCATACATGTTTTCCAACTTTACAGATGAAGACCACCGAGAAAGCTTTGCAAACATATTAATACTGTTGATATCTTATTTCTCAATTCTGTGACCTTATTTTTCTAATATAAACTGCATACAGTAACATTTACTTTTCTTGTATTGAATTTATCCCTATCTACTAACCTTCCAAGATTTCTATATAATTTTTAAACGAATGAAGTTTTATAAATTGATGGTAGGTAGATATGAGACCCATTATTGTTTTAGAGAACATTTTAAACTGCCTAAAACTATTGAGCTCTAGCAAAATAAATAAAATCTCTTCCAATTTTGCCATAGCATGTTATATTTAAGATATGAATATCCGTACAGAAAGAAACTTTTTCTGTAAGATAATAGAATTGTTACCTACCATAAAACATTCCATATCACATTGTTTTCAGCTTTGATTCAATAAATGAGTGAATATAAGCATTTTTAGAGCCTTGATTTTCTAACATAAGGGATATTTAATGATTAGGATTCATTAATGATATTTAATGATATTTAATGAAGTGTTTTCGCTGTTATTTCTTATAAAAGTTGGAGTGAAGCTTCTGTAATTACCTTATTCATACGTGTTTCCTTTTATGTAATAACTAGCTGAAAACCCGTACTTCGCTACGGAGTGCATTCAAATTAAATACAACGGTCAATGTATGCAATTAATGCCAAAAATATGTATAAATATATTTATAATAAATACAACGATTAATGTATGCAATTGATGTAAAAAAAAACGAAAAAATATATTTATAAAAAAATCGTAACGGATATTTTTATAGACAAATTAATGTAGAAGAAATTCTAAAATAATGTAGAAGAAAATATTCAAATTAAATCTAATAGGACATACTAAAGAATATAGTACAGGTAATACAGTACAATTTGAGGAACATATCTTTTACTGTATTTTAATATTTTTTGGATAATGTCCAATCGCCTACCGCATTAACAAGAAAAGAAAAATATTTTTGTTTGTCTATTTAGTTGTTATGCACGTGACGATAAATTTATTTAAGTACCAGAAAAGGAATCCCGTGATCAGCATTTAATAAATTAAATTCTAAAAATAAATCTTTAAAAATTCACCAAAAATCAGAAAATCCAAAAATTCAAAAATCAGAAAAGATTTCATTTTAAAGGAATTTTTATGATCTTTCTCATGATATAAATTTTATAACCATCAAATAATTAATTTAAATGCAAACTTAAAAATTACTAAAACAGCTTAAAAATTTAATTTAAAAAAATCTAAGAAGAATTTTTCAAAAATGTTTCTTAGTGCACCCCTACACCATAAGAAGAATCGCCATGCAAAATTTCAGCCCTTTAGGTCCAGCGGTTTGGTCTGTGCGTTGTATGTCAGTGAGGCAGTCAGCTACGGAACTTATTTGTATATATATAGACTAGCAAAAAAGTAATTCTATGAAACAGCGTATACATGTGTATTAATGAGTGTAATTGAAAATTCGAAGATCATATAACACGAACTTAATTATTATATTTACGTAATACTATCTGAAGGCAATTCAGCAGAGATGGGTGAATCGACATTCCCTCGTGTTGTTCTCTTAGTAACATCTATTCCCATTCTTTTTATTTAAACACCTTAGTAAAATTGCAGTGGATTCGTAAGACATTCTTGATATTTATATGTCGTTCTTGATATTTATTTATATGTTGTTCTTGATATTTATATGTTGATATATAGTTGTTATTCCTAATACCCCCACTGCCCGGAAGTTCCAGACCGGATCTATATAGGATTTGCGGGCTGAGTTGCTCCGGTTTATAATAGCACCAGAAGAGTCGGTGTCCGACTTAGCTAGGTTCTACAACAATTTTGACCGAGCACCCCTAGGGGGGACATCTGGGGGGGATCACACCTTCCCCACACACTGACCTCATAGAAGGACTCTCTGGTCTACGAATTTAATACGTCCATATCTGGCCTAGATACAATGGTATTTAACAGCTCTCGTCAGGATTCCATCCAAATATCCTCAGTACCGAAAGCCGACGCGCTACCACTTGGCTACCTTGGATCCTAATATTCCTATATTTACCTCTAATGCATTCATCATTACATATTTTATAATTTCGATACAACTTAAGTCTGTTAATTTCAGTAATTTTACCTCTAACGTACTTTTGCATTTTTATCAATAAAGATAAACACTTTTATACTTTTATTATTTCATTAATGACCTGTCTTTTGACGACATTGCTCGATGCCAAAAGACATCTTGAAATCCAAAATGTCAGGTTTTTTTTTTTTTTTTTAAATCTAATCTTTAAATATTGGAACGAAGTTCTTTTACGCGGCTTACAGTAGAGTGAACTGGCAGGAATCGTCACGTAATGAAAAATCGTTATGCCCCCTTCATAAGAGCTTTTCTTCAAGGACTCTGTGGCTGAATGGTTATCGCATCGGAGTATCGGACTATCGCACTACGGAGCAAGAGGTCCCTGGTTCAAATCCCCGCACAAGTGCTGGTCGTTTCTATTCCCACTCATTCTTGGAATAGAGCAGTATATATATATATATATATATATGTGTGTGTGTGTGTGTGTGTATATATATAATCAATAGAAATCTACATATTAAATTACGTTTAGAGTTGAAAAAATAACGTAAGGAACTTCGTTCCTGACGGTGGTCCCCCGACAGCACAATTTTTTATATTAAATAATCATGTTAACTAAGTATATTTAGATAAATCAGATAAATATAGAAAGGTTTTTTTTTTAAATTTTTAACAAAAATTACCATATGTAATAAAGTTAAGAAAATTAGTAAATGCGAAAAATAAGAGAGCTAACATTGAAAATGCACAATCAGTGGTAAGAAGCCTTTTAGTTCGCTTATTTTCATGTGCTGTTAGGGCTGCTGTGTACTAACCCTATTGGATTCACTCACCTCAATGTTAGCTTAAGGAGAAAATTTGCCTAAGGATTGTTATCTTAAACTTTTTTAATTGTATTCCAGTGATAGAAAAAGAAATTTTACACGTTGGGGAATTTTTCGTTTATTGAAAAAAATACAAATAATGTTTGAAAATTTAAATTATTCGGGGGGGAAAATCTGGTATAGCGTGTTTTAAACGCTCATAAATTACTTTGGTGGACGAAATTCATAAAATGAATCCTGTTGCAAGGTGCAGAAAAGTTCAGGCTATCTGAAAATACTTTTTATTGGATTATCAGAATTTACGTAGCTGTCAATAGTAGACAAATTTTCTTCACACGTTAACATTAAGGTGAGCGATTCCAATAGGGTTAGTACACAGCAGCCTTAAATTAAGGCGTAGCGTGCTTCTAACTTTTTTTTTTGGGGGGGGCACGAATTGAATTCAGTTAGGGCCCTCCTCAGCGCGTTGACGGCCGGACGGTCCTTACAATATCAAGTATTATGATATTTTTTAATTGAATAACAATATAAGTGATGCTTGAGTAGTATTCAAAAGTTATACAATGAGAAAAATAAATATAATATAAATAAAATGAGAAAAAAAAGCATCGAATATTTGTTATGGATCATAGTATCATTGTTAAAAACTATGTTAAGGCTAAAGACATAATCAGAATCTTCAGTTCCACAGTTTGAAAAAGCGTGAAAAAAAAACACCTTTCTTCAAAGTTTTCTACAATTTTTCAACTTTAACTGAACTTCTATTAACTTTTTAATTTACTTCAAGTTAAGTTTGGGGGGGGGGGGCACGTCCCCCCCCCCAGACGCTGCGCCTATGGTCTTAGTTAACGTAATTAAATACATCATATTTTCTAACTTCCCCTTTTACGAATTTCTCGAACGGAATAATTTCACAGAAGTCTCATATAAGATACAATGTATATATACCACGTAGGATAATTTATAATGAACTCCCAACAGGTATATTTCTCAGCAGGACACTTTATATACATCTGTTTTATTACATCTGTTTTATTAAATCTAAAACCTGAATCTCTCAGACCGTGTAAGTGTGATTGATTATGAGTACACGAGATCCACGTTTCACTTAAAACGGTTCGAGCCTTACCAGATTTGGGCATAATTTACAAAATATCTCACGCCCACATTCCGCCGTTGATAATTTATATCCCCAAATTCTCGTGTAAATCCTGATTGTCCGAAAACCGTCTGTCCTCCACAAATTCACGTTTAAAGCCAAGGTCACCCATATCGGCCGTATTAAACGCCTCCCTTTAGCGTGACAGTTACGTATATACACACACACACAGTCCGACCTTGACTCTGATATATAAACGTCATTACCTGTTCTTTCAACTCCGACATTTCATGCAACGCCGGAGATGGGCTCTGTAAAAATTACAAAATAATATTCCCGACTAAAAATCCGAATCGTGGTTGGAAGGTATACTCCATTTCTCTCTTTTCTGCAGTCTTTGTTTCAACGCTTTGTGAGCGGGGTATTTTGCACTTCTTAGTCTATGTCAGGGGTGTCCAACCTTTTAGATTCCTTGGGCCACATTGAAAGAAGACGAATTGTTTTGGGCCACACAAAAATATGCCTAACATTAAAAATAGTTGATGAGTAAAAAAAAAATTTTTTTTTTTAAATTGTGCGGTCGGGGGACCCCCGTCAGGAACAAGGTTCCTTACGTTATTTTTTCAACTCTAAACGTGATTTAATATGTAGATTTCTATTGATTATATATATATATATATATATATATATATATATATATTATACATATATATACATATATATATATATATATACATATATATATATATACATATATATATATACATATATATATATATACACATACATATATATACATATATATATATATACATATATATACATTATAATATATATATATATATATATATATACATATATATATACATATATATATATATACACATACATACATACATATATATACATATATACATATATATACATTATAATATATATATATATATATATATATATATATATATATATATATACTGCGCTATTCCAAGGATAAGTGGGAATAGAAACGGCCAGCGCTTGTGCGGGGATTTGAACCACGGGCCTCTCGCTCCGTAGTGCGATAGTCCGATACTCCGTAGTCCGATGCGATAACCATTCAGCCACAGAGTCCTTGAGAAAAAGCTCTTATGAAGGGGGCATAACGATTTTTCGTTACGTGACGATTCTTGCCAGTTCACTCTACTGCAAGCCGCTTAAAAGAACTTCGTTCCAAAAAGTATAATATACAGTTATCATATTTATGTCATTATAAATTTTATTAAAGATAACTATAGGAGTCATAAAATTTATGTGATATTTAGCACTGAATTTGAGAAACTAATGCATCATTATCTGGGGCAATTGAAGAGGTCTCAATTCTCAGGGAGTTCTTAAGATGTTCATCCGATATTTTGGTTCTAATTTGACTCTTAGTGTGCTTCACTATTGTGCATACTAGTTTTAACATAATTACAAATATGAATTATTAAATCTGTAAAAACTTCACATTTCATTTTTGTAATGAAGATAATATACAGAGTATAGAATTAAAGATATTTCAAAAGATGTATTGTCGATTTTTGAATGAACAAAGCGGGATCTGTAATGTTCGCCTGCGATTATAGCCAAGGCAGGCTTTTGATATTTTCTTTTCGCTTTGAGCTCTCTTTCTGGGCCGCATGTGGCCCACGGACCGGGTTGGACACCCCTAGTCTATGTGGTATTTCTGGCGATAGTACACTAAACACCATTGAAAGCCATACAACATTTGAAGTTGTCTTCGGAATTTAATAAAGATTTTAGGATTTATACTTACCGTTATCAGCAATTTTGATTTATTAGAATCATTACATAGAAAAATGCTTAAATTAAACCTTCATTTTAATACCGATATAACAAAAAAAATGTTTACAAATGCGTCGCAAATAAATCAGGTAGTTTGAAGCGCATGAAAATGTCCTGATTCCCAGAAAATGCAGAGAAGAAGAAAAAATGGAATTTTCCGTAGCCCGCAGATAAAGGTTCTAAAATTAAGGGGGTCTAGGACATAAAATTCTTCAAATTTTCGTAAAAAGTTTTATTGCATTAAAAATCTTCGTGTTCTTTTCCGCTTAAAATGATGATTAAATCAGGTATCTATCTTAATTAGAATAGGAGATATTCATTTTTTTGTTTGCAACATTCTAATAGCAGCCAATATTTGTTTAAAACGGTAAATGGGTTTTCTGCATGATGGTTTTTTTCGCAATTTCTCGTCTATAAATTGTTATAAGTCAAGAACCATTAAAGATAAATGATTCAAACTTGGAACATGTCTTTTTCAATTATTTTACTTTAATTTTGATTCAGCAAATTTGAAAAAAATATTTACTTTTGAAAGTATGGTTTTTTAAAAATAAGTTACATCAATTTTTTTTTTAAATTTTTCTCTAAATATTTTAATTTTATTTTAAATTAATATTTTAAAAACGCTGAATCAAAATTAAAATTTCTATTTTTTTGTGTTTAATTAAATGAAAAAATTTTGAAATTCGACAAATAATTTTTGGAGTTATAACGATTTTAAATTACCCCACTTTAAAAAAAAATTTAATTAAAATTTCTTTTACAAACTTTATGAGAAATTTTTTGCCGTATTAATAGCTTTCAAATAAGAACTTATAATCCTAGGCTGATACTAAGTTATTTTTTTTTTAAAAATCCGTTCTTTTCGGCATTCTCTAAAATTTAAAACACCTATTATATGTTACTCTTTTACATACTGTTTAACATTAGTCGGGCTTTAAAATTTTTCAAACGCCTCACAGGTTTCCGAGTTGGATGTAATCCTTCTGCGTGAAAACAGTTTCAAGCCTCCAGATAATTTTTAACCCTCGAACGGTATGGTGGGGGTCGGATCCGACCCAAGGGTATGTCTTCCCTCTCTGAACTCTCTCTTCTCATTGTAGGAGATCAAGTTGACAAGGAACTCTACCAGATAGACCTACTAGACCACCTTACTAGATATACGAATAAGTAAATACGAGTGTCTGTTGAAAAACATTATTCATGATCACTAGTCATTTAAAAAAAATTTTTATTTTACATTTTTAATTTTTTTATTTCGATTTTGAAGGCCAAAAATGTCAGTATATATTATTTTTTACATTTTTGTGGTCGGAAAGTTGGTTTCACTAACTTCTAAAACTAGGTACACTAAGTTACATTTTAGACCTAATATATATACAACATTCTATGTAAATACCAAAGAGATTTTCTTTGTTTAGCAAAATTGCAATTCGTTGGTCATCTTCTCTACAAAAAGGTTTTTAATTTCATGAAAAATATTATCAATAAATGTTATTACACAACAAAAATGCTTATTGTGTACTTATTTCTAACAAAAACCTCATCAAAAAAGAGATCGGATCCGACCGCGCCATATTTCGTCTCAAACCACTCTACCGTTTAAGGGTTAAGCATTTTTCTTACTTTATATTGTTACCAATGGAAACACGAAGCTCTGTGGTATGTTCATATTGTTCCAATCTTAATCTTACACGTAATACTTTTTTGCTGCCGTCTTGAGCTGAGCTCTGAGACATTTGTTTCCCTCTTCTCGTCCATCCGAGCATTCTTGCTGTCCGTTTAGCACTTTCTAGCAGTGGTCACTTGATTTTTATCCAGTGTGCTCAGTCAGGAATACACCATTAATGGTTGAACCAAGTTGTGAAGGCCGTAAATGCGAGGCAGGTTGTGTCTTCCTGGCCATTTTTCTCGGAACATTCACCGACCGATATCCTGTTTCTGATTACTGTCCATTATTTTAAAACTAATTTAAATTTACATTAGCGTGGGAACAAATGCGTCTTTGTGATGGTGATCATAAAGGAACACTTTTGAGAAACAAAGTATGCTTCAGCATGTTTTTTTCACATAATACAGGGTGTCCGGGGTAAAAGTATCAAAAAGTTGCGGCTTATTTTTACGGAACTACCCATTAGAATTTTTTAAAATTTAATAGAAAGAACGTCTCCCCAAGTTTTAATACCAATCATAGATTTCGATCATAGTATCATAGATTTCGATGTGTGCACCTTTTGTAGAATGACAAACGTCTAAATGGTAATCCAGTTCTCTCCAAGTGTTTCGTAGCACATCAGGAGTTATTACGCGAATTGCTTGAATGATACGCTTCTTCAACTCATCCACAGTTTCAATTTTTTGTTTATGCACAACGGATTTCATGAAACCCCAGGCAAAAAAGTCTAATAACTCCTGATATACTAAGAAACATTTGAAGAGAACTGGATTACCATTTAGACGTTAGTCGTGCTACAAAAGGTGCAAACATCGAAATTTATGATACTATGATCGAAATCTACGATTGATATTAAAACTTGGTGAGATGTTCTTTCTATTTAAATATTTTTTTAAAAATTCTAATGGATAGTTCCGTAAAAATAAGTCATAACTTTCGAATGCCTTTAGCCCGGACACCCTGTATAAAATGTCAAGTTAGATTGAGAACAGACTGTTCGAAGTAATATCAAGCTGAAACAGAAGATGAATGACATTGTACAGGACCTGACGTAAGGGGGGAAAACTTAGAACTTTCTGACTATATGTCAAGATTGATGGGATGCAGTGACCACAGCTACATTGGTTACAGTAGTGCGTTTAACCTTTTTTGTCTTTGCCTCATTTAACCACCGTGCCATGTTTTGAGCACAGGAAACCCACTTCCTGAAGAGATCAGATAATGCTTTAATGAAAAGTTCAAAAACAAATTGGGGGTCGAGAGTAGTTCTTGAAAATCGCAGGCTCTATCATAATAATCAAGCTGACAATACCGGTTACAACATTTATTTGGCGTTCGTACGGCCACAGATATTGAATTCAGTAGAAACGACTTGCCCAAAATCTTTTAAGTTAACAAAAGCGTTGCGTCATTCACGACAATTCGTATCATGTATAGCGCACTATCAGCAAAATATCCGCTTATAACAACCGAACGTCCCCTCGCTTGTTCCAATTCGAAAAAAACGCCTTCGAACGGAACAAAGACCCCTGGTGTAAAAACAAAATTGCAGTCGGTAATTGGAGTCATAGAAGCAGCGAAAACCGAAGGTCACTGGTGGTACATAGCTTCAGCTGACCTTCGACTACGAGAGCTAGCGGTCCGAGGAACAGCGGTGCAACGAGTCTGCAATTTTCTTCTCACAGGAGGAGACAGTCTCCTGGTTCAGGTGATATGAGATTTAAGAGAGAAGAGAGATGCTCATGTGAGATAATTTTTTTTTTTTTCCGCGGGCCGATGAAACTGGGTCAGACGGGTCCTTGTTTACAACGGGCGGCGCCCAGAGTTCCTCTGGAAAGAATGTAATTTGATAGCGGGGAATTAACTGTCAAGCAACGGGATGATTTTGCAACTAAACGGAAATGGGAGAAAAATTATCGAATTTCGCTATCAGAAGTATTCTCGGGAGCAAAAGTTGAGAGGTTGTTCCTCCTGTTAAAAATGGGTATAAATAAATCGCAGAAACTCTGGTTAAGCTTTGCGTTCATTTGATGTTGTTATTGTATTTTAGGGAATTTTTGAGTCAAACCACATTAATGGTTAGAGCTGAGGAATGAACATCATCGTATTCAAGAGGTTTTGGACTGAGTTAATTTCATTTATTATGAAATTCGACTCATTTAAACGAAAAACACTAAAATTTCCGAAGATATTTTTTATTAAATTTTCATTTAATAATTTTAGTAATTTAAAAATGCATTGAATTATATAAAGTACAAATAATAAATAAAAAAATAGATTATTTTTAAAATTAATTTTAAAATATTTTTTTTATAATATATATATTTTTAAAATAATTATTTAAAAATTATTCAGTTGTTTTAAAATTTTGGTTTAGTTTTAAATTTCAAAAATAAATTTTACAAATTATAATTTTTTAAACTGCGTATTCCATGACGCTGAATTTTTGGAGATACATACACACTATGAATGGATTTATAAAATGGATGCACTGATAGAGTATCTCAAAGCTATTCCGTAGGCATCGACTAGAAATTAAATAAAAATGACAATTAGAAAATTTCTGTTATTTTGGACTGTTTCTAACCCTCATAAGTTCTTAGCCAACTACTTACTTCATAAGCTTACAGATTATATTTATCCTAACCCTCTTTTTAGTAAAAGCTTCTAAGAAGAATGAGTGGAGTCAACAAATAACAATAAAAGCAAATTATATGTAACAACAATAAATCACAACAATAAATCAACACCAATAAATAACATAGTTGCTTTGGGCATAATTACAGAGGCCGTTCACACATTTTTTAGACGATGTATATTGTATTCACAAAACTAAATTACATAAAATTCTTGTGTTTTAAATGTTCTATTTGACATCCCTTATTCTGAACTATCTTTCGACACCGCAATTTCCAGGATAATAATGCCTTTTGAAGTGTCAGAAGAGGTATTCTATCCCATTCCTCCTGAACAGCTATCCAAAGTCCTGTAAGGGTTTTGGGACGACGTTTGGATAATGCAGATTTTAAAAGTCCGAAAGCACAAAAATCCATAGGTGATACATCGGGAGATTTAGTAGGGATATCAGTGAAGGGTATGGCCTTGATACCAGTTTTTTGTTCCATTTCTTTTAGGAAATTTACAGTGGATTCTGATGTGTGACTGCTAGCTTTGTCCTGATGGAGTCTCACAGATTGATGGCACTGTGGGTAAAGCGATGGTATTTCATTCAGAAAAATTGGCGATAAAATATGTTCCTGATAGTATTTCGAGTTAATCTTGACACTTTTTCCCATTCTCTTTATTTTTAACTTGTCATTATAAGAAAAACCAGCAACAATCATGAATCCCTTAGAAAAACTTTCTTTCGATTCTTTGAACCATGTACTTAAATTATTTTCTCCCCTTTTATGATAATAAATGGCTCTTTTTTTGTTGCAATCATTTCAATACACCCATGATTCATCTATTGTGACAATTGTTTTCCATTTTTCTTTGGATAAGGGTTTCTCATATAGAATTCTGCAGCGTGTCCTGCGTTCAGCGATATGATTTGGAAGAAGACGATGCACATTGCGTTTTTTCGCTTTCTTAAGATTTAAATCAACGTTTATCATTTTGTTTGCAGTGGACACCGAGCATTTTAATGATTTTGCAACTGTCCTTTGACTAGGGGGATTTTCTTTTAACATTAAACAACGTACCTTTGCAATAGTCGAAGATGTCCGTTTTTTCCTTGGATACTTGTTTGGAATTTTTGTCCCACTTGAGGCTCCAATTTGACGTTTTTTTCCTTTCTTGTTGACGATGTTGCCTATCGACGCTTTAGATATCACAAAACCATGACTCTCACATCGTTTTTGGATAACGGAGTATGCATATTTCTCTTCGGAAAGAGCATAAATGTAGCCTTCGAACCACTGCTTTGTTAAAAACGCCATTTTGAATAAGAACAAAACTTTCAAGCAGTAGACGATAATTTTGACTTTTAAAAACATAGTACAATTACAATTATTTCTTTTGCAGCAAAATATTTTTTATTACCGCATAGCAAAATCGTCTAAAAAATGTGCGAACAGCCTCTGTATATATCTATAATAATGAGGAAATATAAAGACGTAGTAGGTATATATATATATATATATATATATATATATATATATAAATTTCCAGTGCAGCGGAGAAGGTGAACACAATTCTTTCGCCAATATGATTACATAAGACAAGCAAGAGTTCAAACAAATGCTAAAAACAGAAGTATAAAAGAAATAGGAAGAATTAAAGTGTTAAACAAAATAAGCGTTCCCTTGTCTTCCAGTAACGGGAATAAATAGAACTCTCTTTCAAGGCTGGGCAATGAGGGCGATGGTCCGCAGTCATCACAGTGTCGTCGCAGCAGAGGTGGCAAGTAGGCTTGTCGACGATCTCAAGTCAATGCAGGTGGGCATGAAGGCAGTCATGCATGGTCGTCAGTCGGAAAGCAGCAACCACACCAGGGTAATCCGGGAGGCATATTACCATTCCTTACATAAATTCACGCCATTACATCGTTTGGCGGCTGCTGATTGGTCAATTGAGTTTGCATCGGTAATTGCCATAATATTTGATCCTAAGTGCATTTTAAAGTAGATAAATGCTAAAATATATTTCTTAGTTGCTTTCATTTCGATAATTGCATTATATTTGATCCTAAGCGTATTTTAAATGAGATAAAATCTATTTCTTAGTTGCTTTCACCTATATATATTTTTTACGCCATATTTTACAAGGAACGTGAATTTTTTCCATATGGCGCCACCTATTAATGTAAAAGTAATTTAAAGTGACAAGCTATTTGTAAAACAAATTTTCGCCATAAATGCCTTCATATTTCTTTTTTGTGCATGGAAAATTTTAAGAAATTACCAATTTCCGTAGTAATTTCCCTGTAAAATTTTAGGAGTAGAATAAAATAGAGTAAACATTACTCAAAATTGATTTTTTTCTTAAATTTAAATGTTGAATTAAAAAGAAGGAAATATATATATATTTTTTAAAATTTAAATGTTGAATTAAAAAAAATGAAAGCTTTATTTATTTTTAAATTTAAATGCTGAATTTTAAAAAAATGTTTATTTTTTTTAATTAAAATCTTAATTGCAAGATGCAAATTATGTATTTTTTGCTGTTTTGCACACTTTAGTTTTTTAACCTTACTCTTAAAAGATAAAAATTATAAATACTCTTCTAAAAATTACCAAAAATAGTGATGGAAGTTTTGATTCTTGAAAAACAGACATGCTTTCATAGGCATCAGCGCACCAAATACACAAATACCGATGTAAACTCAATTGACCAATCAGCAGCCGCCAAACGATGTAATGGCGTGAATTCATGTAAGGAATGGTAATATGCATTCGGGAGCCTGCGGATGGTTTCACACCAGGGCTTCTCCCTTGTTCTTTCCTTTAGTTCGGATATATATGTCTCTTATGACCAGATTGATCTTTGAAGCAGCAGATTCATAACAGATCTCCTCAAGAGGAGACTGATAGATCGCGCACCCTTATTTTTTTTCCAATTTATCTGCAGTCTCCTTTCCAGGAATCCCGCAGTGGTGGTACGGAATCCACTGCAGGACAACTGTTTTGTTCCTATCGTGGCGGTGCCAGAAAATGGACATGCATGGTTTCACAGACGAAGAAACAGGAGCTTGGCAGTTGGAGCTTGGAGCTTGGAGTTAGCAATAGCCAGGATCGCACACTGGGGGTCAGAGAAAACTACAGCCCATTCAAACAGAAACGGCCGGGCACTTAAATGTTGAGAAGTGACTCTCACTTAGCTAAGACGGACTCCTACCCTTGTAATGCCATATAAACCGGAGCCGTACACTTCAGCCCGAAGCCTATCTGGACCTGATCTGAAACTTCCAGCCAGGGTACTTTAGAAACAACAAAAGCATGATATGCCTGATAAAATAATTTTTCAGAACGCGATATTTCATATACCCGTGGACTACATTAATGTGAAAAAAAAAATAGTGAAATATCTGAAAACTTTTAGGAAGCATATTTATGTTCCAATTACAGTTATTTAAAGCAAATTTAAATGAAAGGTAGACATATGATGAGACATAAAATTACGTAAATGATAATACGCCTAGAAAAAATAATTTTTCAAAACGTAATATTTTATATACCCGTAGACTACATTAAGTTAGTTTTATAAATTGAATAAAATCTTAGCATTTTGCTCAACATGAAACATATGTGTTTTATTTACAATATGCAGACGTGTAAAGCTTAAATTTATTTCAACAAAGAGAATAGTTTATGGTAACAGATTTAAATAAAGTATTTCATTTCCTAAAATGTTACACAAATAATACTAAACGGTTCTAAAGGTCAGTGCGAAACAAAGTATGTGCGAAAGGTATGTGCGAAACAAAGAATGTCGTAATGCTGAATCTTACAAATATCTTTTTAGTCATAATTTAATATTACCTGTTCTCATTTATGAACTAATTGTGCATAAATGTACGTCTAATGAAAATACCTTATAAGCAGCGCATTGTATTATTCATTGCTAGAACGACCAGCTGCTGCTTCTTTTTGTGCATTTAATCTTGTCATATACGGAGAAGTTTATTATAGTTTTTCCACGAGGAAGCACATGTACCTCTGAATAAAATATGCCGGGGAAAAGGTTTTTAATTAAATTTCCCCATCATTTTCTAAGCGTGAAGATATTTATTTACTGCGACTGATATAGTATTATGTAGTTTTCAAAGTTCAATTAGATCTAGTATTCTGAAGTTCAATTACATCTAGGTTTCTTTTCAATTGTTTAGTCAATACGATTACTTTTTGATACTATGAATTCCATATTTTATATGACATATCGCAGTAGAAAGATGAGGTTCGTGTGATGAGGGTCATGTGATTGCTTATTTCCAGTAACGATTGAAAAATTAAGATTTTTTTATTTGGAATCAGTACCGATGTGAATAACCTTAATACTGATTATTCGAAAAAAAACAATGATAGGTGCCCTTTTCAATGGGCAAGGTCTCTTCTGTATAAACATTCACATAACAGCTTTTCTCTACTGAAAATAGTGCTAAAAAATGAAGGAATAAAGTTAAATAGTCCACTTTTAAGAAATGGACTTGGTGTTTTTTACCTCCGGTATACATACATACATACATACATACATACATACATACATATATATATATATATATATATATATATATATATATATATATATATCTGTGGCTTGGTACAAGAAAGGCCTAAGTCAGTTTTCTCCAAGATGACTTTGTTTGCTTATGTCTCTTTGAAAAAATATTATTTTTGATGTAAGAAGTACCCAAGTCAGTACAATGGTTTAGAAAACCCTTTTAGGGGGATGGTGGACTTTCAAATTACCAAAAATCGAGCAAAAATTGGATTTTTTTTGGGGGGTGTATTAATATTTTAAAAACATGTAAATATTGGAATGAAATGCATTTAAAATGTGTAGTGAAAAGAAAAATGAAAAGTTGGTGGCTTTAGAGTAGTAAGTATTAAAGGTAGATAAAAAAAATTATCTTTTAAATGACTTTTTCTCAAAATGAGAAATTTCCAGATTTGCAAGTCTTTAAAATGCTCCTCGCGTCATAATTTTTGACGAAATTTTATGAAATTTATAATAAAGATTCCTGTAATACATCAAAATAAAGTTATTTATCCATTTTAGGATTCGAGGTCATTTAGGTTATAAAAGTTTAACTTTAGTGTAGAAAAGTACAAAAATTTCGCGAAAATTCAGAGTACAAGCATAAAAATATTTTCTAAAAATTAACTATTCAACGAAAGTACAAAAAAATACATAACTTTGTTCAGAAAGTATTTATAAGCAATATAAATGCAAAAATAAGGCGAAAAGTTTAAAATTGAGTCGCAAGGAGCATTTTAAAGAAGGGTAATTTAATTTAAATTTTTTAATCATAAAATATTTTTTTTAAATATTTATAAAATTTTATAAGGTATTTAATATTGTTATACTTTAATGAATATATATACAAAATTTCATATCTCTGTGGTAAAAATTTCAAAAATCGTTTTGAAAGGTCCACCATTCCCTTAGAGCATAAGGTCAGACTTGGGTACTTCTTACATTGATAATGATATTTTTTAAAGAGACATAGGCAAACAAAGTCATCTTGGAGAAAACTGACTTAGGCACTTCTTGTACCAAGCCACAGATATATATCTATATCTATCTATCTATCTATCTATATATATATATATATATATATATATATATATATATATATATATATGTGTGTGTGTGTGTGTGTGTGTGTGTGTGTCAGTCAAAATTTTGACGCACCTTGGTACTTTTCTGTTTAACTGTTTACTACTTGCCCAAGCGATACAGACTGCATTTGGCGAGCTGCCAAAATAATAACTCGCGACGCAGGACATCTGAAATTTTGCTTTCCGGAGGACTGTTATGGAGGAACGTAATCCTACGTTAAAATAATACAGTGAAACTTCACTATGGCGGCCACTCATGGTTTCGAAAAAAAGTGGCCTTCGAATAGGGGTGGCAGCCAGAGAAGTTTCACTGTATTTTATTTATTATAGAAAATCTCATGATTTCACATTACAAAAGATAGATGAATTTATATTTTTGCTACGCTGTAAACCACATTAGAAGAGTATCCTGGTCCCTGGCACAGGGTATGCTGCAGATTGAGGTTGCCGTTGTGAGTTTAAGCATAGGAGCATACATATAGTTTAGGATGAAATTGGTGTTTGTCTCATTAATACTGTGTATAGCAATAAAAAATGGAATATCTACATGCTATAACACACAAGAAATTCCTAATCAAGGACATTTATATTTGTTGTTCCTGAGGAAATGTTGATCTAATAAAAACTAAGCAAAAACGAGCAACAATAAATGAACATAATATAATTGGTCTTATACAAGGTGCGGCCATTTATTTCCAGGACTGATCTAATAACTCCAGAAAATGTCACATGAAATACATACCCATTTAATATGTTTCGAAGTAACTCCCGCCTGCCGTAATGCACTTCTGTTTCGGAAACAACTTTTAAAGTCCTCTTTCGAAATGCTCTTTAATGGGGACGTCACCGTTTTCTTGATGGCTTCGACATCCTCAAATCTTGTTCCCTTCAGCAAATCTTTCAGTTTTGGAAAAAAAGAAAAAGTTTGCCGGTGCTAAGTTCGTAGAGTATGGAGGATGCTGCATCTCCACGACTTCATGCTGGGCCAATTTGCTGAAGGGAACAAGATTTGAAGATGTCGAAGCCATCAAGAAAACGGTGACGTCCTCATTAAAGAGCATTCCGAAAGAGGACTTTAAGAGTTGTTTCCGAAACTTACACAGCCGAGCACAGAAGTGCATTACGGCAGGTGGGAGTTACTTCGAAACATATTAAGTGGGTATGTATTTCGTGTGATATTTTCTGGAGTAATTAGATCAGTCCTGGAAATTAATGGCTTCACCTTGTAAATAATAAAATCTGACGAATAATGATCACAAATTACTTAATATTTTAGAAATTCATTTAGAGTTACTTATATTCTAATTCTAGTCTTCTTTCTTTCATCATAATTTTCTAGATTACTAAATCATAAAAATAATCTTTCAGTCGTAATTTCTGTAGCATTTCCTTTTCGATAGAAATTAGGCTCATGCTATGCGTAGGGTCTCGACTTTGGGTGCTTCTGCAATAAGCAAGAATCCGCTTTAAAGCAGAGAACAAAGGCTCCTCTGAACTTGTACTCAAGGGTATCGTTAGAATAAGCTCAGCTAGTTTGTTAACTTCTCTAAGTCCCGATACCAAGTCGTTCTCTTTCAAAAACTTAACAAGTCTAAAAAGGGGCATCCCTCGAAATTCAGGGTTCGCATAAATGACACTTAGTTCACTTTTAAGTAGACTGTAGTCGAACGTAGTTCCGTAAGTCGATTGTAAAGTATTTATGAGGTAATCAGGAAAGGATCTTCTGTACTTGGAAAATTTATCATGCGACAGAAGGTGCGAAAACGACACTTTTGAAAGCGAACTGTACCTCGCTTTTATTTGTCCTGAAATATTGTCGATAATTTCACGATACAGTTGGCGGTAAGAAATGGTCTCCCCGGCATGATCACACCGGCGTTTCTTAGCCGGTGGCTCTGAGTTACATTCATTTTGAACTGAAGCCCAAATTGTTTCGAATGCATCGTGTCTGTCACTTTGTAGTCGAGAAAGCGCGTCGTTCACTTTCTTGCTAAAGTAAGAAATATCGTCTGTTTTAATTTGCAATGCATTGTTCAACTCATCTGTGCATGGAAATAATTTCGAAAAAACTTCCAATAGGAAAATAGCGTCAAAATTACTCAAAAACGAAATGAAACCTCTCGCTTTCAGAGTTGCGTCTCCGTCCCATTCGTTTGAATTATCTATCACGAACTCGAAAAATTCTTTGAGCTGTTGACGATATTCTTTTACTGTTCTCACTAATATGGACGTAAAATTCCACTTTGGAGGTTCCGCTGAGGGAAATTTTCGCTGAAGAAAGTCTTCTAGTACCTCTTTTCTGCTCAACGAATTCGAAAAAAAGGCCGCCAGTTCATCCAGAGCTTGAAAAAAGAGTCTGCAATCTGTGACGCTCGACAAGCTTTGTTGCAGAACTGAATTTAACTGATGCGCATAGCAGGGGGTAAATAAAGCTTTCGGATATGCTTCCAGAACTTTTGCCTGGAGTCCATTCAAATGGTCGCTCGTCACCGAGGCTGCGTCGCAAGTCTGACCTACTAACTTGGAACCGATTTTAAACTCTTTCACAACATTCGAAACGTGATCGAACAGTCCACTCGCTGTTCTGTCCGGGCTTACGTCAGCAAATCCGACGAATCGTTCACACGGAATTCCGTCGCTGACGTAACGAAGCACCGTCGACACTCGCGATTTCGACGTGACCTCTGACGTCTCGTCAAGCATAATGGATACAAAGGTTGCTCCGTTGATGTCACTCTTAATTTCGTCAAGTATCACATCGCTTAGTGCCAGCGTGATGTCACTCTGCACAGCTGGGGAGTCCCCGCGGTAAGCGATCGCCGTTTTCAAATGCATGTCGAGGAGAGGGTCGTACGTTCTCAGCGTCTCTAAAAGTTCCGAGTAGTTTCCTTTGCTAGCAGGTCCGTCGCGGAATTCCACGGATATTCCTTGCATCGATAAGTAGCAAGTTGCATCTATAAGCCTTTTAAGTAGATCCCTATTTTTCCTCACCTGCTCGTTGTGTTGATTTATGCTCGACATGCGTTGAGAATCAGTCACAACTTCTAGCGTTTTCTTGCCGAATAATTTGCTCTTCACAAAAGAGTCTACATGCAGAGGAGATCGCTCGTGTTTTTGTAGAGCCGATGACAGGTGACTGAGGTCGGAAAATCCGGATTTAGTCCATGCTCCATCGCCGTTCGAAAATAACAGACAGGGCCAGCAAAACAACTTATTTAACTTTTCACAACCTGCTAACCACGGAGCTGTCGCATAGTGACTGACAGAAAAATGTCGAGTGTATTCTTTTTTCTGTCCTCTGTGCATGCACATTAAATTGGGTAATTCGGGGCAAGGTCGCCCATTCGTTACGATTTCTAATTTTTCTTGAACAGATTTCGAGGAAAATTTGTTTGTTATAAGGTCTTCTATTACACAATTATTATCCTCCATATTTATAAAAAAAAAACACTCAACCAGTAATCCTAATTCTTTATGAAAATAATCACATACCTGTGATTTATACTCTAAAAGTGCTATCCAACACTAATAGCGCCAGACCGGCAAGGGAGAAATCTTCAAGTTAAACAGAAACTGCATGCTAGCCATATATTAAACCACGTCATATAGCTTTGTCTAGCTGCTTTTTCAGTTAGCGTTGGGAACACAGAGACGTAGTATGTATGCTCTATCTCACACACAAACACACCTTTCTCCCTCTTAGTCTCAAAGCCTGTGACGCTGCATCCGGTGCGCTAGTATCCAGCGCACAAGAAATCAGCTGCACTAAATTCGATTGCCCTGTTCTGCGCAGGGGAAAAATGAGTTTCTTGCCCATCTCTACTTCAAATAAAACACAAGACAGTTAATCTACGAAAGAATGCTGCTTTTCATGCATTATCCCTTTTTTTTTTCATAATCGTAGATGTTTATGAAAATACTAGCTGAATACCCGTGCTTCGCTATGGAGTAGATTCAAATTAAATATAATGGTCAATCTATGCAATTAATGCCAAACATAAATATTTATAAAAAAATCGTAACGGATATTTTTTTACACAAAATAATGTAGAATAAAATATTGAAATTAAATACAACGGTCAATGCATGCAATTAATTTGTATGTTTAATACCCATAAAACATACTAATTTAAATTAAATTCTTAAAAAAACTTTCATTTCAATTAGTCTAGTGGGTAAATTTTATCTTTTACCACATTTCAATATTTTTTTGTCAATTTATTTCGTTGTTATGCACGTGACGCAAAATTAATTTAAAGTATCACAAAAAGAAAAGAAACCAGGTGATCAGCATTTAATAAATTTAATTCTAAACATTAATCTTTAAAAATTCACCAAAAATCAGAAAATGGAGGTAAAGATTCGAAAAAGATTTCATTTTAAAGGAATTTTTAGGATCTTTCTTGTGATATACATTTTATAACTCTCAAATTATTATTTTAAACGCAAACTTTAAAAAAATGTTACGAAAGTAGCTTAAAAATTTAATTTAAAAAAATATAAGAAGAATTTTTCAAAAATTTTTCTTAGTGCACCCCTACACTATAAGAAGAATCGCCATGCAAAATTTCAGCCCTTTAGGTCCAGCGGTTTGGCCTGTGCGTTATCTGTCAGGCAGTCAGTCAGTAAGTCAGTCACGGAACTGTTTTATATATAGAGATTAAATAAATCATCTATTTTTCTTATTGTAAATGTCTTACTTATGAATTAAAAAAATAACATTACTAAAAATGGAGAACTATTCCCTATTCGATATTTCTGATGAACTGAATTTCAACTCCCCCCATCAAATATAAAAAGATTCAACCTTACTCGATTCTTTATTAACAGCACATTTTCTAGTAGACAATTGAAAGATTTAATTAAACACTCAGTTTCTCGCAGAACTCACTCTGATTTTTAGAACATGAGGAAACGTACATTAGGATTTAACTGAATTTGAATATTACAATCTAAAAGATTATTTTAAAACCGAAGGCGAAAAATATAATGTCATTATTTCACGTCTAATAATAACATTATTTTCTTCTGCTCTTCATAAACGAACATAAAAAATGTTCGCTCGAAGGAACGATAAATTGATCGTTGTATTTTAATGTTCTGTATATGATTTTACAGATAAAGTAAAAATTTTAAATTAATATCATCGTTTAGAGCATAAGTTATTCTAAAAGCGTTTATTATTCAAAATGCTTTGTAGTTCCTTTTCGAAACTTTCAGACTCAGGAATTATTCCATTTAAAAAGAGATATTATTATTTAAACGGAAAATAAATTAACGGTATAAAAGATAGTCTTTCTGTTCCAGTTACTGATTTATTTTATGATGTGAAAAGCATATCATTATCGCTTATCTTAATTTTATAATTTGCATTTTACATACATGAAGTGTTTTTCTACTTCTAATTCTATGGGTAGTTTAGACATTTAATTTCTAATAACTTTGTATCAAACTTATTCGAAAAATAAAAGCATATATAATCCTAACCAATCAAGTAAAGAAAAAAATTAAAGCTAAATTAACCTTCATTTAACCTTTAATTAAGTATGCTTTTGCTTTTTATATACAAAATATAAAAGTTGGCGTTTTAAAACGACCCAAAATGCTTTAAATTTAAGACTATATGTAATAATCTATATACACTGAAGTGCCACTGAATTAGGGATACCTACCTAGTAACGAGTTGGGCCTCCTCTGGCCTTGATAACGGCTGCCACACGACGAGGCATAGATTCAACAACTTTCTGGAAACGTTCCACGGGAATGGCTTGCCAAATATTGGCTAAAGCTGTCCATAATTCAGTAAGGTTCTTTGGTGCTGTGTGATGGCCTTTCACGCCTTGTTCCAAAACATCCCAAAGATGCTCAATAGGATTTAAGTCTGGGCTTCTAGGTTTCCAATTCATGACAGAGAAGTCAGAGGAATGCTCATCCAACCAGTCAGTAGCCAACCGGGACTTGTGAGAGGTACAGTTGTCTTGTTGGAAAACTCCATTACCGTGCGGATAACAGAACAGCATAAACGGATGGAGGTGATCAACCAGCAACTCTACGTACCAAATTGCATTGAGGGAGATTGGTACACGCACCAAAGATCCCAAACTGTGCCACGAAAAAACACCCCAGACCATGATTGAGCCACCATGCCCCTTGTACAGTTCCAGCCAGGCATGCAGGATCCATGGCTTCATGAGCCTGACGCCATATTCTCAGCCTCCCGTCGGCGTTAAGTAGTCGGAATCGAGACTCATCACTCCATGCTACTCGTTTCCAGTCCTCTACACTCCAGTCTCTGTGCTCTCTTGCCCAGGCAAGACGTGCAGCCCGATGGTGAGTATAGAGCAATGGTACTCTCGTAGGTCGACGGCTCCCGAAACCCATACGGTGAAGCGATCGTTGCACAGTCCGTTTACTGACTGTACGACTGGCACCGTCATTAAACTGGGTGGTAATTTGAGCTAATGTTTGGCTTCGCTGGCTACGTACAATACGCCTGAGCCGTCTCTCACCACGCACTGTCAAGGCTAATTGTCCTTTGCAGTTTGCCCGATCGCTAGTTTTTTTCCACCATCCATGTATTCTTGGTATACTGTTGACACTGTCGACCTTGAAAATCCTAGCTGTCTGACGATTTCGGAAATTGAATGGCCCATGCGTCGCGCACCTACGATTTGTCCGCGATCGAAGGCGTCTAAATCAGGCAGTTTACCCATACTGGCAATTCCAACAACTAATTCAGAACAACCACAGTACGCGCTATATATGCAGTTACCACAGCGCCCTCACTTGCGCATACATGATGCGCAGCGCTACACAATTTGCATAGGCTTTGCTATCCCTAATTCAGTGGCACTTCAGTGTATTTAAGTTGCTAAGCCGACATTTTGGGCAGTACGTGAGAGAAAACTACTGCATCAATTTGCATCATTTTTGTCTTAAACAAAAGATTGTAATCTGTAGATTTGTCAAATTTGGTTTTTGTAACCGCAATTTCTATTAATTACCGATAGTTTACAATTAAAAATTTATTTCTGAGCATGCTTAGTGGGATGTTTAAATCTGAGATTAGAAACTCACTATTTATGCGCATACTCAGTGACATAATTTAATGATAAACTCCTTTATTCAGTCTCTCAAGATCTCTCTCTGCCATTTTTATTTTTATGATAATTATGTTTGTGAAATATAAGGTTAAACCTGATGGAAATTGTTTATTTCGCGCTGTTTAATCAGCGAGAATTTACAATTAAAATAATTGCTTTCTGCGCATGCTCAGTGAAATTTTTAAATCTGGCCTTAGATACTCACTAAGCACGAGGCCGCTTAGACACATTAATTTGTTTCTGCGCATTATTATGAGTTTCAACATTTGGCAATGACGTGTTGAGTATAATTTGTGTATTAGTACATTTATTTACTATCTAGCCGTCATGTTTTGACGGGTACTAACTAGTTCACTTTAAGTTGTACTAGAATTTATTGGCAATTATTTACAAAAATATTAATTAAAACTACACATTGTTGCTTTCACAAACTGATCGAAGATGATATGTAACTCAAGAGAAGTTTCGGAATCCGCACCCTCAGCGGGGATTGCTTTTACAACCTTCCATATCAAGAGTTCCCCCGATGACCTCTCGGCCACTCGACTCTCAAGACAGAAGAAACATTGGACACAAGCCAAAGTGGGTGATGCTTGTGTCTCAGTTTTAGGTTGAAAGTGGGCCATATTTCCTGTATCTCTGCACTATGGTGCTTTGCAAATTATTCGGGTGTTTTTAGGTATATTTTCGTTTCACTGTCTATCCTTTATCTACGAATAAATTAATATTTTCTTAAATCACCGTTGAGTAAAAAACTAAGTACAGGTAACCCTCTTATAACACGGTAGATAGGTTCCTGGAAAATGCCGTGTTCTGTGAAACCGTGTTATATGAGACCCAGAGCCGGTACAAAAAGGGAGGTTACGTTCCGAAAACTTATTAAAAACAAACATTTTTTAAAAATTCCATATAAGCAACTTAATTTTTATTAAAAATATAAATGCATGTATAACACAAAAAGAAAAGAAACAAAAAATATTTTCAATTAATGCGACCTTAATTTAATACGTTTCTTCCTCAACACTGCTCAGTACAATCAAACGAGAACGTTTTTTTGATTGAACGATATAACTTTCACTTTCAGAACCTTTTTCTGCATTTAGATTTCTTGCAACTTCTATCCTCCTTAAAAAAAATCTGTAATTTTGGTTGTTGATTTTTTTGCTGGTTCTTACAATGTCATTGTAGATATCATGGTATGGAGATAGATAATTTTGCAGCTCCCTTTTGAATTTTCGGCTTCTTTCAGCGGAAGGGTCTGCATTCAAGAAAAATGATTCAAGATTTTCAGCTAAACTTAGGCCCTCTTGTAATTTTATAGAGTTATAAATGAATAAATTATAATTTGTTTATACATTTTCATGCAAAGTCACTATAGTTCTTTATTCCTTCCTGTCATTATTTTAAGGTAATTTAGTTCTTAA
>OU015497.1:32725887-32728387 GCA_907164885.2 Dolomedes plantarius
TCCTTCATGTATCGTCCAATAAAATTTTTTTATTCTTTTGGATTCAATTGTACTCTAGATACCTTAAATAACTAAACTAAAAGCCAAATCTAATAACCTAATAACCTAACCAAATTGAAATATTTTATTACTTACTGTAATAATTCGGTCCTCAGATAAATCTTTTAGGGCCTGAATTTATCTTACTGTTAATTACAATAATTTGTTATAATTACCTCATTTTTTGAAGTTGTTAATTTTTAAATCTGTATTATATGATCTAATTTCCTTCAAGTATCATTCAATAAAATTTCTTTTTTATTCGTTTGGATTTAATTCTACTCCAGATACATTAAATAACTAAACTAAAATCCAAGTCTAATAACCTAATAACCTAACCTAATTGAAATATTTCATTACTTGCCGTAATAGTTTGGTCCTCATATAGAGCTTTTAGGTCCTGAATTTATCTTACTGCTAATAACAATAATTTGCTATAATTCTATCATTTTTAAAATTTGTTAATTTTTAAAGCTGCATTATGTGAACTAATTTCCTTTAAATACAGTCGCAAAAATATATCCCTTTATTCTTTTGGATTAAATTGTATTCCAGATACCGTAAGTGACCTAACTAAAAGAATGTCTGAAATATCTCAATTTTTTCTACTTTTAGTTATTTATAAAATAGCATGTTGCCTCAATTTGCTGAAATGTTTCAGAAGGGATTTTTTTTTTCAAAATAGCACTGCTCCGTGTTATTATAACCATTTTTTATGTTCTCGTTAATAATGTACTGAGTTAGATATAACTTTTTTCTTTTAACACCGGTAAATGCGAGAGCCAGAATGAGTTTATTTTTTCTTTCTTCTTAACTATACTCTGATTCCTCTGCTCCTCTGTATTTTTTGCCTATAGTTACCAGAGTGAACGCTGGAAGCCATGAATAACCCTCTACAGACTTTGTTAATCTACCACCATTGTGCGTCTATGTTAACTCCATCTTTTTTTGTACTGGCGAAAGAACAAAGTCTGTCCCAAGTGAAACGTTTAATCTGAAAAAAAAAATGTATCTTTTTCATTCTTGAAAGAAAAAAATGGGTATTAACTAAATTTATCCTGAGACGAATAACGTAATTAGAGTTATTCTCAACGGAAACATATAAGACTTGATTTCCATAAAACTGTAAAAAAAAACGCATAACCAAGAAACGTATATAAAACATTCTGCTTAATACATTCCAACTAAATATCCAATGAATCCCAATTCATATTTTTAAAACAACTAAATCAGAATATTTTTCATAAACTAAATATCTGCAGTGTTTTTATAATCTATTATTTTTTTTCTATTTCCCAAAGCTTTCTCTCATTTTCTGAAGTTTCAAAAAATATTTCTGGTTTCATTATTGGCATCGGAACTGCCGTGAAGCTGTAATAGCATTTCCGTTTCAACAAATATATTCAGACGCAGCAAAGAATGAAATATGGAGAAAATTACGTGCATTAAGTGGGTACCCGCCAGTGCTGTATTTAATTCGGAAATTCTTATATCGAAGTCTTTTATCGAACCGTCTCTGTATCATTGGGTGGATTTCCTCTTGCATGAGTTAGTCGATATCAAAGCGTTGGTGCTTATCTCACTGGATGAATGATTACTTACGCCTCTTTTCATAATTCTGGATTTGCTAGAGGAGAATATTTAATAGTAACGAGATAAAATAAACATTTTTATTTCATTTTGTGTCGGCTCAGAAGTGTCGCGGGTCCTTTAGTTTCCACACGAAAGTACTATTCGATATTCAGAGTGTATGACAGGTGGGGGGCATATGATCCTTTTTTTTTATCTTATAGTGGAACCTAAATTAAATTTCCCTTTCTATTTACGCTCTGAATAATTGAATTTCAATGTTATTTCTTTAACATTCAGCTTAACATATAAAGATGAAAGTGGAACATGATTTCGATCGTCTCACCATAGAAATATTTATTTAATAACGCTAATAAATATAATCATTCAAACTGTATCGATTTTATTATCTTTTGTTAGGAAAATGAACCTTAAAAGGGATATCTAAACTTCAGTTTATTAGATCATTTACTTGTATTACTTTGTAGGGTTCGCGTGTTGCTCAGATGCAAATTTCGGGTAGCAGCGCTGTACATGCCAGCCGAAGTGAGTTCGGCGCAGGTGTTTGATCTATTTAAAGGGCACACGCTGAGTTGGCAGGAGCCCAAGACTGGAGTAGCGATACGGAGGGAGAGCGAGGCAAGCTTGATGGAAGGTGATAGCGGTGTTTAACTGATAGAGCGTGCATTGGTATTTAGCCGAGGTGGCTGCACGACTTCGAGAATTAGCTCAGAGCCGAGGTTTACGGGTACTCTGCCTGAAGGATTCATTGCGACCTTTAGTTTCTTAGTACCGCGGGTTGCGGTACTGCTGTGTATTATTTTGGAAGCCCCAAGTCGGGCTATGTTAGTCTGCCTCTACGTAGAGAATAAAGGAGTTATTCAGAAGTAAC
>OU015497.1:32735887-32858387 GCA_907164885.2 Dolomedes plantarius
AAATTTCATATGTCCTGAGTCGCGAGTTTTAATTTTGGCAACGCGCCAAACCCAGTCTCTATCGTTTGGGCAAGCAATAAACAGCTGAACACAAAAATACCAAAATGAGTCAAAATTTATATATATATATATATATAAGCAAAATTTCATATGTCCTGAGTCGCAAGTTTTAATTTTGGCAGCGCGCCAAACCCAGTCTGTATCGCTTGGACAAGCAGTAAACAGTTAATCAGAAAAGTACCAAAAATTTGACATACATATATATATATATATATATATATATATATATATATATATATATATATATATATATATATATATATATAAATAAATATATATATAGATAGATAGATAGATAGATAGATAGATACATAAATCATACATACATACAAAAGAGGTAAGCAACGATAAGTGATTCTACGAAAATAATTCGCGGTAGTTTCGTTAGAAGAGACTACTTGAATTTTTTTGTCTTGTTTCGGTTTCTGAAGCCACGGTCTTTGCTATTGTACAATAAGTTACCTTTGCGATTCTTAAATGAATATATTGTTTTTGCAAAGCATATGAATTCATGTGATATCGAAACTCTGATTTCAAATGTTAGTATCCTGCAATTGATTTAATTTTTGTTACGTCATGTAAAATATTGTCATATTGTAATGGCATCTGTGAGGAAACCTTCCACGACTTGAGATAATAAATCTTAAATTTTGTGGAAATCAATGAAATCGAGAGATTCTGATAAGGATCTGTCGTTAGTTATATATTTTTTAAACTATTTTATAACTTACTTTTTAAAGGCTTACTTTTAAAGTCGTTTGGGAAAGAATATTCTTTTATGACAGACTAGGCCTTTCGTATCACTTTTAATAAACAAGTTTGAAAGATACTTCCTAGAATATACCTACAAACTTTCGAGAAATTTTAATTATAACATATTGTAAAAGAATTTTGGGGAGAATTTCATCTTCAAGTATTTTGCTAAAAATATTCTATGATGCAACTACTAAATCGAACTTCTAATCGGACAGCATGATTGCTATATTTAGAGCTCATGAATTTACACTAGATACTTACAAATGAAACTGAAAGAAGAGAATGAACCGCAAAGAATTAGAAAATTAGGGGAAAATATGCTGAAATATTGTTTATTGGAAGAAAATTATATGTTACTTCTACAAACTACCGAAATATTTGACTAAGTGCGAATAATCAAGTAGAGTGTCGAAAAAGGTCTTATAAATATGTAAATCAAATCATCAAGAATAAGGGTCCGTTCTGTGCCTTATGGGATGAAAATAATGTATCGTCCTTAATTTAAAAATACCCTGTATCAGGATAAATTGAATTTTTAGGTTCAGAGGGCCAGAACACTTTTTTTGTACTTGAACAGGGGAAATTAAAAGCTGTGCCATGTAGAATCATTCATATTTGGGGCTATAGTGTATATTGTAATAGTACATGTCCTGCTGGAGACTTGAGATATAACAAAACAAAAATTCAGGTAGTCTCTTCTAGCGAAACTACCGCGGGTTATTAACGAAGGATCGTTTCTTACATCTTTTGTATGTATATATGAATCTATATATATGTACGTATGTATATATGTATATATATATATATATATATATATGTGTGTGTGTGTGTGTGTGTGTGTGTGTGTGTGTGTGTATATGTATGTATGTATGTATGTATGTATGTATGTCAAAATTTTGACACATTTTGGTTCGTTTCTGATTAACTGTTTACTGCTTGACCATGCTTTACAGACTGGGTTTGGCACGCTGCCAAAATTATTACTCGCGACGACGGACGGTTTTAGAGTCTGTAATTTTGCTTTAAGGAGGACCGTTATGGAGGAAAGTAATCCTACGTTAAAAGTAAATTCAACGCTTTAAAGTACAATTTTGAGTTGCAACTTACTTGCTTTAATAAGTCTCATATTATTTCCAACCTGAAACGCTCTGCACATATTAATTCGAAATTTAGCAGTTAAATAATGGCTGAATATAAATCAATTTTTACCTCTTCAGACTCTCAGTTTCAATTTTACGGGAAATTGATGGTATATTTTTTTTTGGATTTAAACACGTAAAAATATCATGCATCATAATAAAATGATCTTCAGTATGTCAAAACCTTATTTGAATAGTGGTCCAAATCCACTTTTTTAAAAAATGGAGTTAGCCTCACTTTCGTGTTCATACAAGTCATTTCTATTTTATTTTTAAACTGATACACCTGCAGCTTATTTCTGCTTCCAAAAAAGGTCATTACAAATCAGACTTCAGCAGTCATTTCTCAGCATTCATTACACTTTAAGTATCTGAAGCTGAACAAGAATGGAGTTGGACCACTATTCAAATAAGGCCTTCATGCAATAAACAGATTATGAGCTGAAATGCAGCAAATAAAACAATGAACAGTATATTTTGTTATGCGAATAGACCACAATCTGTAACTGAGGCCATTTAATATGATATACTACTTCGTAAAAACTATTCAAAAGAGTGTATATGTTCAAAAACTCGAAGATGCTCGAAAATATTTTGCAAATATCAGAATCATATTTTGTTCAGCTAATGGTTTTAAAAATCTTGTTTTGCTTATATGATGATTTTGATCAAGGTCTAGTTTGTTATTAATATATTACAATTGTTTTTTATTAATATATACAATTAAATAATGTTCACTTTCCCTGTACAAGTGGTGTTATGAAGATGAAAATTTTATTTTCTTGAATCAAACTCTATCTATACGTTAGTTTCTTTGTAATTTATTTTTTTTAAATATCACAAGATCTTTTATCAATTCCACTGTACACATCATCTATATATATATAACAGTTCCGTAACTGACTCATTCATTCACTGACTGACTGACTGACTGACATACAAAGCACAGACCAAACCGCTGGACCCAAAGGGCTGAAATTTTGCATGGCGATTCTTCTAATAGTGTAGGGGTGCACTAAGAAAGATTTTTCAAAAATTCTTCTTAGATTTTTTAAAATTAAATTTTTAATCTGTTTTTTAAACTTTTTTTACGTTTGCATTTAAAATAATACATTGAGGGTTATAAAATTTATATCACGAGAAAGATCATAAAAATTCCTTCAAAATGAAATTTTTTTCGAATTTTTACCTCCCTTTCCTGATTTTTGGTGAATTTTTAAAGATTAATTTTTAGAATTTAATTTATTAAATGCTGATCACGTGATTTCTTTTTCTGGTACTTTCAATAGATTTATCGTCACGTGCGTAACAACTAAATAGACGAAAAAAAAACATGTTTTCTTTCTAATGCAGCAGACGATTGGATATTATCAAAAAAAAAATAAATATTCCTTATGATTTTTTTATAAATATATATATATATATAAATATTTTTTTACATCAATTGTATATATTGATCGTCTCATTTATTATAAATATATATATTTATTTTTTTTGGCATTAATTGCATACATTTACCGTTGTATTTAATTTGAATGTACTCCGTAGCGAAGCGCGGGTTTTCAGCTAGTTTATATACATAATAACTCTCTTGAGACTTTTTCATAAATTTTTTCCACCATTTGACTTTTTTTCACCATTGAGACTTTTTCATAAAGACAATTTCATTTCCTCTCCTCTTCCCGAGTCCGCCCGTCATCTTAATAAATCGCTCCCATAACAGTTCCGATTCCCTTCCGAAAAGCAAACACCGCCATCGGAAGAAAAGGTAAGGCCTTTTGCATCTAAAACTGCCTCGTATATGTATTCCGCCGCCAAAATCCCACCCCTCGCACACACGGAAAAATACTCTTGTCGTTCACACACACACACACACACACGCACGCACGCACGCACTCGCTTCCCCGCATTGCTTATGCGTTGCTATTGGTTACGAGAGATTTGCGGGGGGAAGCATTTATTACTACTCTGTGCATCAACGAGATAAACGTAATGGCGCTAAAGTAACAATGGGAGGCTGGAATTAAAGCGGCGATAAAGTGTGAATTTTTCGCCGAGTGCAGAGATGAGGTGTTTGCCTCGATCAAAACAATCGGTTTCGTTCGGTTGCCTTGCCAGGGGTGGTGTTTGAACAATGGCTCGTGATGCATCCGAGAAGATTGTTCTTTGTTTTCTGGCACCGCAAGTTTTTCATGATGTGTAGACGAAACAATGTTACTTTTTCCAAAAAGAAAAAAAGAGTTAAACTGAATACGTATTTTGAGTTTAAAGAGTTTAAGAACGTTCCTACTGAACTTTCCTACAATGATGAATATATATATATATATATATATATATATATATATATATATATATATATATATATATATATATATATATATATATATATATATATATATATATATGTATGTATATATATGTATATATATATATATATATATATGTATATATATGTATATATATATATATATATATATATATATATATATATATATATATATATATATAAAAAAATATATATATATATATATGTATATATATATGTATATATATATATATATGTATATATATATATATATATATATATATATATATATATATATATATATATATATATATATATATTTATATACATATATTATATATATATATGTATTATATATATTATATATATAAATATATATATATATATATATATATATATATATATATATATATATATGCCGCAAGCAAGGCTCCAAAGGAGTATACATTAATATTTTATAAATATAATATGAATATAGGGCTATTTTCTGACCTTAATATCTTTGGCGTGCTTTTCCTGATCGATAATCATTTCCGTTAACGTGCACGAAAACGTGCATGACGTGCATAATTAATGTGCATCATTTTTATCATTTTTCATTTCTTTCTATGACCATGAATGCATGAATATTTTCTGACCTGAAGATTTTCAATGTGCTTTTCATGCTCATAGCTGAAGTATCTTTCATCAAAAAATTTATTTAGGGAATTTGAGGAACTTTAGGACGCCATTCAAGCTTTTCAAGACTGTGTTAGAACGTGTATACGAAAGGGGAAAAAAAGTTTTCTAGGTAGACAAAGGAATTTAAGGTGTTATCTATTCACTGACTTGATAGCATGATGAAAAAGGATTTTTTCTTTTGTTGTAAAGCAAGGATGCGGGGATTAATTTAGGGTTTTTGAGAAACTTAAACGTGATAGCCACAAGTTTACTTAACGGGGAAAATAAAAACGGAAATTTCTGAGCCATAAGAACTTAAGTGCGAATAAAACATGGATATGAAGAATGTTTTAATGCAGTCTAGGACACAAAATTTGAAAAACAAGCGCATTTTTATTTTCTTCGTTTGAAAATTACGTTTCTTAGAGGATTTTAAATTTTAATTTTTACTTGAAAAGATTTCAAATTCCTCTAGTAATTATATATATAATAGCCGTTGTCTCTGTATAACACTTCCGGGCTGTACTCATCTTTCATTTGAAGCCCTCAGTAAACAAACAGCCGGTAAGGCTTAATTTCAATTTCAGATGTGGATCAGAATTTTTTCTTACCTAAAAACTAATATCTTCTCCATCAAATCACGTTTGTTCAGCCTATTTTTCTATAAAACATTCAGAACAAACAAAAAAAAAATGGATGCTTTTAGCTGTATATTTAACAATTTTTAAAAATCTGTATACTTTTGCGATGAATTCTGAAAGTAAACAAACTTGAATGTGAATGAATCAAGTAGCTCAAGTATTAATATCGCGTAGTGAGCTGTAAAAAACTGGATGGCAGTCTACTACTCCAATCGCATGAAAAACTAAATAAATAAAAAAATAATGAAAGGGTTTGCTTTTACAAGGTGTGGATTAAATGCAATATTGTTACATAATTCGGGATATTTTTTAACTTTCATATACTTTTTCCATTATGACGTCATTATTAGCATTATGACGTCAAAATGATGGGTTACCTTCTAGTTTTTATATAACGATCTTCATATAAAGGTAAATATTGGGACAAAATCCTCACAAAATATAATAATGTAATTATACAAAATTATATACCTCGGACTCCATCAACATAGCTCTGAAACTTTAAAGAGCTATTAATGCATTTACCCAATAGAGAGTTAAAACACGTGCAGTTTTTACGATACATTTTTTCCATTGTATCAGCACGTCAATTCAATAAATGTTTTCCGGTTATCTGAGAAAATTAAAGGGACTTGACGCATTTTCTCTCTCCCAAACAAATTTTGATGATTTTTTTCCCCACCAATGCTGCAGGCACTTGTCCTATAAATATTCATCTATATTGCGGATGTCCTTTCATGTGTATGTTGTAAGGATGATCGACCCAGGATGCAAAAAGGGTGAATTCGATTTTTGCTCAACCTTAGCTCGTTTTTTCTACGAGAAAAAAAAATCTGATTGAGGGCAATGTAAGAGATAGGCAGTTGTTACAACATACATATAATGAGGGGGGGGGGTTCGACAGAGCTCAAAAAACATAAGGGCTCTTCATTCGATAGAAAAGAGCTGAGGCTATTATTATAATACTTTCACTTGTACTTTCTGATAGAAGTTAAGCAGGGCCGTGCTTGGAGGGACCGATAAAATTTAGACCATTTTTATTCCTCATCGCAAAACTTTTCTTAATGTTACGGGTTTTTTAAGAAATCCCTCATTTTTTGCGGTTTCTATAATTCAATTTATAAAAAAATATGTTTCGATTTTTTTTAAAAAGAATCTCAGAAAGAATCTTACTTGACACACTACCCTTTTGGTTCGGAAAATTCTCGGTTAGAAAAAAAATGATTTATCTTCAATTCAGTTATAGTAAAACCTTGATTTTATCAATCAATTTTATTTCCCACTTCTCAAAAAATTGAAAATATTACAAAGCAGGTTATAGAGAAATTAGCTCACTTCTACCCAGACTTGGGTGTATATAATTTGAAGTGGCACTCTAAATGAATTTCATACAAACACAGTTTATACATGAAACAATGTTTATTGAATTCGTTGCACATATAGAATTTGCTTTTACAGCAATAAGCATACGTACTACTTGAACGGGATATATATATATATTAACATTCAATAGAAATACACATTGCCAATACTCAGAAACCAGCAGAGAGTCAAACCAGCAGTACTACCACGTAAACTTTGGGCCCCCTAAGCACTAGCGCAGGATAACACCTGGAGCTACTTACCCCGTATCTCCCTCTCTCTTATCTATCAACCTTAACAACCTCTCATCAACCTTAACAACCTCTCATCAACCTTAACAACCTCTCTTCATTAATGACACTGCATGGTATTTATACTAAGCGCGTATGCCGAAATTGGCATATCTCAAGCAGCTTCTTTAATTCATTCACTCAAAAGTTCGATTCTTGTGAATCGAATCTTGTGTATACCTTACACTGTACAATCAGTATGCTTTGAATACAGATTATACGCCTGTCCTCCTTTGCACTTATTTCTAATGAAAATGATCTCTCATCATCTTTGGACTTTTAATAGACAATTTTGCTACTCAGAAAGCAAGAAAAATTGCTTTTATAACCAACAAATTCATACATCTAAGTATTTGTTTTTAACAATTTACATTTTCCAAATCGTGTAAATAATTTTTCCATTCTTTCATTATTCATTCAAATTGATTAATTTTATATTTAAGTGGACCGATTGTAATTTCATGTATAATATTCTTTTGCATAGCTAGAATGTAGGTTTTTTAGTATCGAAACGTAATGCATTAAAAGTAATAATTAGTAAAATCAATAGTGAATGCAGTTTTTTTTTTTTGGGGGGGGGGAGGAGGGAGATTGGGGTTGTCTTACAAGATCCACTACTCAGTATGTAGAGAAATTTGATTGCCAGTAAATGTGTTTCGCCCAGGGCCGCTAGAACCCTAAGCACGCCCCTGAAGTTAAGCGACTGATTCACTTACAAATGACAGAGGAAACCATTAATGTTTGTTTACCAGTGCTATGAAGAATTATACAAAGTCATTATTGATAATATCTAAATTTACGTTAACGATTTGTCAAAACATTGTCACTCTTCTACAGTACAAACAAGTTCTCTTCAAATATAAGATTCTGCTCTGTACGAAGCAGATATCTATCTGCCTTTTGTTTTAACATAGGATTACGTTCCTCCATAACGGTCCTCCGGAAAGGAAAATTTCAGACGCTAAAACCGTCCGTCCATACCTTGCGGGTAATAATTTTGGCAGCGCGCCAAACCCAGTCTGTATCGCTTGGACAAGCAGTAAACAGTTAATCAGGAAAGTACCAAAATGCGTCAAAAATTTGACATACATACATGTATATATATGTCCGTATATATGTCCGGTTACTTTATGGGCGCACCTTGTAATTTATGCTACCTTTCTCAAAATTTCAAGAGAGTTCCTATTTATGTTAATGTACCTTATGTTAATTTGTTATGCTAATTTACCTTATTTCTAGAAGGTTCTTAAGTTGTGTATATAAGAGACTTCCCTTCAGGCTGAGGGAAATTCATTAGTATGATTGCTTCCTGCTCGCATCCTGCTAATAAACTTCTTTGAGCGTAACAGCGTGTTGGTTTATTCGGTGTATCTCACACTTCTACGTGACAATATTATGGAGCTCGCAATATTTTATAATACAAAATTTAATCCGACCCACCCTAAGGCAACGCGGTAATTGGCTGAAAACGTATGGTCGCTGCGTGTAGCCCCGCACTCACAAGAGTTCCGCAGACTCAGAATTTAATTTAGCGTCTTTGTAACCCGTTAGTACAAAGTTCATAAGGAGTGAGACTAGGTCGCCAACGCATTCGCAAAATTTTGTAAAGTTAATAAGCAGCAGTTCAGTTCATTTGATAATTGTGTTCCTTACAAACACGGTTGATGTAGAAGGAGGGATTTTGAACACTAAAAACTATAAAGGGATTTTTAGGTGTAAAGTTATCCAGAAAAGAATACATCAGAAATGGCAAAATTCTTGGTAAACAACTTGTGGGAGGAGACATAATGAATATGCGTCTCAAATACATATGCCGTAAAATCTCGACTACAATACGCACCCGAGTATAATACGCATGCTTGATTTTGCACGAAATTTTCGGAAAAAAATTAAAATTCGACTATAATACGCACCCATAACTTTTCAATATTTTATTTAAAATTGCACAAATATTTATTAACAAAGATAAAATTTGTTATAAAAAGAAACGAAAATGTCAAATTCGGTACAAAAACAACTTAAATTGTTAGTTAAAAACAAACAATACTGTCAAATTATCAGTCTTAATCACTTTCACTAGAATACAGCACATCTATTGTTGTTGCGTCCATGTCGTAATTATTGTTGCCGTAGTAATATATATCACCATCATCATCCTCACTTGACGATACGAACTGTGAGGTCCGTTTGTTTAAAAGCAATACCTGCCTAGTAAATGGGTGGATGAATCACGGAGTGAAGATGCGCACGCACCCGTGTTGCGACAATGTCTTCCAGCTGCTGTACGTTCGTTTATCCAATGTTTAAAACTGCGTTTTTTTTGTTTTTTTTTTTTGTACGCGAGTATAATACGCACCCTCATTTTTGGGGGACTAAAATGTGAAAAAAAAGGTGCGTATTATATTCAAAATTTTACGGTAATTACATCTGCGATATCAGACACTGATATTAGTATGAAGATGTGCAGCTTTTGGGTGAAGTGAATTCGAAACTCGCCCTTTGATGAAGCGACCTTTACAGAAGTAGACAATGTAAGAAAATCGCCCAGCAAAAATAATTTAAATTTTTTGAACGTCCTGGAGAGTGCACATTTTTTTAATAAAATGCAAATATTTGTTAGGCCATTAACTCCCACACATATGACATACAATTTTATGGAGCAATGAAAAATAGATTCCAAAAACGTGTGTTTGACGATGAGGTGTCCGGAATTCCTGACACGAAATCCTTAATATTTCACCCTGTAAAGAATCGTCCCCCAACAGTATGCAAATTCGGTGTACCATAAATATTTTCAAAGTACACACACTTCCAACTTCACCTGCATCGGGAAGGAATATGAAAAAAAAAAATTTCTTTTATTCTTTCTCTTTTACGGACGCGTTGCCATGGTAATGGTGGTAGGGTGAGAGCAGAGGGAAGTACTTTATTACTGTAGCACGCGCCCCCGAGGTAAACGCCATAGTGCTGGGTTAACAAAGGAAGGCTAGATTGAGGCTGGTGATAATGTGCAGATTTTGTTTGCCTTCGCTGGCAACAGTCCTAGGTTGGAAATCTGAATGTGGGATTAGATAAGGGAATCAGCTTTGTGCAGCGGCAATGGCGAATTTAATTAAATCGCGAATAGGGCTTTGTACGTGTAGCGTTAAATATTTATCTTGAAAATCGATGATTTTCCAGTGATATATATTAAAAACTCTGTTCGTGAGGAATAATTAATCCCCTTAAGGTAAGAATCCTTGCGAAAAGCAACATACGTAGATTGAAGCATGCATTTAATCCGATAAATTAAGTAAAGTAGCAATTCTGAAAGAAATTCATATATCTTCTGAAATAGACAAAAGCCTTCCATTTACTTCTCGCCTTGACGTGGGCGAGCCGGAATGTTTGAAATCCCCAGGGAGTCTCTATTCTTTCCTTTATGAATGTGTCGCGGCAAGTTTCTCTCGAAGAATTACTTAAATCTTATTAAAGATATAATGAAAGTCAGTATGTTCCTTTTGAACTAAACCTTAAAATGTTGTGTGATTACAGAGCACTGACAATCAATTAGCCTGAAAGTGACAGATTAATTTCCCTCAAGAGCATGTTTCTTTAAATTTAAAAATAGCAAACTTTTTTTATGATTAAAATTTGGCCTTCATTATCGAGGAATTATTTGGTAACATTCAGGCAAGAACATAATTTCGTCCGTTTAGGAATACAATGGACTTTCAAAACGTGTAGCTACGTTTATGTGCCCGGGACTAAAAAAGTATGTCAACAACTCTTTAAACATTGCTTATATTTACAAACATATCCATAAGGAGCAGTTTTTATAAGGAACATTATATTTTAGTTAAAAAATCCCGATGTTTTTAAGTTTTAAATTGCATTGTCTCAAACTGAAAAATTTTCTTGCAATTCATACGTTTGAAATATTCCATGCGTATATCTAACAACCGCATTCTTGTCAAATTGTGACTGTATACAATGCATATAATATTACATAACTGTATACAAATACAGCTATGCAATATATAATATTACGTTATATAATATGACGTTTGAAATATTCCATGTGTATATGTAACAATTGCATTCTTGTCAAATTGTTACTGTATACAATGCATATAATATTACATAACTGTATACAAATACAGCTATGCAATATATAATATTACGTCATATAATATGACGTTTGAAATATTCCATGTGTATATGTAACAACCGCATTCTTGTCAAATTGTTACTGTATACAATGTATATAATATTACATAACTGTATACAAATATAACTGAATTGCATCTAAAATTTGTTAATTTTTTCCCGTTTTGGATGGCTGTTTTTACTTAGAACAGAATATATTACCTATTTAGAAGGAAAATATTCTAAATGCTATGAATATTTATAATAAATTTTAAGTTTCTTACTGTTGTATGGGAGATATTTTATTATTTAAAATTCATGCATTTCACCAAAAAGAAGAGGAATAGGATATTTTAAATGCAATGTTATTTAAACAATTAAAATTTAAGTATGGAAAATATTTTCAGTATATCGTTTCCAAGTTTTTATCTCTGTTATTAAAGCTTATTAATATCAACATAACCATGATAAATATAATAAATTAAAGGCTGAAAATAGTTTAGAAATTCCTTTTAAATGTGTCAGTTTTCTCATCCTAAAAGGATATTTTACGAAAGTTTTAAATGAATTGAAACTCATAAGTGACATGGCACAATGTCTTGGAACCTTTCATGAACTGGTTCAAAGTGGTTATCAACGAAACGTCAGCAATTAATTTGATCTCTAACATCAAATTAGCTGATTTCAGAATGCTTTGGTGACACATAGAGAAAATCCTTAGGCTGAATACTTGAGAGATTGCAATAAGTGTCAAGTATAGATATATTTTCGCACAGTTAAAGGTTTTACGACATTTGGAGGTAAAACACAGTAGTAAACAAAGCGCAGAGAAATAATATTGATAAATTCAGTGGTTTAAAATACAGAGGTCTACAGAAAGAACGTTCCGATTTGGAACGTCAATAACAAAAATATAAAGCAAGATAGAGAAAGAAATCTTTTATACCTGAGAAGTAAACAGTATGCCATTGTCATCCATTAAGTTTTAAAGATTACATCAGTTAAATGGCAACCGTCATTTTCGATGCAGTTTTGAAGTCTCTTTCGGAAATTTTGCATCATTAAAATCTGCGGATCATGTCCTGCGGAATCACCGTGATTTCTTGCTTAACCTTTTTCTTACGGGGTGGGATAGCATATATCCCAAGAATATGTGTCCCAAGAATTAATATATATATATATATATATATATACAGTAGAACCCCGATTTTACGTTGTCCGTTTCGTACGTTATCCCGCTTTATACGTCATTTTCTGCTGGTCCGTGAAAATTGCCTATACTATGCTTAGATTATGTTTTAACCCCGATTTTACGTTTTCACGTTTCGTACGTTTTTTACCGTTGGTCCCATGAAAAATATATATATGTATATATATATGTATATATATATATACATATATATATATACATATATATATGTATATATATATACATATATATATATACATATGTATATATATATATACATATATATATACATATATATATACATATATATATATATATATATATATATATATATATATATATATATATATATATATATATATATATACATATATATATATATATATATATGTATATATATATATATATATATATATATATATATACATATACATATAAATATATATATATATATATATATATATATATATATATATATAAATATATAAATATATATATATATATATATAAATATAAATATATATATATATATATATATATATATATATATATATATATAAACCCCTACTAATGGCCCTTCTTACAAAGGGGTATGAAATTTCACGTTCTAAAGAGGGAATCGAAAAAATGGGCCCCGTAAGCTAAAGGTTAATTGCTGCCTTGAGTGCATTGTTGGTCAGTGTTGGTACACTTTTGATTTGAGATAGCCCCACAGGAAAAAATTTGCCAGTACTCAAGGGAGTAATTGAGCAAGAAATCACGGCGATTCCGGGGGACATAATCCGCAGATCCAAGCAAAATTTCCGAAAGAGACTTCAAAACTGCATCGAAAATGACGGTCGCCATTTAACTGGTGTAATCTTTAAAACTTAATGGAGGACAACGGCATACTGTGTACTTCTCAGGTATAAAAGATTTCTTTCTCTATCTTGCTTTGTAATTTTTGTTATTGACGTTCCAAATCGGACCGTTCTTTCTGCCGCACCCTGTACTTTCACATATTTCTTTATGCTGCAAACAAAATTGCCCCATTATTGTCGAGATGAACAGTTTAGTTTTTTTACCTGATGTTATTCTTAGAAATAAATTAAAGGATTAAGGGGGGAGATCACCTTAAAACCTCCGAAAAACTCAATTTTTTTATTATGATTTAATTTTGAAGAGTGGACTGTAAGGAATCTTTTTAAAAAAATTAAGTCGATACAGTTAGAAATGATTTTATGGCCGAATGTATAAAGCTAGTAGAGTAATTTATAGAAACTTTAAACTTTAAATGGCTTTTTCTAAAAACTGTTATTTTCAAACTTGCGCACACTATTTCTTCAAAACTAATGGTCACAAATTGATAAAATTTTGTATACATGTATATCTAGTAAGTTTATGCAATTTCAACCTAAATTTGGTAAGTACGTATTAATATTTTTTTACGGCAAATTTTGGGGGAAAAATTTTATGATACACTTGCCTGAACATTTTTACAATACATTTGCCTGAAAAATTTTTTTATCTGAAATATGGTAATTATTTTAGGTGTAGATTAAAGTATAACCTATGTATAGAATATATACAAATAATTTAATATATATCTCTTATAGTTTTTAAAAAATTCTGCGCGCAATGCATTGACCTAAGATTTATTATTCATAAAATATTAATTTTTTTTTACATAAAATAATTTCTAATAATTTCTGAAAAATTCTGCTTTTGTTTTCTAATAGATAAAGCTTTTTACAATTCACCCTAAAAAATTGGTTTAAATTAATTGCAGATTAACTGTTTGATAACACATTAAGCTTGGTAGTATAAGCTTGGTAGCATCAGTGTATTTTTGCAAGTTCAAAGGTGATCTCCCTCCTTAAGGGATTTGCTTTCAGGGAAAGTATGATTCTCTTCCCCTTGAGGAAATTTAGAAGCAGGTATCCTTTTAATGTCGCGATATTATTTTCAAATGGCTTTGCTGACCGTAAAAATGACAAAAACTGCAAATCCCACGTCGTGACAACAGAAGGCTCTAAATATCATAAAAAGTGCATTGACATAATGCTCTACCTGAAGTGAAACCTTCCTTTATGACTGTGCATAATATCTAAGGAATAAATTACGTGGACTGCATAATCTACATGACAGTCTTGAGAATATCATTGTCATCATCGTCTATAGCTTGACACTCAACCAGAATGGGTCAAGATATTTTTCATCATACATCCCTTGGTGTCATAGGCGTAGGGTGCTTCTAACTTTTGGGGAGGCAGGAATTGATTTAGGGCCCTCCTCCGAGCACTGACTGCCTGACGGTCCTTAAAATATGAAATGTTATGATCTTGAATAACAATTGAATTGAATAACAATAAAATTGATTTTTTGTGTATTATTCAAAAATGAAGGTAAAAAAATGAGGGTAAAAATGAAGAAAAATTCATAACACATGTCTTTATTATGGAATCCTCTAACTGTCATATAAACGGGGCACCAAAATATTTTGCCTTTTATTAAACTTAAATGATTTCGTCTGTGACTGACCAGTGAACAAATTATATTGACCACATAATCTAAATGATAACCATCCACTAGAGAAGGATTCTGTTAACCTTTATAGTCGTGATCCGACAAATCATTATCTTGTAAAAGTAATCATAACTGTAGCACCAACTCTTATGTACATCTGGTTTATTGACACATTAAAATCTTGGTTAAATAAAACATTTACAAAGGTTCGTTCCTACGAACGTTAATACACTCATGAGAGTAGAGCTCATTATTCAAAGTCCAAACGAGCTCCCCGTCTCTGGCGACCCTTCAACAGTCCAAGTCTATTCTCCCCTCCATTCGCAACACCGTCTTTATTTATGCATTCTTCTCATCCTTTCTCGAACCATCTTGGACCATCTCGTATCCCCGACTTTTTCCGGTTCAGCCCTCTGCAGGCCACCTATGATGAATTTTCTTTCCTGCCTACCTTTCCAAGGGAAAAGCGCGCCGCTAATGGGTTTTACAAATCATTCTAAATGATTCGCGTACTTTTCCCTATTGTCGCACCTCTCCAAAGGTGTATATCGTTCGACACCTGTTTGCGTTTCTTTTGGGCTCATTGAAGACGCTATTACTCACGTTCATTAATTCCACTTAAGAATGGGAGACGAGAGTCTGACAGATTCTTCATCATGATCTTTAGCAGGACAGCCCACCAGGATGGGCCATGATCTTTTCATTAGACGCTCCCATGTGTCTTTGCACTCTCTTTTTTGCAATATTTTTAGTTCTTTAGTTATCAGCCTCAAGAATTAAAGAACCATACTTTAGTTGATCTGTCCTCCATCGTAGAAAACGTCTCCAGACATTTTCTTTAGATTATTGTTATTATTCAGTCTCATAACGTCAGCTGTCCAGTCGTTAAATTCTTATAAAGTACACATCTGGTGCTTTGAACATAGTATAAAGTTCAAAATTGTATCGTAAAAGCCATAAATAATACCCTTTACTCCTTCGAAAATGCTATAAATATTTTGCGTTCAGACGGGCGTATATAAAACTCTTTCATCATTTTTTTAATCTGAGTCGCAGATGAATTGACTTCGGCGATTGGACCATATTTTTGAAAAAAAAAGAAAAAAAAGTAATTCTGGCTTCATAATGTCAATTTAAATTTTAATGTAAATACGTTTTAAATCCATAGTGCCTTTTATTTACGCTCGAAATTCTTAATTGGTGTTGCTCGATAAATTTTATTTTCACTATTAACCTTTACCGTACGGGGTGGGATAGCATGTACCCCAAGAATACGGGCCCAAGAATTTATATATATATATATACACTCATGGACAAAAAAATTAGCGCACCAAGAAGGAGTCGTCAAAATGAGACGAAATTTTACATACGTAATGACTACTTTGATATAAGTAAATGATAAGAAAATCAAAGAAAAAGGATAATTTATTTCAGAGAAAAAGGCAAAAGAATGGAGGAGTTAATACTCCGTTGAACCCCCTCTACCGCGAATGCATGATGCGATACGATCGGGCATTGAGTCATACAAGTTCTGTATGATGTCTTGAGACATTTCGTTCTATATTTGCTGTAACCTTGCTTCTAGTTCGTTCAAACTCGTGGGATGCCCAACTCGTCGTCCCAAATGATCCCAGATATGCTCGATTCGAGACAAATCTGGGGATCGGGCAGGCCAAGGAAGGGTAGTAACAGTGCGGAGAAAGTCTTGTGACACCCTTGCCGTATGAGGCCGAGCATTGTCTTGTTGAAAAATGGATCCTGGGAGCCGTTGCATGAGTGGCAACGCATGTGGTTGCAGTATTTCATGAACATACCGCTCGGCTGTCATGGTGCCACGGAACAATACTAGGGGTGACTGCGTATTGTAGGCAATGGCACCCCATACCATCACACCAGCTGTGGGAGCGATGTGTCGCTGTACAGCAAAGGCAGGATTGAAGCGTTCACCACGGGCTCTCCACACACGAATACGATTGTCATCACATCCGAGATTGAATCTGGATTCGTCGCTAAAGACGACCTGGTTCCATTCCGCTGCAGTCCAGTTTCCTCGTGCGCGGCAAAACTCCAAACGGAGGCATCGATGGGTGGGCGTCAAGGGCAGCACACGTAATGGGCGCCGCGATACCAACTGTCCTTCAGCCAGGCGCCTTCGTATGGTTCGAGAAGACGCAGAGGCCCCTAGTGAGGGTGCTACCTGTGCCTGGATGGCGGCCGATGAAGCAGTTGGCTGTACGCGTGCATTTCTTGCGATGTGGCGGTCTTCTCGACGACTGGTCTGTCGAGGGCGTCCTGAGCCTGGTCTTCGTGTACATGACATATCTCGGGTCCACTGGTCCCAACACCTCCTCACAACACAATCAGAGCGGCCTAATTGACGAGCTACTCGCCTAGATGACCACCCAGCTTCCATCATCCCGACGATTCTCCCCCTCTCAAACTGCGACAACTGCTTATATTGTCTTCGAACACGGCGTAATGACATGTCTATCTCAGCTCTTCCTTTGTAAATGATTCAGCACACTCAAACAAGCTTTGGTTACCTGTTTTATACTCCACAGAGTACGATGTTCAACGCCCTCTACCGGCTATACGTAATGCGCAATCACGCTGCATTTCTAATCATTTGCATATCTCCTCGACATGGTCATTGCAAGTTTCGTTACGATCCCGCAATTATTTCTTGGTGCGCTAATTTTTTTGTCCATGAGTGTATATATATATATATATATATATATATATATATATATATTTACATATATACATATATATATATACATATATATATATATATATATATGTATATATATATATATATATATATATATATATATATATATATATATATATATATATATATATATATATATATATATAATGGTCGGTCTTACAAAGGGGTATGAAATTTCCCGTTCTAAAAAGGGAATCGGAAACATGAGTCCCGTAAGCTAAAGGTTAAGGTCTGAGAGGAGGTCCTGAAGGCGACTCTTTCCGATTTTAAACTCAATAAGATGGACTCAAAATTAGTAGAGTAAATGTAATTTTTCTGAAAAAAATAGTCTAAATAACTACTCATTAAAATCTTTAATTTAATCAAAATGAACACTGCAAAAATGGATTATAGACAAAAATTTGGAATTTCTCATATTTTGAATTCATATAAATTATTTTCCGTAATGTTTTATCTGTTTCTCGCACAATTTAACTCTCATAGTATGAAAGTCCGGATTTGTTGCAAACAAATGAGTATCTAAAGCTGAACTTCGGGAATCTTAGTAATTCTTTTATTGGCTCGGTCCTTCATTTGCTTTCACGTTCCCTAAGGTATAAAGTAATCGAAATAATAGGATAAATCTAGAGACTAATGTATTATGTAAATACGAGACTTCATTGAATAAAGGTTCTGTATTCCTAAAGCTAACATAGCCATTTAGCAGTTCTACAGATCTAAAATTATACCGTAAAACTTTCCCCTCGATAAATTCAATCTTATTAGGCAATTAAGAGACGTTGCTGTGCAAGGGGTAGTTATTAAAATGTAGTACTTCTTACCTATCAACAAGAATTTGTTTAAAATGTGGGAAATTCGTAGCTAAACTTAAGTAGTAATCACTAGCATATTTTAGAAAAGGATTTTAAGTACGGAGGTTGTTTACGAGTCTTTTGAATGTTTTTATTTGTTTAATCTTTATATTTTCATTCTTAAATATGATCTATATTAATATGAAATAAATAATTGCGTATCTAATAGCTTTTTTGCTGTAATATCTAAGGTAAGTTGGTGTAACTGGGTCCATGGGGTAACTGGACCATCCCCTCCCAGACTTTTCCTTTACATATTAGGTGGGAATTCCACTCTGTTGTGCCAACACTGGTAAGCAGAAGTCAACATAAGGGTAATTGCTTTGAGGTAATTTCTTTGAAAAATTATTTTCAAATGAGGGTAGACTTTTTTTTCCTTTTCTAGATATACAAGCATTGTACCCGTTACCCAGTCACAGATTCTGTTGTTTCTTATGAGAAATAGACCTGGGTGATCCACTTACCCCATTCATCTGGGGAACTGGGCCCTCCTGTATTTCAAAATATATACTATATATATATATATATATATATATATATATATATATATATATATATATATATATATATATATATATATATATATATATATATATATATATATATATATATATATAATATATATATATATATATATATATATATATATATATATATATATATAATATATATATGTATATATATATATATATATATGTGTATATATATATGTGTATATATATATATATATATATATATATATATATATATATATATATATATGTGTGTGTGTGTGTGTGTGTGTGTATATGACTTATTAAAATGCATGTAATACAAAGATTTTTGAAAATTATACATGTTAGTATAACTTTAATGTGTTAAAAGTGAAGTATATAAAAAAGTTGAAAATCTATGGCCCAGTTACCCCAACTTACCTTACTTACATTTAGATTTACAAGATAAAAATTAATTTTATAAAGTTATTAATGGTATTTTACTCCCCACATATTTTTCATTGTTTCCTCAAAATATTTTCATTATTTTTTATTTATTTCAGAAAATAACAAGTTTCAATGATCTATGTGCGTAACACACCACTTGTGAACATATAAGGAGACTTTAAAGGACTGAAATCAAAGAGATCTGTCTTGGTTTCTACCTCTTTTGACATTTTTCTTTCAAGAAAGCTGGCACTCGATTCCATTGTATGAGCGGAAGTTTTCCAGTCCTCATCTGGAACTCGAGTTGCACAATCCTCCTGAAGTCTCTTATTCTTTGAATTCCTTGTTTGTGAATGTATCGAATTTCTCTTTAAAACAGGAGTTAAAACTTTTTTTTCTGAAGATTTTCAAAGCATGACTTCTTTCCAGGGTGATATTTACTCTCTGTAGTCAGTAATCCAGTAGTCAGTTTGGGGAAAACACAGAAAAAAGGCATCTTATACAATAGAAGTACCTTGCAAAGAATTTTGAGTTATATCTTTTTAAAAACGGCCAATCGTGAAAAATTTCAATATGGTGTCAGTAGATGTAAAGTACTCGTGTTTAGCGAAGTACACAAACACAGTACAGCATGACGTTTGTTAAAACTACCCACTCTCTTTTTGCGGAACTAGCTGTATTCTATGTGGATTCAGCTCTGTAACATAAGAAGAATATAACACTGTTTTAAAATTATAAGGGTTTTTTTTTTTTGGTAAACAATCTTTCTGGCTTTTGATTCCAAACGCTAAATATGTTTTAAGCCAAAACAATAAACATGTGCTTTCTATGACGTTTTTATGTGCCAGACCCCCACAAACAGTAGTACAAAGTAGCATTTTTGCAGGACATAAGGTTTTTTTTTGTGCTTCTGGTTAAAAGCAGTGCGTAATAGTTTTTACATCTGTTACTAATAATGCTGTTTATTTTGCATCGGTAAATTCATAACATTTTTTCAGAATATTTCCCCACGGAGCAAACACATTCTACGGTTGAACCCCGTTATAGCGAACCCGGTATACAACGAACTCATATAACGAACGAAAATTTTGGTCCCATCGTTCTCCTATTATACGTAATTAGTATTGTGTCAGTTTAATGTAATCGATTTTAGTCCATTCAATTCATTATTTATCATTTTTGATAGATTTTATCATTTTTAATACATCATTATTGAATACACATTGCAACTAATGAGTTATACATTTTGCGAACTCTAGCATTTTTTAACGGTTCGGATATACCGGACCACCGGATAAAGCGATAAAACCTTTGGTCCATTGAAGTTCGTTATAACGGGGTTTGACTGTATTCAAACTTTATTTGTAGGGTCCATTTTAAAACTGATTGAGACTATTCATATATACAGTCGGACCTCTATTTAACGAAGTCGCTAAATCCCGAAAAAAAGTTCGTTATATGGAAAATTCGTTAAATAGAGATTCACCTTTTAAAATACTTTAAACTACACAAGACAGATTTTAAATTCATAAACACTAAATATTATTAATAAAAGTAATTATTCAAGCCTTTATTTTGTAAATTAATGTCTATTTCTTTTCTATATCTTACCCATCAAACAGAAATCTTCAAGTAACAAGAATAAAACAAAACATTATCCGGGAATACACTGTATGTTCAATAAAAAAAATTATATTAAAATTAATGAATTTTAATGACATTATCGCATTTATTATACCAAGTTTATATATATATATATATATATATATATATTATTACATTTATTATACCAAGCATTTATTATACCAAGTATTTGTTATACATTATTTGCATTTATTATACCAAGTATTTTAAGCTTACATTACTACATGCGTCCTTAAATTTAATTACTGATAAAGTTTGTTAATTTTGTCTGAGTTTTTTGTTTGAAAAAGTGTTTTCTCTCATAATACGTCTCGCATCTTTGCAATACACCAAAAACCCCTTCAGGCGTATTTTCTTCAAACTTTAATGCTCGTCGGAACGTGTTAAAAGAAAGTTAATGTGTTAAATGTGTCAAAAGAAAGAATTAGTTTGAAATGTTCAGAAATATTTTGAGAAATATGGAGAAAAAAATATTGGATCACAAGAAAAAGTTCGTTAAATGGAGAATGCACTTCGCTATTTGGAGGTTAATTTACGAAGAAATTCGCAAAACGTTCTTGGTTCCAAGAAAAAGTTCGCAAAATAGAGGTTCTTTAAATAGAGGTCCGACTGTATATCATTTGCTAATTATTGTATCTTTACTTTTTACGTTTTGTTGTGTTGAGTTTTAAAAGCGTGTAAACCTTCTCCTTTATCTTATGTTCATAGCTCTACACTGATTAAATTAGTTTCTGGACGATACGTTGTCTGGTTGTATACATTCGATTGAAAATGGTTGCAATGCTTTTGTTCTTTTAAAATGCGTCTCTTGTTTCTAAATTATATGACAGGTACCTATGGGTATAGTTGATGAAAAAGGTTTGAACTTTTTGCGTGTCATACTCGTATAAATGCGAGAAAATTCTCTAAAAAGGGCCTCAGTATGCTCATACTTTCCAAGATAAATCTTTTCCCCTCTACAATTTTACTTTTTATTAGCTATTGAGAACTACCCTTTTTTATTCGAAACTGGAAGTTATTCACTTGAGTTCAGCTCTATAACATAAGAATATATAAATGTCACAAAATTATAAAGTTTCGTTTATTTGCTTCACGCTATCGTTATGATTAGAGGGTAAATTTGCCGAAATAATCTTTAGCAATGTCTTCCGAAGCGTTGAACCTAGCAACAATTCACTTACATAAACAGTACTTAAAACACCGTATTGCTAAATTCAAAAAGTTCATGTTTTTAGTATTTATTAGAATATATGTCACAAATGTTGTTATATCAATATGTAATATGTTGTATTTGTTATATGTAATATGTATATATGTTGTTATATTTATATATTGTTATATGTAAAATTTATAAAATTCTCCAGTCGACATGTATTTTTTCCAAATGTCGGAGCTAAAAAGCTTGTGTTGCAATGTGCAAGGTTATTGTGCTGACCAATTTTTAAAATATCTAGGCAATAAGCAATAAAGTGTTTATGTTCTGATGTTTCTTTTTTCTTAGAGCAGAAAGTTTTGAGAAATACACCCCAAAATATGAAATTTGCATGCATAATGTAACTGGGCAAATCACTAAATATTCCAAAAAATGTTTAAAATACTACTGTTTCTGAAATCTCCAAAAGTAAGACACTCTTTTAGCAGAATAAAAGTCTTAAAAGTTTATTAAAGTTATAAAGCTTGTGTTACAATGCGTAAAGGTTATTTATTTATTGTATTTACCAATTTTTAAAATTTCTAGGCAATAAGCGGAAAAAGTTTTTTTATGTTCTGATGTTTCTTTTCTCTTAGAGTAGAAAGTTTCGAGAATTATAACCCACAATATGAAATGTGCATGTATAATGCTACTAGGCAAATCACTAAATATTCCAAAAATTTTTAAAATACTACTGTTTCTGAAATCTTTAAAAGTAAGTCACTCTTTTTCAAGAATGACAGTCTTAAAATTTTATAAAACTTAAAAAACTTGTGTTACAATGCGTAAGGTTATTTACTGTATTTACCAATTTTTAAAATTTCTAGGCAATAAGCGGAAAAAGTTTTTTTATGTTCTGATGTTTCTTTTCTCTTAGAGTAGAAAGTTTCGAGAATTATAACCCACAATATGAAATGTGCATGTATAATGCTACTAGGCAAATCACTAAATATTCCAAAAATTGTTTAAAATACTACTGTTTCTGAAATCTTTAAAAGTAAGTCACTCTTTTTCAAGAATGACAGTCTTAAAATTTTATAAAAGTTAAAAAACTTGTGTTACAATGCGTAAGGTTATTTACTGTATTTACCAATTTTTAAAATTTCTAGGTGATAAGCGGAAAAAGTTTTTTTTATGTTCTGATGTTTCTTTTCTCTTAGAGTAGAAAGTTTCGAGAATTATAACCCAAAATATGAAATGTGCATGTATAATGTTACTGGGCAAATCACTAAATATTCCAAAAATTGTTTAAAATACTACTGTTTCTGAAATCTCCAAAAGTAAGACACTCTTTTAGAAGAGTAAAGGTCTTAAAATTTTATTAAAGTTAAAAAACTTGTGTTACAATGCTGAAGGTTATTTATTGTATTGACCAATTTTTAAAATTTCTAGGCAATAAGCGGAAAAAGTTTTTTTATGTTCTGATGTTTCTTTTCTCTTAGAGTAGAAAGTTTCGAGAATTATAACCCAAAATATGAAATGTGCATGTATAATGTTACTGGGCAAATCACTAAATATTCCAAAAATTGTTTAATATACTACTGTTTCTGAAATCTCCAAAAGTAAGACACTCTTTTAGAAGAGTAAAGGTCTTAAAATTTTATTAAAGTTAAAAAACTTGTGTTACAATGCGTAAGGTTATTTACTGTATTTACCAATTTTTAAAATTTCTAGGCAATAAGCGGAAAAAGTTTTTTTATGTTCTGATGTTTCTTTTCTCTTAGAGTAGAAAGTTTCGAGAATTATAACCCACAATATGAATTGTGCATGTATAATGTTACTGGGGAAATCCCTAAATATTCCAAAAATTGTTTAAAATACTATTGTTTCTGAAATCTCCAAAAGTAAGACACTCTTTTAGAAGAGTAAAGGTCTTAAAATTTTATTAAAGTTAAAAAACTTGTGTTACAATGCTGAAGGTTATTTATTGTATTGACCAATTTTTAAAATTTCTACGCAATAAGCGGAAAAAAGTTTTTATGTTCTGATGTTTCTCTTTTCTTAGAGCACAAAATTTTGAGAAATATAACCCAAAATATGAAATGTGCATGTATAATAATACAGGGCAAAGGACTAATGTTAAAAAAATTGTTTAAAATATTACTGTTTTTTGAATCTCCAAAAGTAAGGCACTCTTTTAGAAAAGTAAAAGTCTTAAAATTTTATTAAAGTTAAAAAATCTTCCTTTGCTTTTAGCCATTTTAACACTACCATTTCCCTGATTATTAGCGTTTACGCTTCAAAACTGGTGTTTTAAATAATGGTACTGCCTCAAACCCATTGATAACGAGAAGTATGCCGCCGTTTAAGAGTAAAAGTTTCTTATCATAACATTTATCATTGTTCAAAAAGATATATTATAACAAGTGGGAAGGCGACGCGGCATCTGATGTAGACATTAAGATTAAAATATATCTTTTAGAAACTCCGGAGTATCATTTATTTTCCCACCAATAATCCTTTGTAGCTACCAGATGGTAAAATTTATTTATTCTTAACTTTCGAATTTTTCGGAGTGAAATAAAAAAAAATATATATCACTTCGTCCATAGTTCACCTGCGTCACTGTATTCTCCCCACCCCCTTTCCCCCTCCTTATTTTTTTTTTTTTCCTGCGTAGCCTGCTTTGTGTCGTTCAACCGTTCGACTCAGAACAAAAATATAATAATATATATATAAAAAAAAGGGAAGAAAACAAAGAAAAACGGCGAAGGGATCAAAACTGAACATTCGAAGGGGTGGAGTGGGGGTGCGCGGGGGGGGGGGGGGGGGGGTAGGATCGAAAACCGTCCGTTGCAGCAATAATCGCAGCTATCGATTGGATCGCAGCTGTGCGTCAGGCAATTCCAGATGCCGAATTTCGGTTCTTTTTTATAATTTATTTATCTCTTGCTCACCCAACGTTCCATTTGGAGCGGAGTTGAGAGGATTGCCCGCTGAGACAAAAAAAGTCGGTTGGGCGATAAATGTGCGATTTTGGGGAGGGGGGGTTTAAGTTCGGGCCTGAATCTAAAAATATGAAAAGAAAAACGTATCAGGGATATATATATAATACTGAACGACAGAAACAGAAAAAAAATTGCTGTTATTCCAAATGTTTTCTTTGGCTGTAGGATTTTGGAGGTCATTTTTATTTCACTGTGTTATTCTACGGTTGGAAGAAAAAAAAAATGTCGTTACCGTAATGCGATGATGTAAGATAAATCAAGAAAAATAGCAACAGATCTGCGGATGTTTTTCTATCGGTGAACGACATAAAAATCTATTATCCAGGGATGATTTTCGTTAAAAATTTAAGGCAAGCAGTTCAGTGAACGCGTTTGTAACGATAAAAAATGATAGCCCTTGTAGCAAAAGTCGTTCATCTCTCTCCTCAAGCTGGGAAGATATAAGCGTCAGCAATTCGAGGGACAGATCTCAGCTAGGATTGTAAAATAAATTTTGAGGCTATCGGATTATACCTTTGAAACAATTTAAAAGTCCTGTGATATATTATATGCAACCAAAAGGAATTTCACATTTTTTTCTACTTTATGTATGTCAGGGAATGTATGATTTGTAGGTAGGGAGGGGGAAGCTTTGTCCATCTAGATAAGAGATAATTTTTTAAAATAGATTTTACGCTAGTCAAATAAGTTAAATCTATATATTTTCCAACTGACAGAGGAGCATGATAAAAAAAGATGTTAAAGTGTTGGAGTGTAGAGTTAGCAACTTAAAGAATCCTGAATTTTGTGAAATTGATTCTAACCACAAAAGGAAGCGCTAAGTAATTAGTTCAACATTTTTAATTTTAACTTTAATTGATGGTGTAAAAATTTATTTTAAACATGATGCAAGATTAAATTTTGGAAATATAAAAAAAGGATTAATGTCATTCAAAATTAGTTGACAAATGGCAGGGTTTCTTTTTAGAATTTAAGGAACCTATTTCCGAAAACAAATTTTGGATTTTGATTACACAACATCCCTTTTACAGAAGTTACCCTTTTGAAATAGTTCAAAAAAGTTTCTTAATTTCCCCTTTTGCTAAATTTCCCTTTTTGAAACTTCCTTCCCAAATGATCTGAGAGCATAAAATTACAAAAAAAAAACTCTTTAATCTTTGCATCTACCATTCTGTAAGACCCATAAAACTTAGAGAAAGTATTTTAAGTGTATAAAATTTACCATGTAAAATCCTTATAAACTGGATCAGCTACCTTTAGTTTCATGACAGCTTCTGCATGCGTAAACTGATCCATCTCACAATTTGAAACTATTTATTGGGAAATAGACATTACAACCAACTCTTGTAACACCACCAAAATCACATAAGTTGCTCACGGAGTGGATTTATGGAATTTAAACACAGAATATTTCTTACTAAGACGCAATCTATTTATAGCTGAAAAGGTAGTAATGATAAAAAGTGCGTTTGAGTCTATTTAAAAAATGAAGAAACTGAATAGAAGCTAGCGAATATTTTACTCAGAAATCAATCTTTAGGCTTGAAACGAATACTTTAAAGAATATTTTGCCGGGTTTGACAGATTTTTATCTCATAGTCGAGTTGTCATTAATTTGTAATCCAAAAAATAACATTAAATTATATCCTGATATACTTAGTGAGAACATGAATTAGGTTATTGTAATTTTAAAGAGATTTCATTTTAAAATTAGCAACCTGGAATAAACCTGGTATGTTTCCTCATATTCTTTAAAGATTTCGAAACATTTGGAGGCTGTACAATAAGATTTGAAAGATAAGAAGAGGTATTAAAAGCCGTATCCATTTTTAAATAGGTAAAGTATTTTTAAACAAGTAGTTTGGGTCGTTTTGTAAAAGTTAAACAATACTTTGTTCTACTATTCCTCACTTAAAATTTTCAACGGAGCATAACTTTTAAAAGAACCATTTTAGCCACCATGATACTTTGATATTCGCAATAGTTAAAACATTCCCATGGCCTTAGACTTTTGCGATAAAGATTGGGAAAACAAATTTAAGATTTACGCCAAAGACTAGGGCTGAAAAAATTGATAATAATTAGCATAAATTGGACGATAAATTTGACCTTGCTAATCTAGACTCTGCTATCGCACAGAGGCATAGTATTCATTGTGACTAATTAAATTGAAAAGTTTTCCTCGTGATTTTATCTTTAATAGTGATGAATGCATTTACTTCTATTCAAATATGTTATAAGGAAATGCTTACGAAGATATTTAAAACTGGACTTTTGCAATAAATATTGGGAAAACAAATTCAAGATTTACGCCAAAGACTATGGCTGAAAAAATTAATAATAATTAGGATAAATTGGGCGATAAATTTGACCTTGCTAATCTAGACTCTGCTATCGCACAGAGACATAGTATCCATTGTGACTAATTAAATTGAAAAGTTTTCCTCGTGATTTTATCCGTAATAGTGATGAATGCATTTACTTCTATTCAAATACGTTATAAGGAAATGCTTACGAAGTTATTTAAAACCCATGGCCTTAGACTTTTGCAATAAAGATTGGGAAAACAAATTCAAGATTTACGCCAAAGACTATGGATGAAAAAATTAATAATAATTAGGATAAATTGGGCGATAAATTCGACCTTGCTAATCTAGACTCTGCTATCGCACAGAGGCATAGTATCCATTGTGACTAATTAAATGGAAAAATTTTCCTCGTGATTTTATCTTTAATAGTGATGAATGCATTTACTTCTATTCAAATTTGTTATAAGGAAATGCTTACGAAGTTATTTAAAACCAAAACAACGAAAACAGCTACCTAGGGAACACCTAGCATAATTATGAGACATTAGACATTTAAAATCTTCTAACAGTTCAGGAAAAAATGGTAAAAATGGAAATAAGATGTTGACACAGGCGAATGAACATCTGACTATATTATTAAGAAACATAATTCATTTGCAATCTTAGTTGAATCATACTCTCTGTTATAATTTTTTAACTGTGTATAACAACCTTGATATGTTTATATTTCGCCAAATATAGCAGACTCAAATGAATCCTCGAGTTCATTATTTCCTTCTCCTTGTATATCTGTTACTAAAGGTGGCTATGATGGAAAGATTTTCTGGTAGAGTGTTCATTCGATAAGTTGTAGTTGACTTGTACATACTTCCATCATCACGAAGCAATTCTCCAAAGTCATTGAAATATTTTGTGAAACATTGCATAAATACTCATGACCTTTTGCTGACATGCTACAACATTTAGGGCCCAAACAATGACCAGACTCTTCAAATACGGAAGAGATTTCGATATTCCAGATGTTTCATACAATGTACAAGCTCTGAGTTACTAAAGCAATCTCTAAACTACAACTCTAAACTACAGTTGAAACATTGTAGTCACATCAACAGAACGTTCTCCCGTTTGTCATCACTTGCGAACTCGTCCACGGTGAAGAGGTAACCAGGACTCTATAAAATCGTTTCCCTTCCTTCCAGCCCGAACATAACGCCTTGATAAGTGTTATCGAGCATTAGCTAATGTTAAGTTCGGTTTGTAAGCAGTTTTTCAGCCTTATAATCGTAACTCACTATGGATTCTTGTTGTACTTTCAAATACATCTAACGTAAAAAAGTCTCCTGTCCGGCAGAGAACTCTGACTCACTGTTTTCAAATATTCCTTTCGACGTTTCATCGATCATGGCTAGGGTTGCCAACTTTTTCTGTAACAATTCCGGGACAATTAGCTCAAAACTGAACATCATCATCATTATCAGTCAGCCATTACCTAGATTTCTGAGGAAACTTTTTATGTATGAAAAAATAAAAATACATTTTTTAAAATTTATTTTTTATATTTTTTATTATAACTATTATAGAAACTTAATTATATATATATATATATATATATATATTACATAATAATAATAAAAAAAAATGTTTATCTTATAATAACAAATTTAACGTTATATTTTTATGGGTTTTTCCAATAATTTTTTCTATCACTTTTTGCTGCAATCACCAATTCGTCCACACACTGTTTATGTGACTAAATACTCTCTCTGGGTAAGCATTACTCGCAGAGATGGACAAAATGAAAGACACAATTTTCATCAGCTCGACCGATTTTTCATGCTTTTTGAAATACTCTGCCCATAGTTTGTCATTGCAGTCACCATCTGTGCCATCACCGTGTACTTCCTGATCTGTATATAAATTGATCTTGTAAATAAATATCGTGGAAACTTTAATTTTAGTCTGTGACGTTCACGCTACCTGTCGGATTACTACGACATCACAACGTTCAACGGATTTACAAGATGTCAATTTCAAATTTAAAAAAAAAAATTGGAATAGTTTCCGCTACATTCCTGGACAATTTAGCATTCATCCGGGATCAGGGACAGCGATTCTAATTCCGGGACAATCCCGGACAATCCGGGACAGTTGGCAACCCTAATCATGGCTGGTGAGCTTGCGAAAAACTTCGTGGTTTTTTTTTTATACTTTCAGAGTTACTTTTTGACACATTTTTCGAATCAGTCAACACTCATAAACCTTTTCAGCGTTTACTGTAGTTGCAGCGATTTATATAAAATGATTATTGATGACTTCCAGCTTCCATGCCACAAGCAAAGTTAGTAAGTTGCCTGGCTTGCTCGTTCAACGGGAATTGCTCACTCAATGAACTATTGTGTAAGCTCGTGAACATACTGCATTAAGATATATCAAAGGTACATCCAGGGGGTGGCTCCAGCCCAGAGTTTTGGTGGGGGCAACGTTTTTTTTGGGGGGGAATATATATATGCATATATATATATATATATATATATATATCTATGCATATATATATATATATATATATATATATACATATATATATATATATATATATACATATATATATATATATACATATATATATATATATATGTAGATATATATATATATATATATATGTATATATATATATATATATATATATATATATATATATATATATATATATATATATATATATATACATACATATATATATAGATATATATATATATACATATATATATATATATATATATATATATATATATATATATATATATACATATATATACATATATATATATATATATATATACATACATATATACATATATATATATATATATACATATACATACATATATATATAGATATATACATACATATATATATACATATATATATATATACATATACATACATATATATATAGATATATATATATATATATATACATATATATATACATATATATATATATACATACATATATATATAGATATATATATATATATACATATATATATACATATATATATATATACATATATATATATATATATATATATATATATATATATATATATATATATATATATATATATATATATATATACATATATATACAAGAAATAAACATCGTCTCATTTTAAATTTAAACTCATTTAGTATTCGGTCTACGATTATATAATTTTAGGCAATGAAAAAAAAATACGCCGGGCTTTTTTGGGAGGGGCAATTGCCCCTATTGCCCTCCCCTTGGAGCCGCCAATGGGTACATCAGCTTTTATCAAAAATCTTCAATCCCAGTGCCTACTTACGTTTCCTTTCAGCATTTTTCTAATCATGGATTACTGAATACTTATTTTGGAAATCGGTTTCCCTGTATTTGAAAACATTTTTTATGCTAATTGCAAGAAGTCCCTTAAAATTGAAAGAAATGGCAATTAATGCTGCTTGAATTCACGTGATTTTGGACATATGATCCGAATATTCATTCGCCCGAACTTAGTGTAAACATTAAACATTTTTGAAATCTGAAAATACTTTCAGTAAAATAATATAAATAATCTCAGAATAATATTAAGAAAATATAATGTTCAAAATAATACTCAATTTACTTAGTTCCACAAAACACCGCGAAACTAAAATTTCTAAACCATCGTAATTATTTGTAGTAGAAATAATGTACACGTTCTCTTTGACTTGCTTAATTTTGTTGAACCAATAAATCTTACCTAAATAAGTCTCTTGAGTAGAAAAATACACATTGCTGGAAGAGCTATATTGATGGAAATATGTTTACGACTTTAAGATCATGGTTTCTAGTGAAATGTGTTTACTCCAGTTGTTAAACAAGCCAGTTTATTACACTCGATTCAAATATTTAACTTTCGAGGCTGTTAAAAGTTTCGACACACTTTATTAAGTCTCTAAATTCTTTCTAAAGAATTTATTGTCTTTCTCGCCAGCGAATACCGTTTTTGTTCTGAACGTAACTTTAAATCTGAAATTTTTTCTTTCGGTTTAAAAAGTAACTAATTGATTTATACTAGCCAATAAGAAGACTTTTCTATGAGACTTTTTTCTGTTTGTTTTTTAATAATGAGATATACTGTCTATGGTGACGATAAGGTTTCTAGATTGTCGATCAGTCATGGGAGTACCATGATCGAATGATTGTCATTACACATTAATATTTACCCATTTGTATTTGCTTCTCTCCCAGCTGGTGTACTTCCATACAAAATATGTACGCCTAATAGGTATGCCAAAAGTTCCACTGTCTATCTATCTATCTATATATCTATCTATCTATCTATCTATATATCTATCTATCTATCTATCTATCTATATATATATATATATATATATACAGTTGGCTCTCTGTTTAACGACGCTCTACTTAACGACGATCTCTATTTAAAGACGATATTTCCCAGTCCCGGCCCCTCCGACGTTATGGGAAATGTTACTTTTTCACAAATTCTGTTTAAGGGCGATCTTTACTTAAGGACGAATTTTCACGGTCCCTTGAAAGTCCTTAACCAGAGAACCAACTGTATATATATATATATATATATATATATATATATATATATATATATATATATATATATATATATGTATATATATCTGTGGATTGGTACAAGAAAGGCGTAAGTCAGTTTTCTCCAAGGTGACTTTGTTTGCTTAACGTCTCTGAAAAAAAATATGTTCAATGTAAGAAGTACCCAAGTCTGTGCAATGGTTTAGAAAACACTTTTAAAGCATCGGACATACTTGGGTACCTCTTACATTGAAAATATTTTTTTAACGAGACATAAGCAAACAATGTCATCTTGGAGAAAACTAACTCAGGCACTTCTTGTACGAAGCCACGGATATATATATATATATATATATATATATATATATATATATATATGTATATACACTGAAGTGCCACTGAATTAGGGATACCTACCTAGTAACGAGTTGGGCCTCTTCTGGCCTTCATAAAGGCTGCCACACGAAGAGGCATAGATTCAACAAGTTTCTGGAAACGTTTCAAGGGAATGGCTTGCCAAATATTGGCTAAAGCTGTCCATAATTCAGTAAGGTTCTTTGGTGCTGTGTGATGGCCTTTCACGCCTTGTACCAAAACATCCCAAAGATGCTCAGTAGGATTTAAGTCTGGGCTTCTAGGTGGCCAATTCATGACAGAGAAGTCAGAGGAATGCTCATCCAACCAGCCAGTAGCCAACCGGGAATTCTGAAAGGTACAGTTGTCTTGCTGGAAAACTCCATTACCGTGCGGATAACAGAACAGCATAAACGCATGGAGGTGATCATCCAGCAACTCTACGTACCGAATTGCATTGAGGGAGGTTGGTACACGCACTAAAGATCCCAAACTGTGCCACGAAAAAACACCCCAGACCATGATTGAGCCACCATGCCCTTGTACATTTCCAGCCAGGCATGCAGGATCCATGGCTTCATGAGCCTGACGCCATATTCTCAGCCTCCCGTCGGCGTTAAGTAGTCGGAATCGAGACTCATCACTCCATGCTACACGTTTCCAGTCCTCTACACTCCAGTCTCTGTGCTCTCTTGCCCAGGCAAGACGTGCAGCCCGATGGCGAGTATAGAGCAATGGTACTCTCGTAGGTCGACGGCTCCCGAAACCCATATGGTGAAGCGAGCGTTGCACAGTCCGTTTATTGACTGTACGACTGGCACCGTCATTAAACTGGGTGGTAATTTGAGCTAATGTTTGGCTTCGCTGGCTACGTACAATACGCCTGAGCCGTCTCTCACCACGCACTGTCAAGGCTAATTGTCCTTTGCAGTTTGCCCGATCGCTAGTTTTTTTTTCCACCATCCATGTATTCTTGGTATACTCTTGACACTGTCGACCTTGAAAATCATAGCTGTCTGACGATTTCGGAAATTGAATGGCCCATGCGTCGTGCACCTACGATTTGTCCGCGATCGAAGGCGTCTAAATCAGGCAGTTTACCCATACTGGCAATTCCAACAACTAATTCAGAACAACCACAGTACTCGCTATATATGCAGTTACCACAGCGCCCTCACTTGCGCATACATGATACGCAGCACTACATAATTTTCATAGGCTTTGCTATCCCTAATTCAGTGGCACTTCAGTGTATATATATATATATATATATATATATATATATATATATATATATATATATATATATATATATATATATATATATATATATATATATATTAGGAATAGAATAGAGGCCTACGCTACAATACAATAGTAGGCAAAAAAATTTTCAAGATCATTTAAATTATTTCATTTGTGTTGGAAAATCAATTGGTTTCTTGTTATTTGTTATAAATAATTATATAATTCCAAGTTCCCTCCAGTCGATCAGGATGAAGAAAAGATCTCTTTTCCGTTTTACAGGTTTGGGAATGAATTCGGTGAGGTAATTTTTCCCTTATTGCTCCCGGCTGGAACGTCTCCAGAAAAAAAAGAGGTTAGACAGCTAAGAATGAACCGTAGAAACTCTAAGAAAATGCTAACACAAAAATCTTTTGCTTATGAAATAGAGGACAGTGACCGGCATGTAACGAACATCCTGGATTCTCCGTAGAATGGTAAGATTTCCAAAACATACATGTAAACATTACTTGAAAACATATGTGTATAAGACTTCGTCAAATGTTAGACAAAATCGGAATATCTGTCTAACTCTTTCCTAGATCGCCTTGGGACGTATATTATTAATGCAGGGTTTAAATTGCAGGTTGATTTATTGATTGGTCCCGTTCGTGCACTCGATCCTTTTAGTTAGGATCTTTTACCCGGATTATAACGCCACGCGGATAAAGGAAGTAAGATAACACCCGGCCGCAGTGCAAGGTGGACGGAGTTTGACGTCGGATTTTATTGTAACAAATGGTGGAGCTCATCACAGAAGGATGCTAGACCGTTATTAACCCTGCCTTTCCTTTCCTCGCCGATTCTCAGGAGATCAAGACTCCCGACAGCGGTGACTCAACCAATCCGAGTACTACGAATATCCTGTTTCCGTCAATGGAGTGCGTGACGTCACGAGAGAGATGGCAATGGAATCGCAATTATCCTATCAAATGCGACGCAATTACCTCTGTGCTCGAGACGTGGATGTGTCGGGACTGCCCGAGTTCATGGGAGTTTGCGAAATTGGAATAAGATGCGCCGGCTGATACTGACGGACGGCTCGTGGACCCACACAAATGCCAGAATTTTCCTATTAACCTTTCCCTTACGGGGTGGGGTAGCATGTATCCCAAGAATACGGACCCAAGAATGAATATATATATATATATATATATATATATATATATATATATATATATATATAGATATATATATATTATATATATATATATATATATATATATATATATATATATATATATATATATATATATATAAATAGGATTAAGCATATTATAGACTTGAAAGCTGTGCTAACTCGTAATAATTACCCAGAAAGTCTATCCAAAAACATAATTGGTTGCTTTTGTTTTAATGAATAGTTTGTTCTGTTGCATTAATAAGTTAAACATAACAATAGGTTAAAATAAAAATAATAACTACTAAAAACAAAAATAAAAATCATAAGAAAAATAAAAAAATAATTAACTCACAGTAGTAACAATAATAAAAACTAAATAAATAAAGGAATAATAGTCTTAAAATATGGTAACCTAAGTAAGTCTGTAACTGAGTATCCACTACCTCAATGGTTGCAAATTATATGACGTCAGTCATCTTGCGGTTACAAGTTCTTAACTTCCACTCTGACTAGCGCCAGGCTTGGTGTTCTTTGGTTAAGTACTTTTATTCAAACTTAATTCATTTATTATTCAATTCTTCTGTTAATAATGGATTGTACGGTGTCTGAGTGTGTTTATTTAATAGATCATACTCATCAGAAACAATCCATTGGTTTTTAGACAGTATTGACACCGCTGATGAAGAAATGCTGTCAAAAACCTTATTCATACTTTTCTTTACATGTTGGATGTTCCTGGCTTCAAGTAGCTTTAGAGCTATTACTGGTTTTCTCTTTCATCTTATTCTTATATATATATATATATATATATATATATATATATATATATATATATATATATATATATATATATATATAAAATATATATATATATATATATATATATATATATATATATATATATAAAATATATATATATATATATATATATATATATATATATATACAGTGGAATCTCGATCGATCGTTTTCGGATCCATCGTTTTTCCGTATGTGTCGTTCATTTTATCCAGTCCCAACGATCCTATTGCTTTGTTATGTTTCCGCATCTATCGTTTTCCCTCATTTATCGTTCATTTCAATCGGTCCCTTGAAAAACGATAGATCGAGATTCCACTGTATATATATATATATATATATATATATATATATATATAACAGTTCCGTAACTGACTGACTGATTGACTGACTGACATACAACGCACAGACCAAACCGCTGGACCTAAAGGGCTGAAATTTTGCATGGCGATTCTTCTTATAGTGTAGGGGTACACTAAGAAAGATTTTTGAAAAATTCTTCTGAGATTTTTAAAATTAAATATTTAAGCTGTTTTAGTAACTTCTCTTAAGTTTGCATTTAAAATAATAATCTGAGGGTTATAAAATTTATATCACGAGAAAGATCATAAAAATTCCTTTAAAATGAAATCTTTTTCGAATCTTTACCTCTATTTTCTGATTTTTGGTGAATTTTTAAAGATTAATTTTTAGAATTTAATTTATTAAATGCTGATCACGTTTTTTTATTCTGGTACTTAGACCAAAGGTAATAGACCAAAAAAAATACTTTCTTTCTTGCTAATGCGGCAGACGATTGGACATTATCAAAAAAAAATATTAAAATACAGTAAAAGATATGTTCGTCGAACTGTACTATATTAACTGTATTATATATTTTTTAGTATGTGCTATTAGATTTAATTTGAATAATTTCTTCTACATTATTTTGTCTATAAAAATATCCCTCATGATTTTTTTATAAATATATAATTTTTTTACATCAGTTGTATACATTGATCGTCATATTTATTATAAATATATATATAATATATATTTATTTATTTATTTTGGCATTAATTGCATATATTGACCGTTGTATTTAATTTGAATGTACTCCGTATCGAAATGCGGGTTTTCAGCTAGTATATATATATATATATATATATATATATATATATATATATATATATATATATATATATATATATATATATATATATATATATATATATATGTATGTGTGTGTGTGTGTGTGTGTGTGTGTGTGTGTGTGTGTATACCCCTTAATGGCCGTTCTTACAAAGGGGGTATAAAATTTCCCGTTCTAAAGAATGAATGTGAAAAATGGGCCCCATAAGCTAAAGGTTAATTTGGGCAATCACCAAACCTGCTACAGAGCATTTTAATGAGACAGTCCCAGTTAACCCAGGAGCCAGAAATCAGAGCTTCTATTCTTTTAAAAAATGTTTCCACTTTCAGAAGTGTAGTTAAAAGATGAAAACTGCAACTAAGACATTTGTCCAAACAAAACAAGATCATTAAAGTCTGTTATTTTTCGGATAAAAATATATTATTTGGATTAATAAGAATTCATCATATATTTGTACGCGATAAAAAAAAAGTTGGTAAAAGTATAGTAATAAACCAAACATACTGAAATACATCATTTAGTCTCGGAATAAAATATAAATTAGTTTATGATAAAAGACATTTTATTCAATAAAAATTTCAAATTCTTGCAATTAAAAGTTGTGTAAAATAATAAATTAAATGTAAATTGTTAAAACCTGTTATTTCTTCGAATAAAATGTATCTCCTAATTAAAAAAAAGCACTTTTCTTTTTATAAGCATTAAAAAGGCATTAATGCGTAATCAGTATAAGTAACAAAGGCCTTAAAAAAATCTTATTTGAAGAAGGTATGCTAGCATGAAAGCTTCATATTACACTATTCACGACGCTTTAGAAAGTAAGGGAGACTAATTCAATAAACCATGAATCTTAGAATTTAGCCGGAAGGGGGTTTTCCACGGAAGACCTTGAGGCACTGTCGCGCCCCATCCGGCGCATTGCAGTATTATAATTTCGAATCTTTTGATTGGTAATTTAATTTTATACTCTAATTAAGGAATGTCATTGCTAATATTACATGGGTTTCAGCTGTATATGGGAAAGAGGGAACAAAATAAGGAATTAAAACTATTTAATTAGATTAAGCACATTTTTACGAATGAAATATAAATATTTTCAAATATGGGATGCCAGTGCTTCTTTCACACGTTACATGCAGTAAAAATGAGTGAAGGAATTAAAACACTTAATTAGATAAAATCAATATGTTTAAGTTGCTAAGCGGATTTTTTGGGCAGTCTATAAGACAAAATTTCTACATCAATTTACTTCATTTTGGTCTTAAACAAAGGATTTTAATCTATAGATGTATCACATTTCGTTTTTGTAACCGCAATTTATATTAATTAGCGATGATTTACAATTGAAAAATTGCTTTCTGCGCATGCTCGGTGACATGTCTAAATCTGGCTTTAGATACTCACTAAGCACGAGGCCGCCTGAACACATTAATTTGTTTCTGGGCATGCACCGTGGCATGTTTAAATCTGGCTTCAGATACTTACTACGCGCGAGGCCGCATAAACACGCTAATTTGTTTATTACGAGGAATCTCTCCATCACTCACTCTGCCAATTTTACTTTTAATTATATTAGTGGAATATAAAATAAATCCTGTCTGAATATAGGATAACCTGTGGGATATAGAATAATCTGTAGATTTGTCAAATTTACTTTTTGTAACAGGAAGTTCTATTAATTAGCGATAATTTACAATTGAAATTTCCTTTCTGCGCATGCCGAGTGACATGTTTAAATCTGGCTTTATATACTCACTAAGCACGAGGCCGCATAAACACATTAATTTGTCTCTGCGCATGCCCATTGACATGTTTTAATCTGGCTTTAGATACTGAGCACGAGGCCGCGTAAACACGTTAATTTGTTTAATCCGAAGAATCTCTCTATCGCTCTCTCTGCCATTTTTATTTTTAATTATGTTTGTGAGATATAGCATTAAATCCGACAGAAATTATTTATTTCGTGCTGTTGAGTAAGCCTATTTCTTTTTATTGGGTTCAATAGTCATTTTTTAAAGTGTATTTCTCTATTCTTAATACAATGATTTTCAACATTTGGCAATCATGTGTTGAGTATAATTTGTGTATCAGTGCATTTATTTACTATCCAGCCGTCGTTTTTTCATGGGTACCAACGAGTTTATGCGTTGAAGTCTATCATTTAACAGAATGTGGATTTTTATTTTAATGAGGTATGACAGGGTAAGGCAGCTAGCTCCGTTTGGGATATTTCCTACCTCCTTTTTAGAAAGAGGTCATTGTCCCCCAATGATGCCGGAAGGGAAAGTACTAAAGTATTATCCATAAAAAATAAAACGTTTAATTTGAATAGGTTTTGTTCTGAACTGAAGCCATAATGTTCCCTAGTAAAAAAAAAAAAAATAATGTTATATTCTTTCTCTCTTTAATCCACCTAAATTTCCTTAGAGTGTCGGACATAACAAAATTGCAATACTGTTGATTTCAATAGTAAGGAGTCAAAGAATCGAAAATTCTTTTAATTTTGAATAATATGAAAGAGAATTTCTCGAGGTGATATAATATTCCTCTAAAGTGATAGAAATGATCAACGCAATTTTTATGTTTCAGATAATATATATTTACTTCTTAAAGGTGTTACCTTGCAGAAGGTTATTTGAAAGAACTTAACAGTTGTGTTTACATAGAAATGTACATGGAAAGTAAGCGTTTAATCTATTAATTAACCAGAGTTTTGTCCACAAAATTATAGTAAACATGGCTATTGAGTCCCTAAGGTAACTATCAAGGGACATCAGATAGAAAGCGTGGACTTAAAACCTGTGAAAAGCTTCTGTATGTTCCAAGAGAATATGGCAATGTAAGCTTATAAAGACAAAATGTCCTTTTCGCGTGCATTAACTTAAAGTTAAGCGTTCTCCTGGTCTGATCCTGAGGAAGAAATCAGGTTTTCCTTTCGAAATTCCCGGAGAGATTTAAATTTTCTCTCATTTATAATCAACATTTTAAGGGTGTTTTTTAAATTCCAAATCAAGTACATTTAAGTAGTTAATGGTTAAGAATTATTAATTCCTTGATTTGCGGTAGTTTTTGTTGCTTATGCCACTTGACCGACAGCAACATCAGATCAGGTCCCGAAGGCTATGGGCGATGAAGGTGCGGCTCCTGTTTTGACTGGAACCACAAGGGTCGGAGTCCGACTTGGCCAAAGGACCAGTCCCGTAATTTTGAATCAAGTGACGAGACCAGAACACTTGACCCCGCACCTCCAGATATAATTTTGAGAACTTGGAGGATATTGTAGCCACGACAGATTCTACGTGCACCAGCCGCCGTTTGTGTACAAGGCAGTGGATTTGTCAGTGATGCGCATCGAACCAGTGATTTTCAGATCACTAGCCCGCTGGTCTTGCCAACTGGGCCACTGCGCCCATATTCCTTTATTTCTAGAGATATTACTAAACTATGTCTTACTTTCATTTACGGACTGAATATGTATGTCTTTAATTAATTTATTTTCATTAGTTTCAGAAGTTAGAAATTTTAACAAAATATAATGGGAGGGTTCACCCTATCCCAAAACATAAGGTCAAAAACAAATACAGCGATTTCCGCTTATAAGAATCACGTTTGTTATTACTGTTTTTGATTCTTATAAGCGGTTGATTCTTATACCGGAAATTTAGGTTTTTGGACAGGAACACACACACCTATATATGCATATATTAGATAATTTAGAATAAAATACTCTTTAATTTACGTTAATTATCTTTTAGTAAAATTATTTTTATAATTTTAAACATACAACTTAATTTCTATACCTATAAGTAGATACACATGATTATAGTAAGAGAAGAAAAAAATACAATATTTGTTACAACATACCTGTCTAACAGTTTAACATTTCCACTACAGGAAGGGTGCATGAAAAAGTTTTCTATGGTAGTTTGACGTAATGAAGTTTACAGGAGGTTGTTTATACCTCTTCCAATACCAATAGTCTCAGACCAAGATTCACCTTCTAGCTTACGTTTCACGGTTTGATAACGTGCTGAATCTAATAATGTCACGTTTTCCTAAGTGATAGTGGACACTTCCGTTCGTCAGTGGAGAAAAGTGAAATTGGATCCGCACGGGTAGGATGCCCCTGGGTCAAGCTAATAGGACAGTGTTTAGCTAAAGCGTTTAAGGTGAAACTATTATGTTATGTCTAACAAAGAAAGGGATGCATTTTACGTCTGAATTCCATCCCATTTTATCACTCTTTCTTTTAAAAAGAATAAAGAAAAAACTTCGTACCTTTGGAGGGTTTAAGTGGCTTTTTTGGAAAAATGAAAGGAAAGCTAAGAGTGTAAACTGATTCTTAAAACCGGTGGATTGATTCTGTAAAGCGAAAATTTTAACACGGAAATAATACATTTGTTTTTGTCTTTGCGATATTGATTCTTATAACCACTGATCACTATAAGCGGTGGTTACTGTATATTCTTTTCTTTAAGATACTTTCATTCACGAGAATGAGTTGCAGATTCTAATGAAGCAGTCTCAGCTACACGACTGATTAAGCATAATTCAGTCAATCGTGTTACGGCCACAACCTATAAATATTACTTTTGTAGAATTTTTCCCCTCTGATAAGCAAATGAATGTCGTTGCGAGTTGATATACGAACTTATTCAATCTAAATGTCTTTTCTATGAATCTTTTACTTATTTCCCCCCCTTAGATTTAGAAATAGAATTTTTTTTTTTTTTACATTAAACATTATGAGTATTTATCTCACTCCAAAAACTACGGAACAAAAAGATATTTATATTTTAACACACTCGCATCCATGGGAACGTACAGCCGGTTCTAATGGAGTAATCTCCGTTCAGAGAGTGTGCTGCAACATAAATCGAGCAATTATGTTATCTCTGGCACCTACACAGCACCTTTTTTAGAATCCCCCCCCCCCCTTGATAAGCAAATGAATGTCGTTGCGTGTTGACACGAAATTATCCGATCTAAACGGGGCACCCTACGAGTTATAAACTCACTCCAACAGCATCCCACGGATTTCCTCTCACAACTCAGAGTTTTACCCCTCCGAGAGAATCTGCCACTGACGTGCTACCGGCACAGCATGAGGGGCCATTTGTTGTTGGCCAGACCGAAATGGTTCTGTTCACGTGATGTTTCGGCAGGCCTATACACGAGTTGAAGGTAAGGAAAAAGTAAACACAAATTTATTGGAAAGGGAGACGGGGGGGAAAGATTTCGATTGAACTGGTGGAGAGTTTGATAAATTCGTTAGCAGTTTTTTTTTTCCAATAAAGCGATTTGGAATGGGAAGAAATAGAGAGTTTTTGGGGAAAAGACCGTGGAAATGTTTCTGAAGATAAAGTGACCAGCCGTATTGGATTTTTCAGTTAGTGTAGACCAGGGGTTAACAACCTTTTTTCTACATCGACCCCTTTTAAAAGAAGGATTTTGTTCATCGACCCCCTCACATTTTTCTCTGTAATATACAGCATACAACATAATTATAATACTAACTAGAAGGTAACCCGTCATTTTGACGTCATAATACTAATAATGACGTCATAATGGAAAAAGTATATGAAAGTTAAAAAACATCCCGAATTATCTAACAATATTGCATTTAATCCACACCCTGTAAAAGCAAATACTTTCAAATTTTTTTATTTATTTAGTTTTTCATGCGATTGGAGAAGTAGACTGCCATCCAACCCGTCATTTTGACGTCATAATACTAATAATGATGTCATAATGGAAAAAGTATATGAAAGTTTAAAAAATATCCCGAATTATCTAACAATATTGCATTTAATCCACACCTTGTAAAAGCAAACCCTTTCAATATTTTTTATTTATTTAGTTTTTTATCCGATTGGAGTAGTAGACTGCCATCCAGTTTTTTACAGCTCACTACGCGATATGAATACTTGAGCTACTTGATTCATTCACATTCAAGTTTGTTTACTTTCAGAATTCATCGCAAATGTAAACAGATTTCTAAAAACTGTTAAATATACAGCTAAAAGCATCCAATTTTTTTTAGTTCTGAATGTTTTATAGAAAAATAGGCTGAACAAACGTGATTTGATGGAGAAGATATTAGTTTTTAGGTAAGAAAAAATTCTGATCCACATCTGAAATTGAAATTAAGCCTAACCGGCTGTTTGTTTACTGAGGGCTTCAATTGAAAGATGAGTACAGCCCGGAAGTGTTATACAGAGACAACGGCTATTATATATATAATAATTGCACATAAAACAGTTAAAGATAACAATTTGACCAAGAATATGAACAAAAAATTAGAAAAAGTGGTTCATTAGGTATATGTTTTATTATTTTTGTACTACAGTGTGGTCATAAAAAAAACTTTGCCGATACATGGACCTCTAGAGGCCGTTCCGTTCAACCGATCGAGATGAGATTTCAGATATAGTTATTCAGATGTATGAGCTCGGGATTCTGTGAATGGCAACCAAATGGCGCTCACGGTTACAGTTATAGGCACAGAAAATCGAAATTTTGAAATGGCAACGCCCACTTTTTCCCGTCGCAAAATGCTCAGCGCATGCGGAAACCCTAAACAGCGTTGGAACGGTACGTGTATCACAAAAAACGGACGCGTTGTGCACGCACAAAAACAGCTCTGCGAAAGGCCAACAAAATCAGGATCGGGGAACACGGAGGAAATTTCCATATGGCAGAGCTTTTTATCGGTTTTCTACGCTGAATAGCTGGCAAACGGCGTTCTGTGATTGATGTCTTGCTTCTGTCATATGCAAATTTTCCTCGTGCGTCCCGATCCTGTTTTTGTTTGCCGTTCGCAGAGCTGTTTTTTGTTCGTGCATAACGCGTCCGTTTTTTGTGATACACGTACCGTTCCAATGCTCTTTAAGGTTTTCACATGCGCTGAGTATTTTGCGACGTGAAAAAGTGGGCGATGCCATTTGAAAATTTCAAGTTTCTGTGCCTATAACCGTAACTGCCACTTTGTTGCCGTTTGCAGAATCTCGAGCTCATACCTCTGAATAACTATATCTGAAATCTCATCTCGATAAGTTGAACGGAACGGCCGCTAGAGGTCCATATATCGGCAAAGTTTTTTTATGATCACCCTGTATTTTCATATTTTATTTCAGAAGTATAAACAAGATTTTATAACACAGATTGTCTTTGCCCAAGCATCGCCAAGAGAAAAACGAAACTGCTTCTCATGGTTGAATCGGTTGGACATATGGGCCGTTTAAGGTCCAGTGGATTTCCCCAATTCTGCCTAGTGTTGGTACACAAATAAAAACCGACGGCGGCATTCGAGGCATATAGAAAAGCGTCATGACATTCGACTTTAGATGCGCGGGTCACTCCGCTCTATGCAAATCTTCATTTCTACATATTAAAACGGATATCAGTTTCTAATAACTCCTTTCCTAAAAAATTAATTAAATTTTAAAACAGAAAAGTATATCATAGACCCCCAATAGACCCCTGGAATACTATAGACCCTTTTTAAACTTCCATCGACCACCAAGGCGTCCACCTAGACCCCGTTGGGAATCCCTGGCGTAGACCATAAAATTGAGAACTCTTTGAAGATTCCAATATACAGTAACGTGGGATTGACCGCCGTTCGGAAGTAGTGCTTTAAGTTACTGCCTTGTGTGAAAAGAATCATCCACATACCCATTTGGAAAGTAGAATAAAATAATCATTAGACGTAAGATTCAGAGGTACTGCTAAAGAATTCAAATTTTGTTATGATTTTGTCGGCTTTCTCAGACACCAGTAAATGTTTAGAGAAATTCTGAATTAGAGATTCCTTTCTCTACAGCTTGTTGCCAGCAGTCTTTAGCCCCCATGTTTTACTTTTACTTGTACTATCGAAGCTTTTTGTTTTCCCCACTTTCTATTTTCCTTTCTACCTGTACTATCGAAGCTTTCTGTTTTCCCCACTTTCTATTTTCCTTTCTACTTTCGTTTTTACTTATCACTGAAGTTTTATGCATTGCTATATCATCCTATAGTGGAGGGTAGTCCTACAGTGGAGGGTACCATGTATTGTAGTTACCACTACTCTTCCTGAAGCTCGTGAAGCATGTTGCCTTGCTGAAGAGTCCATAAGAAGAGTGAAACCCAGGTCTAATTTTCCCTCGTACGCTGAGGTGTATATATTTATATTAACTCGTTACCGATCAACAATATATGCGTGTGAGAGCCCAAGTTTATACGGAACCGGTAAGTAATGTAATAAAAAGCACAAATTATATTCCTCTGTATTTTTTAGTTCTGTAGAATGGTTATATTATCCATGCAGATAAATACGCACTTTTATTTTGCATTCCATGTAACACACATCCTACATAAGTTCGAAATGGAATAGACCGACCACTGCGTGAGGATAAACGGCGAAATTTTCACCACGAAAGACCCTTCGTCGCGACAAATATCCTGCTTGACAACGGCCCGCAGAACCGAGCACCAAGCACCACACTCGGCAAAAATGTCCAATAGGACCAAGTCCTTCATCCGATCGCCAAATAGTAACAAAACTACGTCCACCCCAATCAAGCGACGGGAATCAGTGCATGCAACACATGTCAAAGTGCCCAACGCAGAAGCTAATTTCTTAGTTACTACCTAGATTAATTTGACTTTAACTACTTAGTGGCACCTCAAGCAAGCGACGGGAATCAGTGCATCCAACACACGTCAAAGTGTCCAACGCAGAAGCTAATTTCTTAGTTACTACCTAGATTAATTTTACTTTGTTGCCACTAACACACAACGTTGCCACTAACACACTAACGTCACTTTGACGTGTGTTGGATGCACTGATTAACTACTTAGTGGTCCTCCAACACACGTCAAAGTGACCAACGCAGAAGCTAATTTCTTAGTTACTACCTAGATTAATTTGACTTTAACTACTTAGTGGCAACACACCACAACAGGAGGGTCCATTCCTCAAGGAATGCTACTTCTGTAACTATTTTACCCAAATTAGCTGTTAACTTTCTCATAACTATAGTGCTTAGAATTCTCGTCAAAACACATCCTACATAAAAAAAATATCGTGGGTACAATTCATTTTGCTTCGATTATAGTAATCCGCGAAAAATATAATATTCCTAACGAATACATTTACGCTAAGCTTAACATCCTTCCCGTGATAAGTGTTCCATGGTAAGAGATTAGCGCCGTAGCGTGCAGGTAGGCGGGACTGCTCGGTCCCAAATTCTGTCAAATCATTCTCTTTCAATAAACGGCGGTTAAACCGCTTGAAGATGCGATTTATTTTGCAGCCATTATGAGTGACAATATGTGCCTCTCGAAAAAACAATCATCTGGCGGCAGGTCCTGTAATTATTGCGCCATCACGTTAATAGGTTGATTATGCACTGTCTCAGCTATTTACTAAGGGACACTCCTCCCTCAGACTATTTAATAGGTAGACGTTTTTAGTGGTAGCATGTGACATGGTTACATAAGGTGGAGCCTTATTTCATGCCGAATATTTCGATCTCAGTATGTTTCTAAATAGTAGCATATTCCAATTTATATAAAGCATACGAATGAGGTTATATATATATATATATATATATATATATATATATACACTCTGTCACAAAAATATATATGCACCCACAAGGAAATGAGCTACTATCACGAAACTTAACATGTATGTAGTGTATGAGGAGATAAGCAAACGATTACAAATTCAGAAGAACACACCGTTTTATTAAGAAGATATAGCATGAAAAAGGTTACAAATCAGTAAGTAGTAAATCCACCTTTGGCAGCTATACAAGCCGAAACGCGGCGGGGCATCGAATCAATGAGGTCACCTATCACCTTCTGCGGAAGATCATGTCATAATCTTTGCAACTGGGCAGTTAATTCACCAGTATTCCGGGACGGCTGCAGTTGCCTTCCAAGCACGTCCCAGACGTGATCTATTGGCGAGAGGTCTGGTGACCTGGCAGGCCATGGGAGTACGTCATATCCTTGAAGACATTATTGGGAGAGTCTCGCAGTATGTGACCGAGTGTTGTCTTGCTGATAAATGACACATGGGCGACTTGATAGCCTAGGCAATACAACTGGCGTTAAAATCTCGTCCACGCAACTGCGTGCCGTCAAAGTGCGTTGAAAGACGACTAGAGGTGGTCGTGTGTGCCAGCAAATCACTCCCCACACTGTCACACCTTGTGTAATCGCCGTATGCCTCTCAACAAAAAATGCCGGATCGGACTGGTGACCTGGCTGCCTCCACACGCGTATGCGCTGGTCATCAGCATTGAGACTGAATCGGAATTCATCGCTGAAGATCACACGCCTCCAGTCGGTCACACTCCAGCTTGCCCGAGGTCGGCAAAAATCCAATCCACACTGCCTATGATGTGGGGTCAGTGGTAGGCGTCTTAATGGACGTCGGTTCCTTATACCTGCGTTGGCCAGTCGTCTTCGAGTGGTTTCCCTTGATACCACCGGATGTCTGGAAGGTCGTCGAACGGATTCTAGCGACGTTGTTGGTACGGACGTGGCCGCTCTTATGATTGCGCGATCCTCGCGCACGTTTGTGTTCCTGGGACGCCCTGACCCTCCGCGACGGTAGACTATCCCTTCTGTGATCCATTGTTGCCAACACCGAGCAACTACCATAACGCTCCGACCGAGGTGGCTGTCGATACGCCTGATCGACCAATCTGCTTCTCTGAGGCCTACTATACGCCCCCTCTCAAAGTCCGACAATTGTTCGTATTGTCGCCGGTTACGCCTCACAGGCATCTCTAGTCACAATACCGTCCATCCAAGTCAACAGATTTGTTTGAATAACCCTATGACACGAGCAATCATGCTTTTAAACTCTCCCAGCCGCGCATTTCATATGCGTATAGCGCGCTTACCCTTGTCTCATTGGCGTCGAAATTTTAATCATTTGCATATCTCTTACCAGACTATATTCCTGCTAAGTTTCGTGATAATAGCTCGATTTCTTCTGGGTGCATATATTTTTTGTGACAGAGTGTGTATATATATATATATATATATATATATATATATATATATATAATGTATATATGTATGCATGCGTAATGTATATATATATATATATATATATATATATATATATATATATATATATATATATATATGTCAAATTTTTGACGCAGTTTGGTACTTTTCTGTTTAACTGTTCACTGCTTGCCCAAGCGATACAGACTGAGTTTGGCGCGATTCCTGAATTATAACTCACGACGACGGACGGTTTTAGCGTCTGAAATTTTGCTTTCCGGAGGACAGTTATTCAGGAACGTAATCCTACGTTAAAATCATTATTTCAAAATTTTAGTCGGAATGTTCAGAGATAAACAAGCGTAAATGTGAAACGCAAGTTTTTACATCAGCGTTTCGCGATAGCTAACTCCAACCGGTGGCATGAATGAAAACCATTTTTCTCTCCCCCTAATACCCAAACAAGAAACGCATGAAAGACGGCCGAGCATGACGTGAACTTGACCATTATGGATCGACGAGTCTTGCGTACGAGCAGCACCTGAAACACGACAAGATCTGATCAGCGGAACTTGTCGTAGGGGTGGGGTTAGATCACACAGGACAACAGCTAAGTGAATACACGGCGAGTGACTCACCCATTTTGCCCTGATCGTTCCGTGATATCACGCTATGCCTATAAAAGCGCACGTTAAAAAGATTTGGAGCGCAGGGAAGCGAGCGCCCTATGCTACAGCTGTTCTAATAACTTAATTGAAGATGCTTCTTGGTGTACGTCATGATTTATTTCAATGGGACGAAGAAAAAAGGGATATGACTTATAATATTATTTTTAGATCGTTAAGGGGGATTTGCAACTAACTTTGCTAATCTGCATATTAATCAAGTATTTGTCTTGTAAGAAAGAATCCGGGTTACTTTTGATTGGCTGGAATATATACATAGTAATTTAATGTTATGAATTAAAAATTAACGGCAATGTAATAGAGGCTTATCTTAGAATCTGGAATAATTTATTCAATAAGGGTAATATTTATATACTTTGATTGGACGAAACTTTTATATGAAGAGTACATTTTATCATAGTTTTTTTTTAACAAATTGATGTTAAAAGTTTTTATATTAGAGTAATTTAATATTATGAATTATAGTACTTTAATGTTATGAATTAAAAATTAACGGCAATATAATAGAGGCTTATCTTAGAATCTGATATAATATATTCAATAAGGTAATATTTATATACTTTGATTGGACGAAACTTTTTTTATCAGCTATAATAAGTTTGATAAAAAAAATATAAGCATAAGTTTTTTAATATTAGAATTTTCGGCTGATTTATCAGCTATAAATCGACAGTAAGTTTTACTCGCATAAGCTGTCTGATTGAATGTAAATTTTTAAGAAGACAGTGTTCACAGTAAATTAAATACTTTGAAGTTGCAACCCCTTTTGTTCAAAATAAGTCAAAATAACTATAAAATGGAAATAGATAAGCCACCAATTCATAAAACAGAGCTGATATATATAAAAAGTAAATAGATGAACCCAACAAATGCCCATAAAAATGCCCATGGTTTTCACTTTTAGATATGAAGAGTACATTTTATCATAGTTTTTTTTTAACAAATTGATTTTAAAAGTTTTTTTATATTAGAGTAATTTAATGTTATGAATTAAAAATTAACGGCAATGTAATAGAGGCTTATCTTAGAATCTGGAATAATTTATTCAATAAGGTAATATGTATATACTGTGATTGGACGAAACTTTTATATGAAGAGTACATTTTATCATAGTTTTTTTTTAACAAATTGATTTTAAAAGTTTTTATATTTGAGTAATTTAATGTTATGAATTATAGCAATTTAATGTTATGAATTAAAAATTAACGGCAATGTAATAGAGGCTTATCTTAGAATCTGGAATAATTTATTCAATAAGGTAATATTTATATACTTTGATTGGACGAAACTTTTATATGAAGAGTACATTTTATCATAGTTTTTTTTTTAACAAATTGATTTTAAAAGTTTTTTTCTATTAGAATTTTCGGCTGATTTATCAGCTATAAATCGACAATAAGTTTTACTCGCATAAACTGTCTGATTGAAAGTAAATTTTTAAGAAGACAGTGTTCACAATAAATTAAATACTTTGAAGTTCCAACCCCTTTTGTTCAAAATAAGTCAAAATAACTATGAAATGGAAATAGATAAGCCACCAATTCATAAAACAGAGCTGATATATATAAAAAGTAAATAGATGAACCCGACAAATGCCCATAAAAATGCCCATGGGTTTCACTTTTAGATAAAATCAATTTTAGATAAAACACAATAAATTTAGCAGAAAAAGAGAGCGACTGATGAACTACTTTATACAGACTCTATATATCAATGCAATGAAAAAAGGGATGTATGAATAAGACAATAGTGGCAGGAAATTATTAAACAGTAAAATATTTCAACTCATGGAATAATGCTTAATTAAGGTTATTTCTTAGAAATATTACATGGAGCAATACAAGAAAAAATACTTAGATGAAAATAGAACTGAAACTCCCTCCCCCCCCCCCCCCCCCCCCCCCCCCCCAAATAAAGCTGAAAATGGAAGTGATTATTAGAGCTGTCTTTTCTTTAGTACCAACAACAAAGTTTTTCTATAAACACACAATTGATTTATTATTATTTCTAGGTCAAGCTAATGAAGAAAAAATAATTGTAATTAATTCATTTTTTCTCTATTGTCTTCTCTCGGGTGAAATGTTCTGTTTCCCTTTAACTACATACAGACAACATATATATTTTTATTTTTTTTTTTCGAATGCGGAGGCACTTGTCGTGAGACATTCGCCTAACCACGCCGCAATTTTACTGCCCATTTTATTGTGGGGGCACCATATAGGCGGATAGCATTACCACCTATGAAGGGACGACACGAACGGAGGCATATTTCGTGGCGCGACGCCAGGATTCGATCTGAGCACCCTCAGCACCGCAAACCAGCGCGCTGTACCACTCTGTCGCCACAAGCCCCAGACAACATATATATATATATATATATATATATATATATATATATATATATATATATATATATATATATATATATATATATATATATATATATATATATATATATATATATATATATATATATATATATATATATGTATGTATATGTATATACAATATATATATATATATATATATATATTGTATATACATATACATATACATATATATATATATATATATATATATATATATATATATATATATATATCATATATATATATATATGTGTGTGTGTGTGTGTGTGTGCGTGTTACTAAATAAACAGTCGATATATAGACACATATCAATATTATGAATATTAATAGTCTTACTTATAAATCAATGTTAAAACTGTTGGCATTCAAAACTTGTTAAATCGTAGCCTCTGTATTATGCATTATGTGAAAATATTCATTTTTTCTTCAAGCTTTCAATAACAAAATTAGCGCAATTATCATCATTCATTTTTAAGGTTTTTTTCTAAATAATTTCGATGACTCGATATATAAGTTAATCAAAAAAAAACTTCATAACATTTCAGAATAACTCATGAAAAATCCCATAAAGAGCAACAGAAAAAAGATCGTTTAAAATATTGGTCATTATGTGTTGCCTCCTTATTTTTTTCAGTTAAACAACGGTAATTACAAGTAAAAAAAAAATCCATTACATCAGAAAAAGCATAGGTAAATGTATGTCTAGGTATGCAAGCTAATTAAAATCGAAGATAAATATTGATAACATCCATTTAAAATTTAATTCAAAACAGACCCAAACGGAGTGGATACATTTCAGAATAACTCATGAAAAATCCCATAAAGAGCAACAGAAAAGATCGTTTAAAATATTGGTCATTATGTGTTGCCTCCTTATTTTTTTCAGTTAAACAACGGTAATTACAAGTAAAAAAAAAATCCATTACATCAGAAAAAGCATAGGTAAATGTATGTCTAGGTATGTCAAGCTAATTAAAATCGAAGATAAATATTGATAACATCCATTTAAAATTTAATTCAAAACAGACCCAAACGGAGTGGATACATTTCAGAATAACTCATGAAAAATCCCATAAAGAGCAACAGAAAAGATCGTTTAAAATATTGGTCATTATGTGTTGCCTCCTTATTTTTTTCAGTTAAACAACGGTAATTACAAGTAAAAAAAAATCCATTACATCAGAAAAAGCATAGGTAAATGTATGTCTAGGTATGTCAAGCTAATTAAAATCGAAGATAAATATTGATAACATCCATTTAAAATTTAATTCAAAACAGACCCAAACGGAGTGGATACATTTCAGAATAACTCATGAAAAATCCCATAAAGAGCAACAGAAAAGATCGTTTAAAATATTGGTCATTATGTGTTGCATCCTTATTTTTTTCAGTTAAACAACGGTAATTACAAGTAAAAAAAAAAAATCCATTACATCAGAAAAGGCATAGGTAAATGTATGTCTAGGTATGCAAGCTAATTAAAATCGAAGATAAATATTGATAACATCCATTTAAAATTTAATTCAAAACAGGCCCAAACGGAGTGGATACAAATTATTCATAGTTCAGGAAGCACTGTTGCAACATCAACATCAGAGCCCATAGTGGAAGTGACGCAGCCGTTACCTCGAAATGAAAAGCTCAATATGAGATTACTACTATCTAGACATAAATCAATATTTTCCTTACGCTGACAGGACAACACGCTGCATCGAGCAAATTTAACTGACTTCGTGTGGCAACACATGGCCGACCAATCACAGATAATTAAAATTTGCTGAAACCTTTTCGTTGACGTTTAACTCACTCCCGATCAAAACTACCCCAGATGAAGGAATTCAGGGCCGAGGAGGGGGGATTTAATTATTGAAACGACCCCCGATAGTGGAGACTTAAATTGGGATTCCGGACTCATTTGAGTTGTAGAAGGCTGAGTTTAAAATTGTGAGCAAAAGATTAATTTCTACATACTTGGACGGGCTTAATTTATTTTGCATATTCATGCGACTAGTTCGAGAGTATGAATTTGCAAAAATGGGGAATTAGGAGTGACCTTTTGAAGGAATCCTCGGTTCAAAGGAAGTATTGGAGGGAATGATAAGTGTAATTACGATATTAATTAAAAGTATTTTTATTAATAGAAAATATGCAGAAATTCAATTCCGCGAAATGAAGCGGGTATCATAATTATATGGGCGTTGCACAACTTTGTGTTCAAATTACATGTCGCAAAGGAATGCACATGAATTCATTTAAAATTAAAAATAATGCTTCATTTACTCAATTTCCAAAGAATTTGTGGTTTTTCGGGAAACGCCGATTTTACGTCCCTGAAAACATTTCTCGCTTCTGTATAGGAATTAAGTCTGATTTATTGCTGATTTTTGAACTGTTGTGCTTTAGAGATTTTGAACAAAACCAGTCGTAATTTACATAGAGTTTAAAAAATTCATTCATTACACTCATGTCCATAAATTAAGGATAATTCAGAATCACACAGAAATCGAACTCTAAAGTAAAAATTTCACCTGTAGAATTACCACACACATCTTCAAGAATAATATGCAAATTACAGGAAGCCACCAGATGACGCCAATAGTACGTCACAATGACGAGAGTGTAAGAGAGGGGTATATAAGAAATGGTGGCAAAGAAGTAAAATTGTTCACAAGCGTTCTGTAAGCCGCTCAGTGCCATAACCGAATAGTTATGATACAGAGGACGCATGTGGATGATTTTTTACGTGGTAGAATTATCGGCCGCCTGGAATGTGGGCGTACTCAGATGAAAGTATCCGAAGAACTTGGAATTGCCCAAGTGTCATCTCTAGGCTTTGGCAACGATTCCAAGATGATGGAAATGTCAGTAGACGTTACAGTACAGGTCGCCCCCGAGTTACAACGCCGAATGAAGACCGGTATTTGACAGTAACTGCCAAAAGAAGCAGACGGAGCACAGCATCTGACCTGTCTCGTCAGCTAGATGCATCTACGGTCTACCACAGTTTCAAGGCAAACCGTGTACAGACGTTCGAGAAATGTTGGTCTATATACTCACAGGCCTGTCAGGTGTGTTCCACTCACGGCAACTCACTGTAGGCAGCAATTAGCCTGGAGTAGAGAACATGCAATGTGGACATCGTCACAGTGGGCTTGTGTGATGTTTTCCGACGAGTCCAGGTTTAGCTTGCAGTCTGATTCCCGTTGGAGTTTCATATGGAGAACGCCAGGTACCCGTTACCACCAACATCATTGAACTACACCGTTACGGTGGTGCAGGATTGCTCGTTTGGGGTGCAATTATACTGGGCTCCAGAAGAGATATGCATGTTCCAATCGGAACCATGAACGACCACATTTATCGGGACATCATTCTGGAACAATATGTACGTTTGTTAAGGGGTGCCATGGGCGCAGAATTTGTGTTTATGGATGTCAACGCACATCCTCCCCGAGCAATCATCGTAAACGAATGCCTTCAATCTCAGGATATCACCCGTATGGAATGGCCAGAATTCTCCCCTGACTTGAATTCGATAGAATAGAGCATGTGTGGGACATGCTTGGCCGACGAGTTGCAGCCCGCCAACCATCTCCTACATGTGTACCGGAACTTGGGAGAGCATTGCTTGCTGAGTGGAGTAATCTTCCCCAAGATCAGCTCGATAATTTGATACTCAGCATGCCTAGGCGTTTAACGGACTGTATTTCATCGCATGGGAGACTTACAATGTATTAACCATCATACCAACAATGTAATATTAAGTTTTTGTAAAGGAGACATTTTTTACAATTGCCCCAGAGAGTAAAAATCGTAGTTTTTATGAATGGTATCATACATACACCATCTTTTTTGTTCCTTATCTTTTGTTTAATAAATGGGCTTTATAAATAAGTCACGTTTGTTTTGTTTCTGAACCTTTATTTCCCGGAGCTGCATTATCCTTAACTTATGGACATGAGTGTATATTCAAGGCAATACAATCAGATAATTACAAGATAAAAAAAACTTTTTATATACCACTTTTTTAAATTTTGTGTTGAATCATATAAACTGATTGCACAAACCTTCAATTAATTATTCTTTTTCACTTTCTTTTATTTAATTTAAAAACTTTTTAGTCGTTTCCACTATCCATAGACTTTATAAACTGCTAAATTTTGCAATTTTTAAAAATTTTTTGCACAATATTTTTGTAAACAAATTAAATTCACATGCATTCTGTTTTCAAAATCGTCAAACGCCGTTACGTAAAAGTGCAAGCATTGAATTCATTCGAAGCGCCACCTTGCGGATTTTTTCCGAACTACCTTTCCATACAAAACAAAATTAGCTGAAAATTAATTCAATTCTGCTTAAAGATGGCTAAAAGCATTAAAAGAATGCATTGTCATCGTGTTCTGAGCCATTCTAAAACTTTCAAATGTCTAGCTAGTCGGGAAGTTAGTTAAAAATTGATTGCAAGATTAGCACTGGACAAACAAGAAAGCGAGTTAATAAAAACGTGGTAAAAAGTGTAGATTATTTCCCTTCGTCAGAGAAGGGTTAATCTTTCTAACCATAACAAAGTTGATCATTTATTAAAGTATTTGGCAACCAAGGACTTAGTACTGTGCTTTAATTTACAATCGTGATAACCTTCGAAAACTATTTTAGAACTATTTTGTTATTTAAGTCATCATATTTCGCTTGTATTAGGCAGTTTTTAAATGTATATCGCACCTGCCAGCATAAAACTTCAACCGTCAACTGCATGACTTTTAAAGAAAAGCTATACTTATTTTTTCTTGTACACATGTCGTTAGACCTCATGAAGTAAAGAAATTGAAATTGTATTTATAATTCGAAAACTTTATAAAAATAATATGTTAAAAGAAGTTTAAGAAAAACCTAATAAGTTTTGGAACATTGTGCAAAATTCTGTGAGAACATTTGCACATTTCAACAAGTTCAGATGTGGTCTTGCCCATTAGCAAATCCTTTAGCGAAATTCTTTAGAAAATAAATTAATTTAGTACAAAGAAACATTATGAACTGAATTAATATTAACCGAGTTCCTGCGCAAAAGCTTCATTACATATTGCATTTTACTCCTAAGTGACATATTTACTCATTCTTTATTACTTTTTTTATTTACAAACTTACTTCTATAAATGGAGCATCATAATCAAATCCATTTTGACTTCTCCCAAATTCTTTGCTGAAAATCCTCTGAAAACGCTTCTTTTCAATGAACACAATCGTTAATCAATAAATGTCGTTTTAAATATTTAGATTATAAACAAAATTTATTTTCACTAGCAGAAGTTTTTTGAATAACGATTGATTAAATTCCTTTTAACTTTCGGTCGCGATAAAATGGTTGTTTTAGATGAAACACCACGGCCTAAATTTATTTTCCCTTTACACCTGAACAAAATATTCCTTATAGATAACATCAAGAGTTAATAACTTTTAACTTACCGCTTGCGAAAAAGCATTTTAAACTATTGCATCATGAGCTAAGTTCGTTATAACTCAGCTCTGACAAAAAAGGTGTATCGATTTAGAGGGTCCGGAAAACATTTAAAATTTTTCTTTTATTTATTTAGTTAAAATTTTGAATTTTTTTGTGATGGTTAACCATATAATTTGTAAACAAAATCACATAAAAAATACTTCTCATAAAGTTTTTAAAAAACTTTAAAATTTAAAATTTTTAAAAAAAAGAGGGGTAATTTAAAATCGTTATAAATCCAAATATTATTAATTGAAATTCAAAATTTTTTCATTTAATTTAAAAGAAAAGTAGAAGTTTTAGTTTTGCTTCAGCGTTTTTAAAAATATCAATTTTAAAAAATGAAAAATATTTAGAGCAAAAATTTCAAAAAATTTATGTAACTTATTTTTAAAAAATCATATTTCAAAAGCAATTTTTTTTCACATTTGGTGAATCAAAATTAATGTAAAATAATTGAAAAAGACATGTTCCAAGTTTGAACCATTTATCTTTAACGGTTCTTGACTTATAACAATTTAAAGACGAGAAATGGTGAAAAAACTCATCATGCAGAAAACGCATTTACAGGTTTAAACAAAGATTGTCTGCTATTAGAATGTTGCAAACAAAAAAAGTAATATATCCTGTTCTAATTAAGATAAAAACATGAATCAAACGTCATTTTAAGCGGAAAAGGACACAAAAGTTTTTAATGCAATAAAACTTTTTCGAAAATTTGAAGAATTTCGTGTCCTGGACCCCCTTAAAATCAAATGAATAAAAGCATAAGCTTCTTTAAGTACGACATGGTGAGTTACATTTGTTTTGACTCAACTCTCCAGCAAACCCTTCATTATTTCAATAAAGCACCATGTACTAAATTTGTTTTACTTCAATTCCTAAATTTTAGTTTTTGAAATGTGCTATGTTCAATTCTTTTTTTAATCTCAACTCTATAAATGTAATATATTTATTATTAAGTAAAATATTTATTTTATTTCATCCCTTCAGCAGAAGCTGATATGTAGCACATTGCATTAAATATGCAATTCTGAAAACGTACTCAAATCGAGATCTATCCCCATTTATCCACCTTCTACCGGCTGTGGTGCTACCAATGTAGATAAACTTTGACAGAACTCTCGGACTCATAGAAACGTTAAATTAAAGGCAAAACAATCTTGTATTTAACCCTTCAGCGGGCGCGCCAATTTTTGGAACACCAGCAGGCGCGCGTGACACAAAGTGCAACGCCTCTTTCAACCTCGATTATTCCTTTTGTAATAAACTTTTTCTTTTAAAACTGAAAATAATGATTCTGTGTTTTATGACAAGATATAAAATGTTGAAAATATTGAGATATATTTAAATTTAAAGGCTAAAGAATGCAGATAAAATCACCTTATTCCAAAACTGTCGGGTTTGTTGAATCTAAGTACAACTTGCGAATGGATTCCTATTATGTCCAAAAACCTAAAAAAAAATGAGATTGCCCATCTTCGTGATATGCGGGATACCGTGTAATAGCTGCATATTGGATCGACCACATCAACTCCCGTTTTTGTCGCATTGCAATCCAGTATAATCGCTGGTTTACCACGGTTAAATCACGACTAACAAATGAATGAAAAGGAATACAAGGGTCAGAAAATCAGACCTGCGTTAGAAAGGGTGTAGCTATAAATAGAAACTGCTTAGAACATTCAAGCCTTACATGTTAAAACAAACCATTCAAAATTACGAAAATGTTGCACATTATACACGGGCGAGTCCGCTGATGGGTTAAAAAGAGGAAAAAGATTCCAGAATAGAACGTTACGACATTACTCATTTCCTTTTTTGCATAACCACCTAAAAAGCTGCTTATCCAAGGGGTATTTGAGCTCGTTCGAAGCTCAGCTACTATAAGTTTTAAGAAAAATCTATTTTTGTACTAAAATATAAACCACGCAGATACTTTTAAGGAATCGGGTTCACAGATCTACATAAGTCGAAAAACTTTAAGAAGTAAATGTGGGGGCTCGAGGTAGCCTTGCTGTAGCGGCAATGGCTTTCGGTACTGAGGGTGCTCGGATCGAATCCCGGCACGTGCCATTAAATACCTCCGTGTCTAGGCTGGATATGGGCACGTTATATCCGTAGACCGAAAAGTCCCGACCGTAGACCGATCCGTAGACCGAAAAATATGAGGTCAGAGAGAGTGGGACAAGGTACGATCCCCTGGAGGTGCTCGGTCAAAATTGAGGGAGTAACTAGCTAAGAGGGACTCCGACCCTTGTGGTGCTATATACAACCGTAGCCGCACACTTTATTCCGAAGCCTATATACATCTGGTCTGGAACTTCGAGCCAGGGAGCATTTTAAACAACAACAACAGTAACTGTGGTCTTATGAAAACATATACATACATATATATATATATATATATATATATATATATATATATATATATATATATATATATATATATATATATATATATATATTGTAGTGCGTAGCTATCTATAATCTAGTGCGTAATCTAGTGTCTATAATCTAGTGCGTAGCTGTCGTGGCACAGGCGCAAGGTGTTTGGCTGCGGTTCTGAAGGTGATGAGTTCGAGCCCCGCTGGATGCAAGTTGCTTTTCTTCAAGTTTCCTTTGTTATCATTTCTCGTTTTATTCAGAATGTTCTAATATGCTTATTTATTGTAGTCTAATTTATTATATGCTAATTTCTAGTTTCTACCGTTCCAGAAAGTTCGGTGACTGTATATAAGTCGAGCTAGCGTTCAGTTCAGGTTGAATAAAGTTCTAGTGCAGCTCTCGCATTGATTTCCTGTGATATAAATTCGAATCTACGCGACAATATATATATATATATATATATATATATATATATATATATATAAAACAGTTCCGTAACTGACTCATTCATTCATTCATTCATTCACTGACTGACTGACATACAACGCACAGACCAAACCGCTGGACCTAAAGGGCTGAAATTTTGCATGGCGATTCTTCTAATAGTGTAGGGGTGCACTAAGAAAGATTTTTCAAAAATTCTTCTTAGATTTTTTTAAATTAAATTTTTAAGCTGTTTTTTTTTACTTTTTTTAAGTTTGCATTTAAAATAATAATTTGAGGGTTATAAAATTTATATCACAAGAAAGATCATAAAAATTCCTTTAAAATGAAATCTTTTTCGAATCTTTACCTCCATTTCCTGATTTTTGGTGAATTTTTAAAGATTAATTTTGGAATTTAATTTATTAAATGCTGATCACGTGACTTCTTTTTCTGGTACTTTAAATAAATTTATCGTCACGTGCATAAAAACTAAATAGACAAAAAATATTTTTTTTTTCTTGCTAATGCGGCAGACGATTGGACATTATCCAAAAAAATATTAAAATACAGTAAAAGAAATGTTCTAGAAACTGTACTATATTAACTGTACTATATTCTTTAGTATTCTTTATATTAGATTTAATTTGAATATCTTCTTCTACATTATTTTGTCTATAAAAATATCGCTTACGATTTTTTTATAAATAAATATATATAGATTTTACATCAAGTATATATACATTGATCGTCGTATTTATTATATATATATTGGCATCATGAAGCTACAGATGGCATTAATTGCATACATTGACCGATGTTTTTACTTTGAATGTACTCCGTAGCGAAGCGCGGGTTTTCAGCTAGTATATATATATATATGTTTACTGAACTCCCTATTTTCCGATCTGAGAAATACACGGAAAACTCGAAAACACTATAAATGTAAAATCACTATAGTATATTGTAGAATATAAACTATTCAGATGTTTTAAATGAACGGCGTATTGGGATTTCAAAAAAAAAAATTAATAAGAATGGTAACACAGCTACATAGATTATCATTCCCTCCCCTGTGAAAAAGATCTGTCCAGGCTGCTTATTCACTCGCGCAGTTACTATTTCATTTCTAACCTTTTGCCTTTATGAAGAATGGATCATCAACACGTCATTAATAATTGAGAGCTCTTTATGCCTGTATATTTATTTGTCAGTGAGTGTGCACGGGGTACTTGCACACGCAAAATGTCTGGACTAAGTTCAATAATGATTACTTAGTTTTTTACAAAAGCGTTTATCGCATACCCACAAATCCCTCTGAAAATTCAGAGAAGCCGTGTTTATTAATGCAACACAGCTAGCTGTGCGTGTTGTAGTAATTATTAGCGGTGGAAACCCATAGAAATACCCTACACGTCAGTTCTGATCACGACAAAAAGCCTAACACCGCATAAACAGCCGCACTGAAAGGAACAACAGCAAAAAAAAAAAAAAAGGGCCATATTCATCGCTTTTTTTTAAAAAATCCTCTAATGAATTTTGAACGAGATTCAACGCGATTCACCGAATAACCTGAGCGCGGAAATGGAAGAATTCGTTGGTTCCGTTTTTAGAAACCCTAATTACACTGAGACGTACAGGAAGTCTTGTTTCATATTTTTTTATTAAACAGAGGCAGAACTAAAATGAGTCCCGTCGAGTGATTTTGAGGGCAACATTTCTCTCGGATGACTTGCTCTTTTCTTAAAATCATGAATGTCATTCTCAAGTACCCCTTGAGATTTTTATCGTCTGTTCGGGGTTCACTTCTTGGGGGGGGGGGAGTAATATGTATCTCTAGGGTACTCTAAAACCCTTTTCTTCTTTCTCTGCTGGTATACTTTCGGTTTGACAGCTTTATTTCCTTTCTGTGTACGGGAAGGACCGCTAATGTATTTTGATTGCAGTTTCTCTTAATTAAGCAGTATTTCTCTTTCTTTCTTTCCTTGTCCACAGAGCGTTACCCGCTCGGGAAAAATCTTTAAACAACTCGGAAAGAAATGTCTTTGATTCCTGTCAGAATTTTAACAATTCACCAGCGGAATTCTTTTTCTCCTTTTGGCTTTTGAAATTGTTTTATTTCGTTTTGTGTGATGGCTTTGAGCTTAGTTGTTATCGTAAATTGTAACAATAGTTTTGTGCTGTATTTTTCCCATCTACAGAATAATAATGAAAAATAATGTACATGAAGACAGAGCTACTAGATTGTTTTTAGCGACATCCAGACAATATTACAGTGAATGTAACATAAATAAAATTTTCATAACACATTATTTTATCTAAAGGACCTATCCATATTTATTTTAATGTCGGTTCTATTTATAACAGTAACCACCAGTTTAATTGCAACTCCATTTACTAAATTACTGTATGAAAGTTTTTTTAAAAATTAGGTAACGGAGCTGACGTCAAAAGATACCCTGGTTGTAAAGTTATGACGAGTTAACACTATTACACTTTAATAGTTTTCTTTCCTCTAAAGTGCTACGTTAGCGGCTCAGTTAAGGTTGCTGTACTAACCGTATTGGATTCGCTCACCTCTATGTTAACCTATCGAGAAAATGTGTATACTATTTACAACTACATAAATGCTGATAATCCAATAAAAATAGTATTTTTAGATAGCCTAAACTTTTCTGCACCTTGCCAATAGGATTCATTTTATAAATTGTGTCCACTGAATATAACTAAAATTAAATATTCCAACAGAACTAGATAATTATAGGAAGAATGTAGACAAAAAATAAACAGAAATAAAGCCCTCAGGGCTCTACGCACCATAAGGCAAGATTCTGTAGTATTGACGGAACTAAACCAGTAAGGACGTAACCGACTGGTCTCGTCCTCAGGGAGCCTAACCAAATCAGTTACCTCAAGGGAACTTTCTGAAGAGGAATTTCTTTTGTCCACTGAAGGTATTAATGAGCATTTAAAACACACTAGACCAGAATTTTCCCCGAAAAATTTAAATTTTAAAATACTAATTGCATTTAAAAAAAAAAAAAGAATGCGCCAAGGGGTAAAATTCTTTCTCTATTACGGAGTACAATTTTAAAAAAAACTTTAAATCCAAGGCGGAAATCCTTGGACACATTTCTCCATACGTTAACAGTGAGGTTAGCGAATCCAATAGGGTTAGTACACAGTAGCCTTAATCAAATTCTGCGTATTTTACCACGTCATTGCACTATCAGGCCAATTTTCGATCGTCCCCAATAACTTCATACGAACAAAAAGCCAAAGTGCCTAGGACTTTAAGTCTCCAGTAAACTTTCCTTGCCTTATGGTATGTACGTTTCAAATTATAAAGGGAACACATACTAAATACGTATATAATGCAATAAAATTTTCAGCATGGTGAGTAATTTTGTGTTTTCTCAACTTTCCTTCGTGACGTTTTGAAATAGCCAGTAATTCGAATACAATTTAATTAAATTTCTCCCAAAGGGTAAATTTCAAAACAATCTTTTAAGATCGTACCGTACAATTGCATTGAATAGGGGCATCTAATACGGGAGTAGAGGGGGCAGAAGACTGATTAAAAGACACAATTTAAAATTCCATCTTAAACTTGCTTTAATCATCATCATTTATTCATTTTAACAATGAGCGCGGCTTTGAAACGCTGAATAATTACTAATCGTCGGAGTTCCTACTCTGACCATCTCAAGGCTGACTGCATCTAAACTTCCAGAGCGAACCGATCTTCAGGGCTCGAAAACTCTTCCCGTTTCTCAAACTTGAGATAACAAAGCAAAATCTCAATTTGGCGAATCACTCTCACGGGAGGCTCTTGTGGAAAATAAGATCTTTTACAGCGGTGTTTTATAGTCTGTGAACAGAAATATCTTCAAAACTGTGTAGGAATATAGAGTTATAAACATACTCACAAGCAAGGACACAAAGGAACAAACGCCCATACACACATGCAAACATACGTATATGTTATACTAGCTGAATACCCCTGCTTCACTACGGAGTACATTCAAATTAAATACAAAGGCCAATGTATGCAATTAATGCCAATATATATAAATAAATAAATAAATAAATATATGTATTTATTTATGTATTTATCTATAATAAATACAACGATCAATGTATGCAAATGATGTTAAAAAAACGAAAAAATATATTTATAAAAAAATCGTAAAGGATATTTTTATAGATAAAATAATGTAGAAGAAAATATTCAAATTAACTCAAATAGAACATACTAAAGAATATAGTGCAGTTAATATAGTACAATTTGAGGAACATTTCTTTTACTGTATTTTAATATTTTTTTGGATAATGTCCAATCGTCTGCCGAATTAGGAAGTGAATTTCGTTGTTATGCACGTGACGCAAAATTAGTTTAAAGTATCACAAAAAGAAAAACCCCGTGTCAGCATGTAATAAATTAAATTCTAAAAATTAATCTTTAAAAATTCACCAAAAATCAGAAAATGGAGGTAAGGATTCGAAAAAGATCTCATTTTAAAGGCATTTTTATGATCTTTCTCGTGATATAAATTTTGTAACCCTCAAATTATTATTATAGATGCAAACTTTAAAGAATGTTACAAAAGCAGCTTTAAAATTTTATTTTAAAAAATCTAAGAAGAATTTTTCAAAAATCTTTCTTAGTGCACCCCTACACTATAAGAGGAATCGCCATGCAAAATCTCAACCCTTTAGGTCCAGCGGTTTGATATGTGCGTTATCTGTCAATCAGTCAGTCAGTTACGGAACTGCTTTATATATATATATATATATATATATATATATATATATATATATATATATATATATATATATATATATATATATATATATATATATATACATATATTTATACACATATATATATACATATATATATACATATATTTATACACATATATATATATATATATATATATTTATACACATATATATATATATACATATATATATACATATATATATATACATATATATATATATACATATATATATATATATATATATATATATATATATATACATACATATATATATATATATATATATATATATATATATATATATATATATATATATATATATATAGATTAATATGTATATAATGAATATATATATATATATATATATATATATATATATATATATATATATATATATATATATATATAGATTAATATGTATATAATGAATATATAAATATGCATGAGTATGAATGTATGTATGTCAGCGTGCGTGCATACGTGTGCTTGTGCATGGTTACAGAAAGATAAAGAGAGAGCGCAAAACCGAAAGATATATATGTGGATACATGATATAAAATTTCTTTTTGATATATTATTATTATAAGTACACTTTACTTTTCAGCACTTCCCAATGCTCCATTCTGTTATTTGCTATAAATAACTGTTTTGTTGTCTTCGTGTTGTTATCTGAAACTCTTAGCAAGGTGAATAGAAGTTTTACTATAAATCTTATAACATTCAAATTACCTTCCTTTAGAAAATACCTTTATGCCAAATCCAATATCAGCCAAACTATTTAAGTATAGAAACTGTAAATTTTCACCCTGGTCCTCCTGTTTTCAAACATAATAAAGATAAATTTTTGAATTTCTTTTTCTTTCTTAAAAAAATCAGGTAACCTATTATCGAGCTTTTGTTAACTCTCCAAGCAAGAAAACATGCCACGTAGATTAAATGTTTCAGAATATTTTCCCCTCTAAGTCATCCAGTTATTTCCCAGATTTAGGAATGACTAGTTGTTACCCGTCAAAACATGACTGCTGGAGAGTAAATAAATATGTACTGATACATAAATTATACTCAACACGTCATTGCCAAATGTTCGAAATCATAATATTAAGAATAGAGAAATACACTTTAAAAATTGACTGTTGACCCCAATAAGAAGAAATAAGGTTACTCAACAGCGCGATATAAACAATTTCTGTCGGACTTAATTCTATATCTCACAAACATAATTAAAAATAAAAATGGCAGAGAGAGAACTAGAGGGATTCTTCGGATTAAACAAATTAACGTGTTTAAGCGGCCTCGTGCTTAGTATCTAAAGCCAGATAAAAACAAGTCAATGGGCATGCGCAGAGACAAATTAATGTGTTTATGCGGCCTCGTGCTTAGTGAGTATATAAAGCCAGATTTGAACATGTCACTGAGCATGCGCAGAAAGGAAATTTTAATTGTAAATTATAGCTAACTAATAGAACTTCCTGTTACAAATAGTAAATTTGACAAATCTACAGAATACAATCTTTCGTTTAAGACCAAAATGAAGAATTGATGCAGTAGTTTTTTTTTTTCACGGACTGCCCAAAAAAATCAGCTTAGCAACTTAAATATATAGATTTTGGTGGACATGTTTGTGCTTAAGAATGTTTGCGCCATTTGTCCCAATAAAAAAACCTTCAGGAGTTAATTAATTGATTCTACGTTATACTTAAGTTTGTGTCGTTTGATTCTTAAATGACTTTTCACACCCTTATTTATTACTGTATGGGCTTGCCTTGTTGTTGAACAATTTTGCTTTTTAATTAGCTAATTTAAGTTCGTTGCGTTACGCCCTAATAGGAGGACAATGGACAGCCGATGGGACCATTCCATTAGAGAGCCTCTACGGGTAATCACGCAACGCCTGCATGTACCATTATACTATGCTAATCACAATGCAAATATATAGCACGTGTATAATAGTCCCCTAATTGAATCCCTGACCAGAATCAGGTGTTTACCCGATATAAATCTAAAACGGATTTTTAATTCTTATTAATCTGCTTACTTCTGAAATTTTAAATATTAATATAAACAAAATAGAAAAAAAAATCCAAGCATAGGCAATATCCAAAGTCAAACTCGATTTTTCCACGCAATTCACTTCACCAAACGCGGTTTCGATAAGTAACAAAATGGAAGATTTATTCCGAGTAACTGCGTCCAAAAATTGTCTGCGCTATTGAATTCTAAGTATCTAAACTACAAAGTTGTTCACTTCAAATCGACCGTTTTTTATGGACCATCGTTCGAATCCCCTACGAAAGTAAGTAATAGAAGTCTAAAGAACATTTTCCCCTGTTGGAATAGGGAGCTTTAAGGCACTTTTAAAGGATCCATTCTTTTAACTTGGAGGGCCATAAAAGCTTGCGATTTTAAGCAGCGAGCACTTTTGACTGCAAGAAAAATATATAGCTACGTGGTTCTCCCAAGTCAAGGAAATGTTTGCGAGATAAGAACCAGAAAATGGTATCCATGCCGTGCAGTTTAGGGTTTTCCGTTTTATTACAGAGATTTGACAAACTTGAGAATTTTTTTTCTGTAGAAAGAAATCACTTGCTTCGGCTGCGGCAAATTTATGAAGATGCAAGTAATAGCGAGGATTTGATTGATTCTGCTCAGTAAAATATCCAATTTTCTCCTCTCAGCCACGATGTTTTTCATGCCTTTTAGTGTGATCAAGTAAAACAGGGTATAAACAATTTCAGTATAATATATATATATATATATTTGTGTATATATATATGTATATATATACATATATATATATATATATATATATATATATATATATATATATATATATATATGTGTGTGTGTGTGTGTGTGTGTGTGTATATATATACATATATATATATATACACACACACACACACACACACATATATATATATATATATATATATATATATATATACACATATGTTACCGTGAAAGACAGAAATCTGGAGAATGTCAACATTCACATAGTCGCTTGGTGTATGTCTGAAATATTTGCTAAATATCCTTATTTCTCCCTTATACAGGCAAATGTCGACATTCACCATGCACTGATGATGAATGTTAAATAAAAATACTTTTGCTACGTTTTTAAATCATCCTTTATTATTAAAGCATATTATGATGTATGTCAAAATACGAGAAAGCTTAAGTAACAGCACATGTAAATAAACTGTTGAACTTAAAACGAACGTTACATTCTAAATGAGAAAAAAAATAGCACCAGTAATAAACTTACTTAATTATGATATTGACGTTATAAAATCTTATTTATTGCAACAAATTAAACTGTTATGGCACTTTGAATTGCACAAGAGTCCCTTGCTTGGCCATTTTACAACTGCATTTAGTCGTGGAACACTTCTTTTTGCGGTGACATCGTGTATAGCCTTGCCTTCCACTTCCCGAATTAGTTGCAGCTGCTTCCCTCAGCGACATTTCTTGAGAAGAAATCTCATCTATGGAAAGTAACTTTTCTTTACAATTTACGAACTGATTACGAGTATAAAGCTGCTTGAGGGTACCATTTTTTTTTTTTGCTTATTATATGTCGGAATATTGTCGGAATATTCTATTCCAACAAGAACCGCCAACACATTTCAGGCCTCTGTACGACCACGATCGACATCAGAGACTTGTATTCGTAAGGCATCACCATTTGAGCAGGAGGAAATTTTCTATTTAAGGTTCGTAATATTTTCGTTGCTTTCAGTAGAAGATTCTCTATCGCAGCCGCTTTTTTTTTTATAGAAATAAACTCGTGTTGTCCAGTCCGGGCTTGATATGAAGACGTGGTAGGTTGCAGCTCCTCTTCAATATTTTCCTTCGGAATATGGTTTTAAGTATGACCACTACTCAAATTTTCTTCAAAAGTATTAACAATTTCTTCGAGCTGTTCTTCAGTTTTGTTCGCCAGGTAAAGATAGCGATGCTATACCACTTTTTGGTTTAACGCCAAACAGGGCTTCACAAGGACTTTGTCGTATTCCTTCATGGTAAGTAGTGTTCTTGGCAAATTGAACAAATTGTAAACCATCTGACCATTTATTTGTATCGCTATCGTTCATCCATGCATTTAACATATTCTGTATATCATGATTGGCCCTTTCAACTGAGCCTTGTGTTTGACTATGACGAGGCTTTCCATGAACTATCTTAACATCTTTCCACATAGCGCATAGTTCGGATATGACTTGATTACTGAATTCCCTACCATTATCTGAATGCAATATAGCTGGGGCACCAGTAGTTAAAAATATTTGAAGGAGGTGATACGCTACTTCTTCAGCTGTCTTAGTTTTCAAAGGTGGACAAACTTCGTTAAATGATCTTGATACACCATTACCATTATGAACTTATATTTGCCATCCCTATATGACTGCATATCTATCAGATCGACTTCACATCTTGATTTTTACTCGGAACTGACAATTGGTTTCGCAACAATACCTTTCTCGACTTCTCGTTTCGACCTCCACCAGCGCATATCTGTGCTTGTCGACATACACCGGTGATGGTCCGAATATATAAGAATATAACCAAATATTCGGTCTTTTACCGACGTATTTGGTATGTGTTGACATTCACCGGAGAATGTAGTCATTCTCCAATTTCGATCTTACACGGTAACATATATATATCGAAACTAAATGATACAAATACGTTTGAAAGATAAATGTGTAATAGCATCTAAAAAATTAAATTATTTTGCGAAAGATTTTCATTTTATGTAATGTATAATTAATAATCCGTATATTTCTTTAATGTTGAAGTAATTGCCAACTTTATCATATTTGGATTTTAATGTGGATAAGTAATATTTCTGATAATTATCTGAATTTTCATATGCATTACCTACATAAATGCTATGCATATCCTATTTCATTATCACAGTTTGCCCTGTGGACATAAAATATAAAGATATTATTCGAACTTACCAAGCAGTTAAGTAACAATCCAGATGTTTATCTGTTGTTTCACATGTGCCTCATACATAAAGTAACTACAAAGCAGACTTCACCTATAATTTTATAAGTAAATGCAAACTATTATTCATAACTTTTATATTAGCGCTTGTCAAACTGTGTAATATTCGTATATGATCCTTATCCTAAATTCTAAAGGCATTACCACTTAAAATTAATTCCTATCAAACTTCACAAGGCTAATTAATTACGTAAATAAGTAAGATTTCAAATGTGTTACCTACGTGTGTGAAGATAATGAATTTCAAATATCGTAAATATTGTATATCAAGTGGATAAGTTATCCAGATAAGTTATTCAGTTGCATTACCATCAGGGAAGAATTCATATCAAACTTCGTAAGATTAATTAATTTGTCACGTAAGTTAGTAGAATTCCCAATACCAATCGGTTGTTTTACATACATCAATAAAGTAAGGATAATGAATATAATTTTTTTTAATATAATATAAAATGCTCGATTTATTATTTATATATTTATTGATGAGTTTCACGTGCATTACCTGCGCCTCAAAATGCATGTAAAACTTTACATATTATTTTTAGCATATTTTTTTTAAATAAAAATAAATAAATAAATAAATAAATATATTTTAAAGTTTGGTGTGTTTATTTAATCTATTTATATAAAACGGTTCCGTAACTGACTGACTGACTGACATACATCGCACAGACCAAACCGCTGGACCTAAAGGGCTGAAATTTTGCATGGCGATTCTTCTTACAGTGTAGGGGTGCACTAAGAAAGATTTTTGAAAAATTCTTCTAAGATTTTTTTTAAATTAAATTTTTGTAACCTTTTCAAGTTTGCATTTAAAATGATAATTTGAGGGTTATGAAATTTATATCACGAGAAAGTTCATAAAAAGTGCTTTAAAATGAAATCTTTTTCGAATCTTTACCCCTATTTTCTGATTTTTGGTGAATTTTTAAAGATTAAATTTTAGAATTTAATTTATTAAATGCTGATCACGTGATTTCTTTTTGTGGTACTTTAAATAAATTTATAGTCACGTCCATAACAATGAAACAGACAAAAAAAATATTTTTTCCCTTGCTAATGCGGCAGACGATTGGGCATTATCCGAAATAATATTAAAATACAGTAAAAGATATGTTCCTCAAACTGTACTATATTAACTGTACTATATTCTTTAGTACGTCCTATTAGATTTAATTTGAATATTTTCTTCTACATTATTTTGTCTATTAAAATATCTCTTATGATTTTTTTATAAATATATTTTTTTGTTTTTTTTACATCAATTGTATACATTGATCGTCGTATTTATTATATATATATATATATATAAATTTTTTTTGGCATTAATTGAAGACATTGACCATTGTATTTAACTTGAATTTACTCCGTAGCGAAGTGCGGGTTTTCAGCTAGTTTATATATAAAGTTATTTTGAAATATGCCTTTTTAAATTTAGCATATTTTTTTTTAAATAACTTTATATATAAATTTAACATTAAACACACCAAATTTAAAGTTTTTTTTTCCTAATGCAGAGGCACTTTGTCATGAGACATTCACCTTTTATTATTCACCTCGATTTGCTGGCTATTTATTATGGGAGCACCATATAAGTGAGCCAGCATTGCTCCCTATGAGGGGGATGACACTGAAATGACCAAGCCTTATTCGGGATTTGAACCCAGGCCCACTGCGTGGCAGCTCTGAACGTGAAACTCTACACCAAGTAAGCGGCAACTTTTTAATATTAATATGAGATACTTGCTCTAAATTCTAAATGCATTACCTTCGATAACATGGTTATTCATACAAAACGTCGTAAGGCCAGTTTACCAAGTAATTAAGTAAATTTCCAGATACGTATCTGAACAATCAGGTATTTAACCAACATGAGGATAATGAATTTCAAACTTCTTAATGCAAGTTATTGACAAAAATAAGTTACCATATACTTATCTGAATTTTTATATACAATACCAAAGGTAAGGCTAATTAATTCCAAACTTCGTAAAGCTAGTTTACCAAGTAATTAAGTAATTATCCAGATATATCTGTAGTCTCATATGCATAACCTAAAAAAAATTAATGCATACCAGACTTTAAGTATAATCTTATTCTTTTATTAAATAATTTTACATATAATTTTATAGTAATGCTTAACAAACTTTATACTTTTTAAACTACTTAAGGCTAATTATTTACATAAATAAGTTAACATATACGTATCTGAATTTTCACATACAATACCAACGTAAGGATAAGGAATTCCAAACTTCATAAGGCTAGTTTACCAAGTAATTAAGCAATTATCCAGTTTATTTATCAGTAATTTCATATGCATAACCTAGAAAAAAATTAATGCACATCAAACTTTATGCATAATTTTATTCTTTTATTAAATAATTTTACGAATAATTTTATAGTAATGCCTAACAAACTTTATAATATTGAAAAGTCATATTTACTCGAAATTCTAAATTCCTCAGCTTCATAAATTAGTTCATATCAAGTTCCTTCTTAAGTTTAATTCGGAATTAAATAAATAAAATTCCAAACAAAAATCCAAAATTTACTCATCCTAACGTTACGTTAGGATATTGAATATTAACTTTCGCAAGCCTAGTTTGTCACGATACTAAGTAATAATTCAGATACTTTTCCGAAGTTTCATATGCATTACTTAAATTAAATGTCATATCAAAATTTGTCAGAGCTGTTAAGGTGACTGCCTACGTTCGGAGCCAATTTTTTAAAAAAATTGTGTTTTTTTTAGGATTTTTTGGTCTTTTATGGTAAAATAGCATTTAAAAATAAGAAATAAAAAAAAACTTGCCTGTAAATACCATACTTTTTTATAAATTGGTCAATTTGATGTAATTTTTAATGAAATTTAGCTAAAACGCCTATCACTCTGCACAAAATTCTAATGCAACTATTTTAATTTCCTTCTCACGCATGATACATATAACAGTTATTTTCAAAATGACCCTTAATCTAAGAGAAATTTTAAAATGTAAAAAGAATACAGACAATTTTATGTTCCAATATGAAAATTTTCCCCAATTCGTCATTCCTTTCCTTATAAAAACAGCCCCAAAGAAAAAACTATTTATTATAAACCAATTATTGTGCATAATTTAATAACAATAGCATCTAAAACATTTCCTGAAAATTGTATCAAATTATGTACATTATTATGTGAGATATCATGATAACCGTGGAGATCTGTACTAAAAAACATAAGTCTGAGAAAAACGCATTTAAAGTTGTGTGTTACTTCAATTTTGTATGAGACGATGTTTTTAAAAATAGCTATAACTCTGCTTATAATTAATGTAGAATGAAAATCAAAAAGGCTTTAAAAAGAGAAAGGATTGAATTACACGATTCTTGCAAAAAATAAAATTGACCAAAATAGTCAAAAAATGGCATTTTCAATGTAGGCAGTCACCTTAAATTTATTTAGTAGAGTCGGACAGAAAGACAGGATACTGTCAGCGTCAGACCAGTTTACATAGGTTTTCTAAGCCTATTTCTACAAAATATGTCAGTTCCGAAAGATATCATGATTGTAAAACATATATATTGCTAATATGATATAAAGAAGTAAGAGACAACCTCGTAGAATTTATCTTTAAGAATGAAATTTATTGCCCTATCTGTATATATCATTCCACTAGTGAAATATATGACATCTGAGTTATGACATCTGCCTTTAATGCTCTTTGGCACACTCTAAATTCAATGCAATTAATCTTTACGAAAAAGCAATAAAGTATGTTGAGAATGGGACGAAACTGTAGCCTTCATATTTCATAAACTTTTTACTCGCGGAAAGGAAAAACGGTATAAAATAGCAATTTTCCGAAACGCAGCCATCTTAATTAGGGCCTTATTTACCGACAGCCTACAGTATTTGCCTATAAATAGGATTTAGATTGTTAATCTGGAAAGCGAAGAAGAAAAATTCCGCTGCCAAGACAAATTACTAATTTACGGATGCAATGAATATTAATGTATAGTTCGAATGAAGAAAGAATCCCTTTCGCTTTAAAACTAAGCAGGGCAGTTCCTCGTAATTAAGAAAAAAGAGGGGAAGAGGGGAGCTGCAAAGTAGAAAAGAATCGAAGTTAATTCAATAGAAGCACCAGACAAGCAATTCCGAAATCTTCACTGAGTATTACGAATTCGAAATTCTAATTTCTAGCTGGATAAGCAAAAAATGTAAATTGGGAAGAATTTTTGAAAAACGGCAGTGATATTACAGTTATTCGGCATTTAACATTTAAATAACTGACATAGCTTAAATGAAAGATATTTTGGGATGTACACAATGACAACAGAATTGTTCAAGATAAAAAAAAATGTAGAAAGGTTTAGAGACGTAGTGTCTGTACAAAAGGAAAGGGTAAAAAACCAAATCTTTAATTATGAGAATAGAATCAAAACACACACAAAAAAATAGATATCCGTAGTCTTTAAAACATTATTTTTCTGTCAAGTGGCCCGAATGTTCCTGACTCATGTTGTGAGATTATGTTATATTCAAATATTAATGTATGGAATTTTCTCCATGCTTCATCATTTTACATAACGCTAACAATTAAAGGTTCAATTTATTATTTATACTGCTTTAATTTTGTACATTTTAAAGACCAACAAAGGTTGAACTCTTCTTTAAGATTTACGTTGACCCAGAAAAGTTTATTCTTAAGTCGATAATATATCACAATTCTAATTTAAGAGTCGCTAATTGTAAAAATCACCCCTTTCCGTCTCAAACATAAATTATGAACAATTAAATTCGAAGATCCTGCTAGATTCATTTGCCCAAAACTCTGCTAGAGGCATCAGCCAAGCTGGGTTTATTCACGTACTACGATTTGCTCGTTAACCTTACTCACTTAAATTTTCAACCTAAATTCTCGGATCATTTACTCGTCCTTTCTTTTAAACTTCTGAATTGTGACGTCATAAACGATTAGAAATAATTGGAATGATTCTTCAGAGGAAAATTAATTCTAAATAAACCCATTCAAAGTAAAATGGCTCCAAGGATCTAAATATTTTTATCTGTCTTATAGAATTTTGATTCTGTCTTATTTAGGCATTCAGTCATATTTTTACATTACTTTACATTGATAACATAATTATAATCAAAAGGTGTTTTTTCGTTTTCTAAAAATGAATTTTTAAAAAATTTTCCTGAATACAAATTCTGTGGGAAAAAAATCTATATCATCAAGTTGCTAACCTGATTCTTTGGGCAGTCCGTGAGAGAAAACTATTGCATCGACTTCATTTTGGTCTTAAACGAAAGATTTTAATATATAGTTGTGTCAAATTTGGTTTTTGTAACCGCAATTTTTCTTAATTAGCAATAATTTACAATTAAAAAAATTGCTTTCTGCGCATGCTCAGTGACATGTTCAAATCTGGCTTTAGATACTCACTCAGCAGGAGGCCGCATAAACATTCAATCAATTTGTTTCTGCGCATGCTCAGTGACATGTTTAGATCTGGCTTTAGATACTTATCAAGCGCGACGCCACATAAAAACGTTAATTTGTTTATTCCGAGGAATCTCTCTAGCTCTCTCTCTTCCAGTTTTATTTTTAATTATGTTTGTGAGATATAGAATTAAACCTGTTGGAAATTGTTTATTGAGTGACCATGTTTCTTTTTATTGGATTCAATAGTAATTTTCTAAAGTGTATTTCTCTATTCTTAATATTGTGATTCGCAACATTTGGCAATGATGTGTTTAGTATAATTTGTGTATCAGTACATTTATTTACTATCCAACCGTCATGTTTTGACGGGTACCAACTAGTAACTGTTAGAATATCTTGAAAATTTGCAGCAACTTTTTACAAATGTTTGAAAAGCAGATGGAAATACGCTCTTCAATATACATTAAATAGGATTTTTTAATATTTAAAGTTAGCATAAATGATACATTGTCATCAATATTAAAATTCAATGCCATTCATTGCAAAGTATGAATAAACTCGAGGATTGTTAATATTTTAGTTCATTCCATGGTGGCATCAGTTACGAAGTAACGTTTGATGGAGAATAATTCGGACGAGATAAGAATTTTCCTATCCATATAGCCAAAACTTTTAAATCTCATTAAAGGCAACTTGAATTCTTAAGCAAAGCATCCGGGAATTATTTTCCCGGATGCTTTGCTTTTCCCGGGAATTATTTTCCCGGAAATACTACCTCCAAATGAATTTCTCGCCGTCGTCACTGGTGATTTCGGCATGTGCTCAACTCTGGGGAAAAAAATGTGAACGGCATGAATGAAATGTTACAGATAGGACAGAAAGGGTTAAATGCGATATGAAACAAACAACTGTGTGACGTCAGCATGGTCACATTCTGTAACCGTCATTAATTTACTGTAATCTTCGATCCGAGCAAGGGACCTCATATACAGTCAGAAGAATAAATTGTCTCGAGTGAGGAAAGAACAGAGGCAAGAGTTTTGGAATGTAACCAGCTACAATGAAATGGAGACTAATCGGTGAATTGTTGATAGTCATATCTGCTGTTGCAGCTGTTGCATCTGTATTATTGTCGTTTGTGGCAGTTAAGAAAATAAGCCATTGATGTTAAAGAGAGTTGTTATGTTAACCAATGAAGTCAACACGTGGTAAATGATCAATGTTTTTGAGAATATTGTTATTTTATAACCTTGAAACATCAAATAATGACCTTTGTTGAGTATCAATGAAGTTTTTTCTTAAAAACAATATGATCCAGGGAATGGAATCAGGCGAAAGGCAAATATTTCTGAAAATCTTAAGCCCCGAAATGATGCAGTTTATTAAAACGAAAGTATTTCTCAGCCAAAGTGTGTGCCAATCGTTTAAACGTCGTTCGTACCTATTTAAAAAAAAGTGCACCTCATTACTTAACAGGATATAAACAAATAAAAGTTGTGTGCTATGATATAATGAGGCACAGACGAAATTTCTTTGGTGCGGATAGGTACACACACACAAGCTACAACAAGTTCACACCACTTTTATAGAATAATTTGTTAGTCTTTGTGCGAGGAGAAATTCGTTTCTTCAACCCCTCACATCGATTTTTTTTTTAATTTTAAAGTAACGGGGTTAAAAAGAAACTTCTTTTTTCGTGATACAAACGGTTACAAACGAGGTATGAACAATTGTTGACATATTTTCTGGGGATGTAAACATTTTATTTGTTTGTGAATACTGACGTTTAAGGCTGCTGTGTACTAACCCTATTGAATTCGATCACCTCAATGTTAACCTATGGAAAAAAAAATTGTCCAAGGATAGCCGTCTTGGATTTTTTATTAATTTTAATTGTACTCCGTAATAGAGACAGAAATTTTACACCTTGGGGCATATTTCGTTTTTTTTAATGCAAATAATATTTTAAAATTTAAATATTTGGGGATAAAATCTGGTATAGTGTGTTTTAAATGCATTAAATTCCTTCTGTGGACGAAATTTATAAAATGAATCTTGTTGCAAGGTGCAAAAAAGTTCAGGCTCTCTGAAAATATTACCATTTTTATTGGATTATCAGCATTTATGGAGCTGTAAATAGTAGCCACATTTTCTCCATAGGTTAACATTGTGGTGAGTGAATCCAATAGCGTTAGTACTAGGGTTTATACAAAAACCTACTCTTCTAAAAACCGGTTTTCGAATTCCAGATATCCAAAAAACCGGTTTTAGCCGGTTTTCAAATTTTTGGTAAAAAAAAAAAATAGAATAGGGAAAAATATTTTACTTAATTTACATAAAATAGCAAAAAGCGAAATCAATATCAAAGTCAAAATATTTAAAAAAAAATTAAGGATTACACATTACTTACACAAAACAACGAAAACTCAAACAAAAAACTCAAATTTCAAATAATATTTATATTTATTTCAGTAATTTTAATTTCTCATAAGAAAATAGGATTTTAAAAAACATAAAATATCCACTGAACGGTGGCTAATTATTGTTCTTATTTTGGACACAACATTGCCTGAAATTGAAAATACTCGTTCACTAGCTACTGAGCTTGCTTTTATAGTTTTCAGGGTATCAAATAACAAATCTAAGTTTTTGGTTCTTTTATTCGTTGCCTCAAATAATGAAAATTCAGCTTCAGTGTCTTTGGATTTGTAAGTTTTTCTTCAGGGTCTTCAAGAAATCAAATAAGTTAAAAATTAATTTTTACATAATAATTTGAATTCTTTTTAACCGGTTTTCTTAATTTAAGAACCGGTTTTCAAATGGGACAAATTTATTTTAAAAACCGGTATTTTAAAACCGGGTTTGAAAAGCCGTCAAACCCTAGTTAGTACACAACAGCCTTAATGATTCGAGAGTGAGAAATCAGATGTTTCATTACTTCCTTTAATTTTCTTTCGTTATGCTTAAATCATTCTTTTACTTATTTATCAATTTTTTATTAATTCATTCATTTACTTAGGAGGAGAATTTCATTCACTAATTAAAAAATTTGTCCTCAAATCACAGGTCGTTCCCCATCACTACCTATGGGTAGCAATGAGGGACTATGGGTAGCATCACTACCTATGGGTAGCATTGATGGGTAGCAATGAGGTGGGAAATTTTAACTTGGAAAAAACTGCTATTATTGCATTTAGGTATCAGTACATTTATTAACAACAATTTCCTATTCTCTTAACAGGATTTTGACAGGAAAGTTAATATCTGTCATAAAGTAAACAAAAATGCGTGTATTTTATTCTCTGTAATCCCGAATTATGCTGATTGTTCTACTGGAGAATTATTAAAATTGGACTAACATCAATCAATAGATCTTTCTTCTGTCGTTTTGCTGCAAATATTTTTAATAATGTTGGTAGTATTATGTCATTTTTTAAACAAAAGAATGGGAATGTTGCGTGTAATGGACCACTATTTTATACATTGCGTGTAATGGTTATCTTTTCTATACAGAGTTAAGTTTTTAAAAAAGAATCAGGATATTACGAGCAAATACAATTTGCAACAAAGATGTAAACACATAAGTTAGTGTTTTGATAACAATCCAATAAAAAAACTATTATTTTTTTAAAGTTAAACTATTAGAAAAACCACTGTTCCCAGTTTTTCTTATTTATTCTGTCTTGGGTGAATGACTTTCATATCAAGTGCCTCTTTTGGGGAATGGAAAACGAAATGCATGGAAAATCATTTTTACATATCCAAATTTGCTCATACAGGGTGTTTCATATTGAATGGGACAAAAGAAAGCATACCTGTGAACGCTGTAATTACTTTATTTTGATAATTCTAAACGTTCCGCCGACCACAGCGATAAGCTTATACGGCAAATTTAAAGTCGCTTGTGAACATATTACAATTTACAATTACAGATTACATTATATACATACAATTTTACATTCACGGTGTTCTTTCAATTACTCTTACTGTTACTATTACATTTACCATTGCATTAATAACACATTACGATTTACAATTTCAATTTACATTATATACTAACAATTTTACATTTTTGATGCAATTTCAATTACCATTTCAATTACAATTACATTTGCAACTACATTATGGATACATTGCAATTTTGAATTGCGATTTACATTGTATACTCACAATTTACATTCAAGGTAAAATTTCAATACAATTACCTTACTCTTACAATTTTACATTTAAAGACGAAAATACTATGCTTGATAAATTAAATTTACAGTGAAACTGTAGTTATCCAAGTTTCTATAGATGTTGTATGTGTGCCCCTCCGGTGACACGATAAATACATATGCGGTATTCTAGTGCCTGCCACACTCGTGATAGAATATCCTTTGTTAATGATTGGAGCACTTCAGTTATCCTTTGCTTCAGTTGCTGTAAGTCCTTGGGAAATGGAGGCACGGACACTTTGTCATTAACAAAACCCCACAGGATAAAATCATAAGGGGTTAGATCTGGCGATCTCGGAGGCCAACAAAGCAATGGCGTATCGTTTGATCCAACACGGCCAATCCAGCAAAGAGGTAGACTGTCGTTCAGGTACTAACATACGTTTTTATGCCAATCTGGTCGTGCACCGTCTTGCTGCAGAATGAAGCCGGGAACCATTTCTTCCACTTGAGGGAACGATAAACGAAGATGTTTTGGCGTATTCCAAAACACAGTTCGATTTTTCCTGCATGGATGGCGCCATTTCGATTAACAGTGCCCCTAGCGGCGATTTCGTAACGGGGAGATTTTTCGCTATTGCCAGATAAAACTTGTATAATTGTACTTTCAGAATTAATTTGTTTCGGATAAATAAATCGATTACAAAATTTGTACTGTGCTATTATTTTTGGCGCATTAAATATGAAACACCCTGAATTATCACTCATTATCTACTTGTTTTCCTTCATCGAATATAAAAAAAAACGTACAAATGTTTGGTATATCAATTATAGAAGACAAATATTTTTAAATTTTTATGTTTTATCCCACCTATAAACATATACTGCCAATCAGTCAGACTTAATCTTCAGAGATTTGATTATTTTTAAATATGCCGTTGATAGTTAATTTTTTTTCAGACTATTCTGAGTATAGTACAAGACATACTTTATTTTCTGTGCGTTAAACGGAATTCAGAGTTACTTTTAGAGGGCTTAAAGATAATGATGGATTTTCCTCTTGCATGATCCTCCGTCCCCAGTGAATAGGGAAGTCTGACTCTTTTCCTTTTCTAATATTACTTATTTATTCTTTCATTTTAATGCTGCTTATTCATTGAAGAACCTTTATAGTCTAATCATAATGTAGGGGAAACTCACTGATACGTGCCTATACCGGTCATAAGTCTTCAAGCAAATGTACTGATCATTTTTAACTTGTTGTGTTTTTACCCAGAAAATTGTTTAACTATCGTCGTCTCGATTTTATTCGTTTTTAGATATGTAGTTATATAGTTATGATTCTGAATATAAGTTAGAAATCCTGATAATAGCTCAGTTTTTAGATCAGAGCTGATGACCATTAGAGAGACCCTGTGATATGCAGAATCCTCTCCATTTAAAAATATCTGAATCTTGACGGACAGCGAGAGTGCCATTCGACATCTGATGAACTGGCCGCATATCACGGACAAAACTAGTACAGACATTCTCCTTCTGCTTTCTCGTATGGTTGATTCTAAATCAATAGCACCCTTTACACGTACGTTCTTTCGCGAGTGCTTGGAGCGTACGGGATTGCGCACTGGAAAACTTGCAGTACGCTCCTAAGCAGCTTTCCCTTCCTCTCCGACACATTCAAACGTGCACTCAATCGCGCGGGATCGTGGTTTCACGCGGGAAAGAACGTACGTGTAAAGGCCGCTAATTACTTTTGAGTGGATCCCGTCACAGGTGGGTTTGTTCGGTAACGTCATGCTGGCAAATTATGGCTGCTTAAAGGATTTGCTCCTGACTGACCGCATCGGAGGCCAATCCGTTTTTGAGACCAGGTTATACCGTGTGTGTGTGGCTAATGTCCCTGGGGGATGACAACATTACACCCCAGTCCGGTGTACATATGAATATAAGACATAGAAACAGACAAATGACACAATCACAGAAGAATTTTATTGACAGACGATGACACCGGCGATGGACGATGGGTTGCAGCTCCCCTTTCTAGACGGGGTTCCAATTGCAGGCGGAAGACTGACCGGTTCCCCAGAATACAGCCAAGTCTTATGCGGGAATCGAACCCACACCCCCGGCGTGGCAGGCTGATGCCTTATCCACTTAGCCACTGGGCGACAGGTTATACCGTTTTTGGATTGAACCTCCCGTTTATCATTGGAATCCGGACCAAGCGCATTGGTCTGGCCTTGTTCTTTAGGGGTCCGAGACCAATTCAGAGTGCCTTGGCTCGTTAAGGCTGCTATGTACTAAGAAAAAAAAACGTATTTTCCTTTTCCTCTTCTTGCAGACTCTTGTGGTGGGAGGAGTCCAGTTGACAGTTCGAGAATTCCACCACCCCTTAGGATTGACATTTTGAGGCATTGTAATGGCTCTCTCTCTATAGGGGGGTTAAGCGCTGCCCCCAAATTTTTTATTTAAAATATATTTTTGTCAACTATTTACAGGTACATAAATGCTGATAATCAAATAAAATGGGTGTTGTCAGATAGCCTGAACTTTTCTGCAAAGCGCTACAGGATTCGTTTTATAAATTTCGTCCACCGAAGGAATTTATGAGCGTTTAAAACACACTATACCAGATTTTTTTCCCCGAATAATTTAAATTTTAAAATATTGATTGCATTTAAAAAAAAACGAAAAATGTGCACAAATGTAAAATTTCTTTCTCTATGACGGAGTACAATTTAAAAAAAAAAAAAATCTTTGAATCCAAGTCGGCAATCCGTGTACAAATTTTCTCCATAGATTAACATTGAGGTGAGCGAATCCATTTGGGGTTAGTACATAGCAGCCTTAAAGGAGTGGCCATACGAATAGTATGCGCTTTGACAATTCTATCAAGGTCTTGTTCCCTTTTGTCCCTGTTCTGCTCTGCGAATCCTTCCCATAGTGTGGACTGTCTTTGGAATCCTTGTCAGCATGCTTGTTGAGGTCTAGGATGATGCTGCCACTCATTTGCTCATACGGCAGATTCTTATGGACCTGGTTTAAAATTTTCTATACCAGGGGGCTTAGCAACAACAACAGTGTATGAAAAGAATCCAGTGTAAATCACAAAGAGTAATCAATTAAAAATTTGCTTGGTACATTCGGAGTAAAAAACAAATAGCAGTACAGTTATTCTAGTATTTTATGCATAGTATATATTTGCATTTTTAAAAAATTAGGACTAGTAAGGACCTGTTCACATAGGAGTCAGGTAGTGGAAGCGTAAAAGGAAAGATGGCGCTGAGACGGAAATAAACCAATCATAGGGATTGAAAATTTCGTGGCTAATCGTTTGAAGGTTTGTCATTGGTTAAATATATTTTAATAAATTAACGCTTCCACTACCGAACTCCTATGTGAACAGGCCATAATTCCTTCAGCTACATAATACGGGGACCGGGAATGAAAATATTTATATTTTGTATCTTTCAGAAACTTTATATTGCATCATGTAAACAGGTAACTTTCAGTATAAATTTAATTTATTTTTCTATAATATACATTTGAAATAGCATATATTTTATTCACTTTATGACTTTAGAATATTTTTGACAACATAAAACATTGTAAGTAAACGAGCAATTTAACATTCTTTAAGCACATTATAAAATTTCGTTAAAATCTCATGTACGTGTTACTTCTACTTCCATCTCATTAACCAGCCTTAATTACGCACGAGGTTTATTGTTGTTGCATGAGTGCTACTCGTTACTTCGCGCACTGAATTTTAAGCTCATTTGTCGGCATCTATGAGCATTTTTTTTTTCAAAAAATCGCGCTGAACCCGAAGGAAATCTAAAACGCGAAGAAATCGTAAATATCAGGATATGGTTCGGAATTATCTGCCGTTCAATCACAGCTGTAAATATTCCCAGGACGTATTAAGTGCATGAAAGTAAACACTATTATATTGAATTATTTTACAGAAAAGACGTCTAAATTTATGGCTAAAGATAAAAGAATATAGAGGAGAGCTGTGTTTGTAAAACTCAAAGAGGGAAATATATTTATAAAGTTGTGAAGAAAATAATTCAAAACGAAAGTCGGGAAAATACCGGCATCGAGATTAAGAGACCCGGATTTAATCTTCGATCCTGATAGAAGAATATTGTAGCATAGGCATCGAATATCAGAAGATAAGGGTTTGATTTGCAGGCTAGGGATGCGGCATTGACAACAAAACATCGATCTTCAATATTAAAACATCGATGCTAATAACACATCGCTCAAAAACCATCGATGTTTTTAAACATCGATGTTTTAGAACATCCATTTTTTAAAACTGGTTTAGTATCCTCCAACATTAACGTTACTTCGGTAAGTCGTGTGGGGGGGGGGGGATTAATTTTACTCTCTGATTGGGTTGACACAAATGACCAAAACTTGGTTGCTAGAGTCAGGGCATATCGCAGAATTTCCATGATACATTTCATTACTTTTGCCAGAAAATTGAGGAAGAACTTATTTCTATGAAAACAATTGATAGGACCAAAGCCATAAAAAAAATTCGTGATGTTTTCTAATTTAAATTGGCTGAATGTGAAAAATTACTGTAAAATTTATTTACAAGTTGGAGAATAATTTACTTCCAGGAGGCTTAAATAATTTAGTTAAAAAAAATCTGAAGTTGTTACATTTAACAAGTGTTTAAAACCCTTGTCTTCGATAATCGAAATCAGCTGAGAATCTCTACAAATCATGTAAAGAATATGTAGAGAAACTTTGCTGTGCATATCTTCATCAATTTTTTTTTTTATTATGGGGCTTTTTCATTAAAAAAAACATCGAGACAACATAAAACATCGAGCACAAAACATCGATGTTAAAAAAACGTCGGCTTCAATAAATCGATGTTTTTAAAACATCGATGTCGCATCCCTATTGCAGGCTGTTATTTCCAAGTACTGAGAAAACCTGAAGGGCAGATATCTCGTATTTGCATGTTTTACGACTATATGTTTATAAATACAAAAATGGTAGGAATGCAATATAAGGAACTTCTATTATTTTATCTTTCAAACCTTCTAATCCTCAGAAACCTTCTGAAATACAAGGCTCAATGCCGATGTCGCGTGGTGTTTATGCTGAACAGGCACAACAGACAATATCTCACAACACAAAATTTATTGGGGAACCACGATTATTTTTAACAAGATGAATTTCCTCCTTAGAAAACTTTTACCTCAACCTAAATTTTAAAAAGTCAAGCTCTGTGACTAAGTTCTCTACTCACTGAGATCAGTTCTCTACCTGTAGCTCCAAGGACTGAGCTCAAATCTCTCTAAATATTTCAACTAGGATTAAATCAGACACGCGATAGAATTAACCTCTTACTTTGCCTACTGACCTCTGCATCGTCTTGCTGACTTACTACAAGATTCGACAATAGAGAGAAATAAATCTCTATGGTTAACAAAAATAGATATTTGTTAATCTTTGATTAAAAAATACTGTGAGGAAAGTTCCCCCGAAGCTAAACATTGACTCTGAAGGTTTGTGATTTCGACTGATGTGCCGCCTCAGCTTTTCATGATGCACTGAATTCTAACTTTATTTAATGCTTAAAAATTACAAAAATGCTCTTACAGGTTATTTACACAAGGTGTGTATTAAACATGAGTGTATTTTGTATTTAAACTTATGCTTTTATATATATATATATACACTGCTGGCCACTGTAAATGCAACACTCTGAAGGAAACATGCAAATAACATGAAATTTACAACATGCATTAGCGGAGGTGAGATATGCAAATGATTAGAATTTCAGCGCAGACGCACATCACGCGCGCCTGTGGCGCCACTTCAAAGCGCTATTTAATGCTTGGAGATTTCGACGATTTCAAGTTCGGCAATTGTGTTTTTCTTGTGGTTTTTTCAAAAAACGATCAATTATGCCTCGTCGAAAACAGCCATCATCTCTTGATCAAGTATCCGAGATCGACAGAGGAAGGATAGTGGCCTACCGAGATTGTGGATTATCTTTCAGGGATATCGGTAGTCGTGTTGGACGAAACCAAAGAACTGTAATGCGGATATGTGATCGTTGGATGCAGGAGGGTACGACGGACCGGCGTGTTCGATCACATCCACCTCAGCGCACCACTTCACGTGATGACAGGCAAATTGTGCGCATGGCAGTGACGGATCGCTCAGTCACATCACGAACCATAGCACAGCACATGCAGTCTGTAACACATCATCCAGTGTCTGCGCGTACCATTCGACGCCGTTTACAGCAGAGTGGTCTGTCCGCAAGATGTCCATTGCTTTGTCTACCCTTGACACAGAACCACAGACGTCTCCGCCGCCAATGGTGCGATGACAGAAGGATGTGGACGACAGAATGGAATGAAATTGTCTTTACTGACGAGTCACGCTTCTGTCTGCAACACCACGATGGTCGCATTCGAATCTGGAGACACCGTGAAGAGAGGATGCTGAACAGCTGCGTTATGCACCGCCACACTGGTCCTGCACCGGGTATTATGGTATGGGGCGGTATTGGATATCACTCTCGCACACCTCTAGTACGCATTGCCGGTACTTTAAACAGCCAGGGCTACATCTCCGAGGTGTTGGAGCCAGTTGTCCTTCCTTACTTTCAGGGCTTGCCCACAACCATATTTCAACAGGATAATGCGCGACCACACGTGGCACGCATTGTCCAACGGTTCTTCGTCAATCGCCAGATTGAATTGCTTCCCTGGCCGCCTCGCTCTCCGGATCTTTCGCCGATAGAAAACATGTGGTCCATAGTTGCTCTACGATTGACCCAGATTCCATCCCCAGCTGCCACAGCAGATCAACTTTGGCAACGTGTGGAAGCTGCTTGGTCTGCTGTACCCCAAGAACTCATCCAAAGTCTCTCTGAATCAATGCCGAGGCGTGTGGCAGCGGTGATCTCCAACAATGGCGGCTACTCTGGCTACTGATTTTTGGCAGGAACCACACTTCACAGAAGTCTATAAATTTAATCATTTGATACTTGGTCAACATGTTATCTACAAAATAAATTTTGTTGTGATATCTCTTGTCTTTCTTGGTGTTGCAATTTGGGTGGCCAGCAGTGTATATATATATATATATATACAGGGTGATTTTTAATAAACGGACACTACTCAAAGCTATCTGTAGCGCGATGTATCCGCCAGAATTCCACAAAATTGATAGAGGGACTAAATACGATATGGGAAAGAGTTTTATAAAAAAAAAAAGTAGTTCCAAAAGTCGCCGATAGGGGTAGATATGGCATTGTAGTTGTCGGCGCACTCAAGAATTTGCAAAAAACGTAAGTGAAATATCAAAATGCAAATTCACGACTACGTAATCGACAGCAGCGCTAGTATTTCGGGCTATAAAGATAAGTGGTGAATACCGAAAAAGTTGTAATAAGCAGACAAATGAATAACAAAGAAATGTCACTGCAACAGCCCTTTTTCAGCAAATTCACTTCTCCCTCCTTCAATGTGACCACCGTCCTGATGGACGACACATTGCATCCTAAACACTACGTTTTCAACGACCGAGCGTAACATGTCACCAGGAACGTTAATCACAGGCCGAGATATGTTGTCCCTTAGTGCCGCCAGGTTCGAGATTCCACCAAGATTTACACTGGACTTTAAAAAACCCCACAGAAAGAAGTCACATGGGTTTGGACCGGAGAGTGAGATGCAAGACGAAAGAGCCACTGATGACTTCTGTAAAACGATGGCGCAACGGATTCTGCGATCTTTATAGCCCAAAATACTGACGCTGCTATAGACTACGTAGCCATGAAGCCTTCAGCGCCATATCTTTCCCTATCGGCAACTTTTGAAACTTTTTTTTTCACTGAAAATGTTTCCCATGTCGTCCTTAGTCCATCTATCAATTTTGGTGGGATTCTGGCTGATAGGTCGCGCTGCAGGTGGCCCTGAGTAGTGTCAGTTTAATAAAAATCCCCGTGCATGCATATATATATATATATATATATATATATATATATATATATATATATATATATGTGTGTGTGTGTGTGTGTGTGTGTGTGTGTATGTGTGTGTGTGTGTGTGTGTAAGTAATTAATTGGGGAAAGAATAATTAAGTTAAATTTAAAGGGGGCTTCGGGATAAATTATTTTCGTGGAGCTAAAGCCGCTAGTTTCATATGCCAAGACGCGTCGAGAGGAAAGGTTTTTTCCCCGTTTCAGTAATTGACCTTCGATTCGCGGTGGAATGAAGTTCTATAGAGAGAGATTATTTTTAGATACTGCACAGGTTTGGCGGGAAGGATGCTTCTAGAAAATTCTAGATTGGGCTCTGCGCATGCGCCAGGAGAGAAGACGTGCTATTTTTACTTAGAACTACGCAGATTGATTTGGGAACTCGCTGCATGCGGTCGCTCTGCTCGGAGTCGCTGAATGTTAAAATGGCTAACTAGGGAAAAAGACTTAGAGAGTGGTGTTCTTAAGAAGAAATCAATAAAGTAATTTAACGTGTGGACTGAAGTATTGTTCAATTCGTATTCCCACTCGCCACTAACGTATTGAATGATGACTGCATTTTAAAGATGTTGGAACAGGCAAACCTCTTGCCTGTCATATATATATATATATATATATATATATATATATATAGAGAGAGAGAGATGCATATTTATATCTCCTTATAGGAATGTAAATATTTCAAAATCTGAAATGTAAACAATTGTAGCCGATTTCGATAAGGAAACCTCAATCTGTTAAATATTGTAGGCCGTAAATAAAGATTTGTTTTCTAATGCCATTGGTATTTATCGATCTCTGCAGGATATATCAGCCAGACCTGTGCAACGTCATTATTAAACAGTATACATTTTACAAAAGTGTATATATGTATAACTCTGGTGACTTATAAACTTTGCGTCTCAGTTGTTGCATCTGAATCATACAGACAACATGGAGCAAATTCCGTAGGTAAAGCGTAGAAACTTTCAAGAAAAATGATATTCCATTCAACGCAGGTCCTAAGCTGTTTTCAGAGAAAATAAAGAAGAAAATATAAGCATTGTTTTCATCCAGAATCTCAGTTCTATCACCACGTCAGGAGAGGCTTCTCTATTTTCCGAAACTTAAAGAATAAATGGCATTCCATTTTAAACAGCCCAAATCGAAAAGAGAACTATTTCACTGAATCCATCTCCACACCATTCGGAGTCATTATGCGACAAGGGAGCTTTACTGAGGCAAGAATTCCAAAAAAGGGAGGGAAATACTTGTTTACAAGTTTGGGTTGTTTTTTTTTTATTTTCTTCTCTCCAAAACGGGGAATTTGAAAGAGGGTTTGGAAAATATTCTCGTGATGCTTGCCAGATATCAAAAGCCGGGTGGTGCAGAAAATCGCACACTCCAGCGAAATTGCGTATGCCACATGCTTTGGAAAGTTGCCAGATAGAAGTGCATCGCCCATTCTTTTTCAAGCGCGTTAGTTTTTTTTCTTGTATTTTCTTTTTCCCCTTTTTTTTAATATTTAAAGTTATTGTTCTTAAGAAGCGTTTTTATCATCGCTTTTTTTTCCCGGACAGTAGAAAGGTTCAAAGTAACTTAGGGAAAAGAAAACACGGTTATTTTTTTAATCTCTTCACGTATGTATGCTGTTTTTAATATGCCTATCATTGCGTGCAAAAGCAGTAAAAAAATGACTTTGACGGAGTAATTTTTTGGGAGAGAAATGCTAAAAAAAATGCTCGGACTAACTCAGATAATTAAAACTGTCGTTGAATCATTTTGAATTTAATATGAGGTGCCGTCCTTGGTACCGGAATGTCAAGGTATTTGATGCAGATCTTAAAAACAAAAGCACGTAAAGACGATATATTTTTTGAACTAGAAATTTCTTTCTTAATTTCTTGTGTTCATTATTCTTAAAGCAACGCTTTATAATAGCGTCCATTGCAATTATAGCATATTCTGTGCTTGCCCTTTTTAAATGTCATTACCGTAGATATATATGCTGCAGTCTTTCTGTCTACAGTTATAGCGCCTAATTAAATGATCGTGATTTTGGATCATATAAATGCCTGTTTAGAGTTAAATCGCATTTCAAATTTTACCTGTTTCAGATCAGGAATCGAATGCTCTACCTGTTACCTTGCAGTAACAGTGGCGTAGCGAGCATAACTGGCGCCCGGGGCACGATACCTTTGTGGCGCCCCCCCCCCTGAAAAACATATATAATATATAGACCCTATATTGGCGCTAGGCCTGGGCGATGTTACATTTGTGACATTGCGATACATGAACGTAGCCAGCAGGTGGCAGCGTGCCTCCCTAAAAAAAATAACATAGATTCATACATAAAAATGAGACCAGGTTGTTGTCCTGCAATAGACTAAACTAATTAAACATTTAAATATATTCTATTTTGAGCCAAGAATATCTGCATTTCTGCATTTTTGGAAGCAAAAATGCAGATAATAACACTTTGCCCAGGCCCCTTTTCTGTCTTGTTATAACACTCCGTGCTGAATACTCTAGAAAGAAGTACGACCAAAGAACCTAACTGTAAACACACTGACAATCGAAACAAATCCTAAGTTCACACCCGCATGTGCAGAAAGCAGGACTCTTGTGCTGGCCTGGACCTTTGAAATTTATCGCTTCGTCTTTCTTGTCACTACACAACACACTCCATCACAACATCGAAGAGAGAGTCACGTGATGGAAAATCACCTTATGCACAAAAAGAATTCGAGGAGTCGTTAGTCTATTATAGTCCGTCTAAGTATTGACGGTGTGAAATCGGAAAATCGTCCTATCAAGCTAAGCGATGTGATATAGTAAAACCGCGCATGCGTACAAACATCGAACACCGGGAAATCGCCGACCAAGCGATGCGACATCGTAACATCGCGCATGCGCACACAGAAACATCGGAACCGTTTGTGTGACACCGGGAAATCGCGATGTTACGATATATCGCCTATTTGAAAATTATGAAACCGGTGTTACGATGTCGGCTTCACACCGGTTTTTCTCGATGTATCAATACATCGCCCAGGCCTAATTGGCGCCCTCGATAAACATATAATAACATAATATATAGACCTTATATTGGCACTCCTCCCCGAAAAGCATATAGTAACATAATATATAGACCTATATGTTGGTGAATATATGTTGGTGAATATACCTATAGAATATATGTTGGTGCCCTCCCCTAAAAACATATAGTAATATAATATATAGACCTTATATTGGCGCCCCCCACAAAATAATATAGTAATATAATATATATACCTTATATCGGTGCCCTCCCCGAAAAACATATAGTAATCTTATTAATAAAAGAGAGTGTTTGCGTGTGTGTGTGTGTGTGTGTGTGTGTGTGTATGCGACCCCCAGGCGAATCTGTGATACTTACAGACGTCAAATTTGGCACACGGGTAGTGCAGACTATGGGAAGGTGCACCTCGAAGCCCGAATTTTAAATTTTATTCTAGAAAATTTTTTATTTTATGTTTTGTGCGATATTTTATGTTTTTTTAACTTCAGATTACGATATCTCGGCAAAAAATGATCGTAGAATTTTGATCTTTTTACAATCTAAGACTACAGACATTTCTCCTTCAAACAAGACCTCATTTGTTTAAAAATAATTTAAAACAAACTGATATTTTTATTATAATTGAAAACCCACTTTTTGGAAAATTTATGCGTTTCGAGATATATAAATTCGATGCTCTCAGACTTATTATGTTACAAAGAAAATATTTATATCAACTGGAAGATGAAAGCTTTCTTATTCATATAAACTTCATTTCAAGTCTCTATCTTAAAATTTCGATTTTTAATTGAATTTTAAAGAACGGTACTTCAACACAAATTTTGCTGCGCGGTTCTTCAATGCCGAAGAAGAACGAAAATTCTCCCCTTGGGTTGTAAACAACAATGAGTCATTCATTCATTCATTTGATTCATTCATATAATATATAGACCTTATATTGGCATTCATCTCGAAAACATATAGTAATATAATATATGGATCTTACATTGGCGCCCCTCTGCGAGTGGCGCACGGGGCATGATAGACCCCCTTGCCCCCCCCCCTTTGCTACGCCACTGTGCAGTAACTCATTTATTTATTCTAGTAGATACACCCTCGTTGATGAACCTTTTGACAATAAGCGTGTTCAGTTTCTGTGGTATTGGGAAGTTGAAAGACAAACCATAGCGCGAGTAATAACTTCCTGAACACCAACTCAGCAATTTAACAATTTTTTCCTAATTCAGCATACGCAAGCCCTGATTTTCCATTAGGCCCGGTAGGCCCGGGACTAGGGGCCCCCGAATGTTGCCCCCCCCCAAAAAAAAAATTCAATTTTAAAAGGAAAAAAGAAAAAATTCCCAATTAAATTTTTTTTTTAATTTTACCCTTTTTAATAGCAATTTTGTTTATATATCCTTTCAAATTTGATTGATTGATTGGTTCATCATATGTATAGTTATAAGTGTAGTTCATCATATGTATGTTATAGTGTATATAAGGGATTAATAAGTTTTTCAGGTTGCATTGTAGTGGTGTTTTAATGATGAAGTTTTTTTTTCTAATGTCCCTGGGGGATGACGACATTACATCCAAGTCCGGTGTACATATGAATATAGGAAATAGAAACAGACAAATGACACAATCACAGAAGAATTTTATTGACAAACGATGACACCGGATATTAACGATGGGTTGCAGCTCCCCTTTCTAGACGGGGCTCCAATTGCAGGCGGAAGACTGACCGGTTCCCCAGAATATAGCCAAGTCTTATGCGGGCATCGAACCCGCACCCCCGGAGTGGCAGGCTTATGCCTTAACCACTTAGCCACTGGGCGACAATGATGAATTTAATATGTTGTATTGCTTTTTATTATTTTATAATGTTCTAGGCTTCTTCGCTTCAAATAGACAATTCTTGGTAAAATGGTACTTTCACAATGATTGGTGATTATTTATTTTTGTGTGTCAATTTTGGAAATTTTACGCCCACATCAGTGTTAGGGGGCCCCCATCCCGAGTTGTGCCAATAGTCCAGAATTTCCTAAATCGGGCCCTGAGCATACGCACAAAGAATGAAGTTTCTAGGTCACAAATATTAATTTGGTTGCAATTACCTCTTAAATATAATAAGATCATACTGTACCATAGTGAAGCAATAGTAAATTTAATTACGTTTTCATACAATGTAGAGATATGAGTGGGTACTTCTCATTACTCCTGTATAAAGAATTCCACTTTCTCCTAAACTGGCCAAATTACCCAATCCCGTTCACTCTCAGTCTTGGATATAAAGTGCCTCTTTAGATTGATTGTTAATTGCCAAACAGTTCCTTTCCTTGTATTGGAAATTTGTCTTAATTCTTTAGAGATTTTCCCTGAAAGTTTCGAAAGATACTTTTTTTCCCCTCCGGTTTCCTAATTGCTTTAGAATGATGTACACCGGTTAGCCGGGTGTCAGCTGTCGCAGTGACTCAGTTCGAAAGGCTTCCATCATGGAACGGGAAGTTTTTATTTGAAGGGCGGAGACCTCTTCTCCAAGTTTTACCCTTAATTGCTCCCTCTACTTCTGTTCCGGCCTGTAAACGCAAAACTGATTCTCGAACTTTCGCAGATTTATTCGTCGGGAGAGAAAAAAAAAAGAATCTAACGAACGTATGTAATGTCTTTAAATTCCAAATATTTCATGTGGCTATGACTGGCAGGAATTCCATGGAAGAAAAATTTAGGAATGCTTTACTGGACCTACTAGAAACATTTTATAAGAAAGGTAAATTAAGTTATTTAAGCTTTACCTTACGGTATGTATTTTTCCGATTCCCTCTTTAGGACGAGAAATTGCATACCCCCTTTGTAAGAACGGCATTAAGAGGGTTATACATACACACACACACACATTTATGTATATATATGTATATATATATATATGTATGTATATATATATATATATATATATATATATATATATATATATATATATATGTATGTATGTATGTATGTATATATATATATATATATATATATATATATATATATATATATATATATGTATGTATGTATGTATGTATATATATATATATATATATATATGTATGTATATATATATGTATGTATGTATATATATATATATATATATATAGATAGATAGATAGATAGATAGATAGATATATATATATATATATATATATATATATATATATATATATACACATATACATTCATCCTTGGGCCTTTATTCTTGGGATACATGCCATCCCACCCCGTAAGGAAAGGGTTAAGGGGACAGTGGACTTTTAAAATTGTGAAATTTGTCCAAAAATTCGATTTTTTTTATTTTATTGAATTGTGAAACTACGGACGAGTAGGAATGTGTTGCAAAAAGAATTTTTAATTTGTGTGATTACTTTCCTAGTTATAGGCATTTGTATTTAATTTAGATATTATGTGGTTACTAATAGCAATAAATTTAAATGTGCTTTTCTCAAAATAAAAATTTTCATGTCATACGAATATTCAAACTGCTCCAGGCGCATTTCTAATTATCATATTGCTTTGAAATTTAAGTTTTATATACTTAACTGTATATGAAATAAATCTTATTGAAAAAAATTATGCTTCGTATCTCAGAATTTTGTACTTGAAAAGAGGATTTATAGGTATTTTGCGTAATAAAAAGGGTGTTTTCACTATTATTATTTTTTTCTCATTATATTTTTAATGAATGCTTCAAATAAGCAATAAGTTTCATTGTTAGTTCTATAAGGTATCCTGTAAATAAAAATTACCATATTATATGCAAAAGAAATGCCCCTGGAACATTTTTAATTAGGCCAATTTTTGATATAATTAATAATTCAAAATTCATAAATTATTAATATTTCATCTTTAAATTTTAACCACTTTTACATATCTATGGCACTAATCACATATTCAAATTTCAAGCAAATCCATTCAAAACAAAAAAAAAGTTAGGTTTGAATGTCCTCTGTCCCTTTAAACACAATTTATTTAAATATATTATTAAAATATTTTAAAATATAAATCTACCTAAAAACTTTCTGCGTTGCCATAAATGCCTACAACTAGCTCTGTAGTTCAATTCTCTTACATATCCAAGGAGTATTTAATTTTTTGTTTCTAATGAAAATTATAAATTCATTATTCTAATGAAAATTCATATTTCTAATGAAAATTAAAATTATAAATGAAAATTATAAATATGAAAATTCTGGCCGAAAGTTCCAGACCAAGTTCATATAACCTTCGGGCAAAGTAATGCAGATCCGGTTTATAATAGCACCACAAGGGTCGAAATCCGACTTTGCTAGTTGCCACTACAATTTTGACCGAACACCCCCAGGGGTGACATCGGGGGGGATCGTAAATTCCCCACCCACTGACTTCATAGTAGGATTTTCCGGTCTACGGATTTAGCGAGCCCATATCCGGCCGAGACACGAAGGTATTCAACAGCAGTTGTCGAGATTCGATACGAGTACGAAAGCCGATGCGCTACCGATAGGCTACCTCGGGCAGTATTCAATTTAAATAGAGAGATTTAACTGCGCATCTCTTTCAATAATGGCTCCAAATGTTCTTCAGCAGGAGAATGAGAATGTATACAAATGAAGAATGTAATTCTCCTAGACTAGTCGTAGGCTTTACTTCATTATGAATTTTTTTATGAATTTCATTATAATCACTAGTCGTAGGCTTTACTTCATTACTGAAATTAATTATGAATTTCATTATGAATTTTCATTATTTAATTTTCATTATGAATTTCAATAACTCTACAGTGAACAGTTTTTCTACCATTTACGCATAGGTTTATAATGGATAGTGAATTTGTAAAATTGGAATTCTCAAAGATGAATCGTAAACTGTCATTTATGAAAAGCATTTAATATGCACAAATGTGTTGTTACGAGGCAGTGGTGTGATCACATAAGTGAAGGTAAATCTTTACAAATGTTGAAAAAAAAAAGATGTAATTCCAATGATAATTTTTATCACATCAAAAGTACAACATTCCTTCCCCCTTGTAACAGATTTTGCTTACACAACAGTATGATTCTATGCAATAATTTGTTTTTTAATTATTAGTCCTACATATTAATACTCTTATCCTGAACGCCGAACTGTCCGCGTTAATAAATTCACGAGCACTCACGGATAATTCGGAAATAGCCCCATATACGGCAAAAAAATGAATGATTAAGAGTTTAAAAATTGACTATATATAGTCATTTGAACAGGATTTTATGAAAATAATAGTAAAACTTAAATACCGTATTTTTTGGACCATAAGACTTTTTACATAAAAAAAATCGACTTAAAATTGGGGTATGTCTTATTGTCCGAAGGTAACATTAAAATAAAATGAATATTTTATTACATATATATATATATATATATATATATATATATATATATATATATATATATATAAATTATCTCTATTAGGTAAGAAATTGAAAATATCTTTATATACCTAACAAAATACAAAATACTCTTTTCTAAAAATCTTCCCATAAAATTTGTGGTGCGTCCTATGGTCCCAAAAATAGCTTTTCTAGAGAAAAATTTTCAGATTCCTTGTTTAGGAGCCATGTTGACACCAATTTTGTTAATTACATATTTTATTCCTCAATTTTATCTTATGACACGCACGGATAATTTATAAAAGGTTTCATTTACCCATAGATAATTAGTGGTTCAGTGTCTGAGCATCATTCTGTTATGCAGTCATAGAATATTTTTCTGTCTTCTGAAATATTTCGTATCGTTCAATGAACCGGACAGTGGCTGAATAGCTAGGGCTCGGCCCTTTCGTTCCAGAATCTGTAATTTCCAGCACAGTGGTTGTCACGAGTCTATGTAACCAGCTGTTTGTATAATTGGCTATAAACCCCAGGTTCCTGACACTTTAGCACTCATATAGCAGAAAGTGATCAAAATGCCTAAAATACTAACCAGCCTACCATCTTATACTGCTAGGCAAGTATTTTAAAAGGAGCATTTTAAACGCTTTAAAAACATTGTTTTTCATACAATGCAGTATTTGTGAAACAACTATTTATGAAAATTTTGCTCTTGTTATGAAGTTATTATGTCTCAGGTCTCGGGGTAGCCTAGTGGTAGCCCGCCAGCTTTCGGTGCTGAGGTTGCTCGGATCGAATCTCAAGAAGCACCATTAAATAACTCCGTGTCTAATCCGGATAGGGGCGCGTTAAATCCGTAGACCGAAAAGTTCCTCTATGAGGTCAGAGAGGATGCGAGAGGGTACGATCCCTCCAAATGCCGTCCTGGGTCAAAACTGCGTTGTCACCTGGCTAAATCGGACTCCGACCCTTGTGGTGCCGTTATAATCCAGAGCCGCACCCCTCAGTCCGATAGCCTATATGTACCTGGTGTGGATACAGACAACGACAATTATTATGTCTAGTCTAAAAACGAAATCAAAAAATCTTCTGGAAACTTTTAACAAATTATTCTCTGACATTTAAATCGTGAACTCAGGTTGCTTCTAAAAGGTTTCAAACAAGATGTTTTCCCAAGCTGAAGGGTTAGATACTTGATTAGTTTCAGACCATCTTTTTTTTCTCTCTCTGTACCTGTTTCTCTTGTACTGGTTCCATTACCGTTTATTTACGTCTGACGGTTACTGACACGCCATTTACAAATCCATCACCCAAACTAGCGTCCGCTGGATCAATACAGTAAGTAATCACAAAGAGTGACTCTTGTTTCGACAAGAGTGCTAGGGGTATTTTTAGGCAGTGAAAGAGAGGTGAAAATTTTAAAGTTCCCTTATCAACACTGTGTGCTTGATTTCTGAGGAATAATTCCTTTATAACCCTTTCAAATGAGTCGTAATTTACGATATACAAATAAAATTATTAACTGTGTAATATACACTAAACATTCTGTTATTATTCTGTAGGTTACTCACGCATCAAAAGAGAAAAAAATAAAAAAGAAAGGCAAATTATGTGTAAGACTGTTAACATGGTTTTTAAATAAAGTAATATAGCAGCCTTTTACCAGTTTGAATTAATAGAAATTTTGTATTACTTTAATTTTACACTATTTAAAATCATCTTTCTCGTACATTTTTTTTTGTTTCTGTATATGTAAATAGTACCATTTTTGGATTTTTCTAATTCGTTGATTTTCCTTGAACACCTTTGCATTAACTGAGTTTGCAAAATCGGTCACTAAGTTATTTTCGAATCGAATCGGTGCAAGTGATTAATGTTCCTATCAAATATTTTTGCAAGATACTTTCAATTCCAGAAATTTGGCTCCAGAATTTTATCATGGTTTTTGAAAAAAATGAGTATAGCAGCCTTTTACAAGTTTGAAATAAAAGACATTTTGGTATTACTTTATTTCTACACAATTTAAAATCACCCTTCTCGTTCATTTTTTTGCTTATAAATAGTACCGTTTTTGGATAATTCTGGTTCGTTGATTTTCCTTGAACACCTTTGCATTGACTGAGCTTCCATAATCGGTAGCTAAGTTATTTCCGAATCAAATCTTTTAAAGTAATTAATGTTACTATCAATGATTTTTTTCAAATTTTTTTCAATTCGAGAATTTTGAAGGAGTTTTGCAATTAATATAATCACATAATACCTTTATGGGAGCACAAGTATAGTTATTTATGATTTTCATCATCCCTTTCTCCGGATCTAGTACAAAACAATTTTCCGTTACCGTATTGTGCGGTGAAAATCATTTGTCGGTATTGATGTTGTAGACTCAAATCTTATTGTGCTTAATCACTACGCAGTTAAAAGTTGCCATTTTCAAATGGCGCAACAAAACTCGTTATATAGTGCTCCCATTTGGCAACAAAGTTACATGACCAAAAGTTAATGTGATTTACTTCATTTTGATGCTCATTCAGCTTTTTATCTTCTACTCAGTTATTTTGCGCTCCCCCCCCCCAATCAGCAAACGATAATATTCGTTTGTGTATTTTACTTTCCTTTTCTTGTTTGTATATATATATATATATATATATATATATATATATATATATATATATACACTGAAGTGCCACTGAATTAGGGATACCTACCTAGTAACGAGTTGGGCCTCTTCTGGCCTTCATAAAGGCTGCCACACGACGAGGCATAGATTCAACAAGTTTCTGGAAACGTTCCACGGGAATGGCTTGCCAAATATTGGCTAAAACTGTCCATAATTCAGTAAGGTTCTTTGGTGCTGTGTGATGGCCTTTCACGCCTTGTTCCAAAACATCCCAAAGATGCTCAATAGGATTTAAGTCTGGGCTTCTAGGTGGCCAATTCATGACAGAGAAGTCAGAGGAATGCTCGTCCAACCAGCCAGTAGCCAACCGAAACTTGTGAGAGGTACAGTTGTCTTACTGGAAAACTCCATTACCGTGCGGATAACAGAACAGCATAAACGGATGGAGTTGATCACCCAGCAACTCTACGACCGAATTGCATTGAGGGAGGTTGGTACACGCACCAAAGATCCCAAACTGTGCCACGAAAAAACACCCCAGACCATGATTGAGCCACCATGCCCTTGTAAAGTTCCAGCCAGGCATGCAGGATCCATGGCGTCATGAGCCTGACGCCATATTCTCAGCCTCCCGTAGGCGTTAAGTAGTCGGAATCGAGACTCATCACTCCATGCTACTCGTTTCCAGTCCTTTACACTCCAGTCTCTGTGCTCTCTTGCCCAGGCAAGACGTGCAGCCCGATGGCGAGTATAGAGCAATGGTACTCTCGTAGGTCGACGGCTCCCGAAACCCATGCGGTGAAGCGAGCGTTGCACAGTCCGTTTACTGACTGTACGACTGGCACCGTCATTAAACTGGGTGGTAATTTGAGCTAATGTTTGGCTTCGCTGGCTACTTACAATACGCCTGAGCCGTCTCTCACCACGCACTGTCAAGGCTAATTGTCCTTTGCAGTTTGCCCGATCACTAGTTTTTTTTCCACCATCCATGTATTCTTGGTATACTCTTGACACTGTCGCCCTTGAAAATCCTAGCTGTCTGACGATTTCGAAATTGAATGGCCCATGCGTCGCGCACCTACGATTTGTCCGCGATCGAAGGCGTCTAAATCAGGCAGTTTACCCATACTGGCAATTCCAACAACTAATTCAGAACAACCACAGTACGCGCTATATATGCAGTTACCACAGCGCCCTCACTTGCGCATACATGATGCGCAGCGCTACACAATTTGCATAGGCTTTGCTATCCCTAATTCAGTGGCACTTCAGTGTATATATATATATATATATATATATATATATATATATATATATATATATAGAGAGAGAGAGAGAGAGAGAGAGAGAGAGATTTATATATATACAGTGGAATCCCGAGCTATCGTTTTTCAAAGGACCGACTAAATTGAACGATAAATGTGAGAAAACGATAGGTGCGGGAACATAACAGAGCAATATGTAAGGTATACACAAGATTCGATTCACAAGAATCGAACTTTTGAGTGAATGAATTAAAGAAACTGCTTGAGATATGCTAATTTCGGCATACGCGCTTAGTATAAATACCATGCAGCGTCATTAATAAAAAAGGTTGTTAAGGTTGATAGATAAGCGAGAGGGAGCTACGGGGTCAGTAGCTCCAGGTGTTATCCTGGAAGAACTGCTGGTTTGACTCTCTGCTGGTTTGTTAGTATTGCCAATGTGTATTTCTATTGAATGTTAATATATATATCCCGTACAAGTAGTACGTTTGCTTATTGCTGTAAAAGCAAATTCTATATGTGCAACGAATTCAATAAACATTGTTTCATGTATAAACTGTGTTTGTATCATATTCATTTAGAGTGCCACTTCAAATTATATACACACAAATCTGGGTAGAAGTGAGCTATTTTCTCTATAAATATGATCGTCGGGACTGCGAGATATAAACGACACATACAGGAAATCAACGATTCGGATAGCGATCGATCGAGATTCCACTATACACACACACACACACACACACACACATATATATTGTAAGAATCCGTTACGACCCTTCCGAATAAATCACCCAGACAGCCGGACCTCCCACAGCAGGTGACCAGCGAACAGTTCTATCTTTCAGCGTCAAGGTGTCTGCACACAAAGAATGGTGTTGCTTCTAGCCGCCGGGCCTGGGAGGACGTAAACTAATGACTAGTTCGACGTGAACTAATGATTTTTAGATCAGCTGAATCATGGGAACCGAACACATGGCCTCGTGGTCAGGCGAATCACAGCCAACGGACATGATGTCACAAAATAGTGCCAGCCAACCAAAACTTGTGTAGTCACGTGACCGGAAGCACGGTTGCCAACGCCGCAGAAGAAATCCAGTTTTTGGACAGACTTGGTCGAGACTCTCATCTAGAGAGCACCTATCGTCTACGTTGTCCTGGAGCGACCGACTTGACCCTGACTTATTTTCAGAGCAGCCGCTCGAAGCTCTCGTCAACGAATACTTCACCCTGAAGTATAGCTATCTCAGAGCATCCTGCTCTACAGGCTTCGTTATCTATTTTCAGAGCTGTACGCTCTAGAGGCTATGTACCGACCTTCTAGTTCCGCTGTGACTGTACGTGCATCTTATCATCGATATCATTTGGTTATTACGAACGCCAGTTCCCTCTATGTCTAGAGGTAGATCAACACCTGTGTAAAGAGTGTAATAGATCAACACATGTGTAAAAAGTTTCCGACTAAAATTTAATAAAACTGTATTTTAATTTAGTAGACTGACTCTGAACATTTTTAGCTACCCGGAGTCTGAAGATATCACAGTCTACTAATAATTGGTGGCAGCGTGTTTGGGATTGTCCCATTAATTAAAAATTGGCAATCCACCCATTCGAATTAGGAAATTAGAGTAGGAAGCCCATCTAGGACTTTTTGTGCGGACGTCCCGTCCCAAGTGTGTGCATCACAGATACCAGTATATAGCAGCGAGCAGCCTACCAACAGTGGATTTGTGCAGCGATCAAGTATTGGGGCTGCATATTAAATAAGGAAATCCCCCAAGAACCAGCCTGGAAAGACTGCCTAGCTTCAATGAGAGCCTACAATCTAGTCTTCAAAATTAGACAAGGTAAGCCTGTTTTCTCATTAGAGGCAAAAGTAATTGATTGATTAATTAAAAGTAAATTAATTGATTAGAATCTGTGTAAATGTTAACATGTGTAAATTAATGTTTCATGGGAAATAACTATTGAATTGAAATAAGTAAATTATCTGTGAGAAATTAATTAATTGAGTCAAAAGTAAATTAATGAAGTATTAGAATTGTTTATGCAAAAGAATAAGGTAAAAATGAATTGTATGCAATGTGTTTAAAATTTTAAAAGGAAAGTAAATGAACAAATATTTGTTAGATGAATACTAGAACTGTGGATAATCTGATTTAAGTACTTATTCTAAATTGAAATTAAGTAATTGTGTTTTGCAAACTAATTTAGTCAATTATTGAAATTAAGAAATTGTGTATTGCAAACTAATTTAGTCAATTATTGAAATTAAGAAATTGTGTATTGCAAACTAATTTAGTCAATTATTGAAATTAAGAAATTGTGTATTGCAAACTAATTTAGTCAATTATTGAAATTAAGTAACTGTGTATTGCAAATTAATTTAGTCAGTTATTGAACTTGTGTAGAGTGCTTAAGATTATATTGAAGTAGCATTGATTTATTATGTGTGTGAAATTTGGTCTGAAAAATTTTAAACATTTTTGAATTGTATGTGCCATGTTAGGATTTCAAACGAGTCTGTTAAACTGTAATCTTTCGGAGTAACCCCCCCCCCTTTTTTCTTGGAAGAACGTAGCACTAGAATTCCCCGAATTGAGAGGGCTCTATTGTAAAGGCGTGAGAAAAGCGGACAACCAGTTCTTTTGTTGTTTTGAGATCAAAAATCCGAGGGTTCCGGTAAGGTTAAGTTGTGGATAAATAGTTATTGAGGCAAAATGTCGTTTTTAACAAAATACAAGAAAATTGACTTGCAGAATTTGGCTTTGGAGCTGCAAGTAGGAATTCAAGAATCAGATAGAATAATTGACCTGGCAAGAAAAATTTCAGAAAGTGAAGGTTTCGAGGAAGAGAGCGCGAAAAATATTCTCGTAAATCTTATAGAAGATAGAAAATTGCAGGAGATTAAAGACGCCGAGAGAGCAGAACGCGCTTTTGAGCTTGAAGAGAAAGCAGCAGAACGCGCTTTTGAGCTTGAAGAGAAAGCAGCACAACGCGCTTTTGAGCTTGAAAAACTTAAAATCACTCTAATTGGGGAAAATAGTAGTGTGAATTCCGTGAACTCAGAAAGCGGAAACCCGTCTAGGCATGTTAAATCGGTAATGCAGAGGTATGATGCCGAAAAGATAGATATAGCTTTATTCTTAAAATTGTTTGAGAGACAAGCTAGGAAATTGCAAATTAATGATTGTGATTTAGTGTCAGAGTTACTAAGTCTTTTGCCGAGCGAAATAGCGGGAATTATCATCAGGGAACCTGAAGAAAAAAAATGATAATTACGAATATGTTAAGTCGGTACTGCTAGACAGGTTTAGAGTCAGTGCCGAAGCTTTCCGTACAAAGTTCCAAACCCATCAACGGAAAAACGGTGATTTGTGGAAAGATTTAATATTTGAATTAAGGAGCTATTTAGAGGGATGGTTAGATGGAATTGAAATTAAAGATTTTGAGTCACTCAAAGAACTTATGGTAGCCGACCAAATAAAGCGACGCGTACCAGCGGAAATTAAAGATCATTTCGTAGATGTATGGGGAACACTAAATGATCCTATAAGTTTAGTAAATAAGCTAGACGCGTATGAATCGACCCGCCGATTCGTAAAGAAACCGACGCAAATTAAATCGCCCGAAAAGAAAAAGGTAGACCGCCCCAAGCAGTCAGAGAAATTTAGTTCCACAACGGAAACGGGAGTAGAAAAATCAGGCCCAAAAGAGTGGCGCAACGCTGCTAACAAAAATAATAACGATTGGAGGACCAGGGAGTATGAGAACCGAAGTGGCCCCACTTGCTTTCAGTGTGGTCAGAATGGACATGTCCGCCCGAACTGTCCCGAATTAAATAAATCCAGAGAAATCATAAACAACTTAGTTACGTCGGAAGATTTTTCTCTTGAGTTTAAGCCCTACTTAAGCGAAGCTCGCGTGAATCAGGTCCAAACCGTATTATTGCGTGATAGCGGGAGTTGCGTAGATTTGTGCCCTGTTAAATTAGTTAAACCGGGAGATTTCACCGGAGAGAATATTTGGCTCAAACAGCCCTTGGAAAATGAATTTAGACGGTTACCTTTAGCTCGCGTAACACTTGAGAGCCACGAATTCGGCCAGGTGATAGCAAAGGCCGCCGTGGTAGGTAAGAGTGTGGAAATGAACCACTACTTGCTGGGAAATTCCACTCAGGAGCTGATAGAGGCGCAAATATTAAAACTAGCTAGCGTAAATGCCGTCGTCACCCAAAGTCGAGGGATGCGGGAGGAAATTCAAACGGGAATTACGGTAGAGAACGGGGAAACGGCCGAGCAAATAACTGAGTCGCAGGAACCCGAGGTAAATTCGCCGGATGAATTAAAAGAACTTGAATTTCCAATAGTCGTCGAGACTAAAAATGCGTTAGTGGAAGAGAGTGCCGACACTCTCGTTTTAGAACAAAAAAATTGCCCTAAACTTGCACCTATTTGGGAAAAAGTTAAGCCTCAGGAAACCCTGAAAATTGTGGGAGAAAATGAATTACTTCTTAAGAAACCCCGAGATCACAGAGGGGAGGAAAGAAAAAAATTGATTGTACCAACTAAGTACAGGTCTAAAGTTTTAAGTTTATGCTATGATGGCATCAGATCGCACATGGGAATGTCAAAAAGTAAAGACAAATTAGGGAGGTATTATTTTTGGCCCCAGTGCAAAAAAGAGTATAAGGACTATGTTAGGTCATGGGACCTGTGTCAAAGAGTAGAGAGATCGAGAGAACGGAAGAAAGCCCCGCTGAAATTAGTCCCAGAAATTACGGAGGTTTTCACGGGAATTAACGTAGAGATCATTGGTCGTTTGCAGACCCCACCAAAAAGAAACCGGTATATTTTAAACGCTTTGTCCAAGTATCCGGAAGCCATAACTTTGAGTATTTTAAACTTAGAACATGGGATGGATACTCTATTAGAAAAATTCAGTCGGATAGGGTTTCCGAAGGAATTACAATTAGATAGTTCTATCGATTTCACAAGCAAATTAACGACCAAGTTTCTGGAGGAAGTTCATATTAAGGTGACGCGGAACTCAATGTTTCATCCGCAAAGCAATCCCGTTGAGCGTTTTCACCGCACCATTGAACGACTCTTAAAAGTTATCTGCCTTAAGGCAAAAGAGAATTGGAAGGTAGGGTTACCCTCAGCCATGTTTGCACTTGGAAACATGACTCATATGTTTATGGTTTTTAGCATCGCCGAACTGATATTTAGGAAGAATTTAAGGGTGCCGGAAACACTACTTTTCGGAAAATGGTATAGGAATTCGCCGGAGACTAATGTGGTTACTGATTATGTTTTCAAGTTTATGAATAGGCTACGGAACTATCAGAACATCTCTTCTGAAACTAAAAGGGAGATTAAAGTTAACAGGAAAAATAATCATGATAAAGGGTCAGTGAGAAGGGAGTTTAAAATTGGGGAGAAAGTTGAATGGTCAGAGGAGTGCAATACAGCGGCCCGAGAATTGAAAACGAAACTGACCAAGAAACCTGTTTTGTACGCCCCGGACTTCGCCAAAGAATTTATCCTGCAAACCGATGCATCCGACATTGGTATCGGTATAATATTGGCACAAAAGGGACCGGAGAATACTGACCATCCAGTGTTGTACCTTAGTAAAAAATTTACTAATGCAGAAAAGAAGTTTTGCACCACCGAAAAAGAGTGCGCAGGCATAATATACGCCATAAAGAAACTAAGACATTACCTGGATGGGCAGAGATTCACCATCGAGACGGATCATAATCCGCTCGTTTTTCTTAAGACGAATGCGGGAAATAACCCAAGGCTTATGAGATGGGCACTTGCCTTACAGCCTTTCAATTATCAAATTGTCCACAAATCTGGTAAATTGATAGGTCATGCCGATTGCCTAAGCCGTTTCATGGCAGAATAGAAACCTTAAGTCAGGCGTAATGTTGTAAATAAATTAATGTAGAGTGTGAAAATAATTAATGAATTGTGTAAATAACTTAGTGTATTAATGTGTTAGGTAACCTAGTAATCATAATGTATTAGAATAAATGTATTAATGGTGCAGTAAATTAAATGCATTGCCTCTAATGATGTATCAGGTGAGCTGTGTCTAAAAGTGATTTTCAGATTTTGCCATTATGCCAAAATCTCCTTCAAGGAGGGAGGGGTTGTAAGAATCCGTTACGACCCTTCCGAATAAATCACCCAGACAGCCGGACCTCCCACAGCAGGTGACCAGCGAACAGTTCTATCTTTCAGCGTCAAGGTGTCTGCACACAAAGAATGGTGTTGCTTCTAGCCGCCGGGCCTGGGAGGACGTAAACTAATGACTAGTTCGACGTGAACTAATGATTTTTAGATCAGCTGAATCATGGGAACCGAACACATGGCCTCGTGGTCAGGCGAATCACAGCCAACGGACATGATGTCACAAAATAGTGCCAGCCAACCAAAACTTGTGTAGTCACGTGACCGGAAGCACGGTTGCCAACGCCGCAGAAGAAATCCAGTTTTTGGACAGACTTGGTCGAGACTCTCATCTAGAGAGCACCTATCGTCTACGTTGTCCTGGAGCGACCGACTTGACCCTGACTTATTTTCAGAGCAGCCGCTCGAAGCTCTCGTCAACGAATACTTCACCCTGAAGTATAGCTATCTCAGAGCATCCTGCTCTACAGGCTTCGTTATCTATTTTCAGAGCTGTACGCTCTAGAGGCTATGTACCGACCTTCTAGTTCCGCTGTGACTGTACGTGCATCTTATCATCGATATCATTTGGTTATTACGAACGCCAGTTCCCTCTATGTCTAGAGGTAGATCAACACCTGTGTAAAGAGTGTAATAGATCAACACCTGTGTAAAAAGTTTCCGACTAAAATTTAATAAAACTGTATTTTAATTTAGTAGACTGACTCTGAACATTTTTAGCTACCCGGAGTCTGAAGATATCACAATATATATATATATATACGGTTTATTTACATGTGATGTTACTTAAGCTTTCTCCTATTTTGGCATATATCATGATATGTTTAAATAATAAAATAGGATTTAAAAACGTAACAAAAATATTTTGATTCAACATTTACCATCCGTGCATGGTGAATGTCGACGTTTGCCGGTGTTAGTAAGAAATAAGGATATTCAGCAAATATTTCGGACTATGAGAATGTTGACATTCACCGGAGGAAGTCGACATTCTCCAGATTTCGGTGCTTCACGGTAGCATATATATATATATATATATATATATATATATATATATATATATATATATGTGTGTGGCTTGGAACAAGAAGTGCCTAAGTCAGTTTTTTCCAAGATTGCATTGTTTGCTTATGTCTCTTTGGAAAAATATTACTTTCAATGTAAGAAGTACCCAAGTCTGCACAATGGTTTAGAAAACACTTTTAAAGCATCAGACAGATTTGGGTACTTCTTACATTGAAAATAATGTTTTTTTAAAGAGACTTAAGCAAACAAAGTCCCCTTGGAAAAAACTGATTTAGGCACATCTTGTAGCAAGCCATATATATATATATATATATATATATATATATATATATATATATATATATATATATATATATATATATATATATATATATATATATATGTGTGTGTGTATATATATATATATATATATATATATGAAATGATAACTAAATTATTGTAACAATGAGAACTGATCGGTGAAGTCGAACCATGTGTAGTTGTTACCGGAGTATTAGGCGATGGAAGTGGTCGACGAGTGGAGGCAGTCACTATGGCGAGAAATTAAGATCCGACGCCAGGAAAGAAGCTGCGGTTTGGTCATAGTACAGCTTTTTATTCTTGGAAATGTTGCTGGACATCTTTTAACAGGATACCTCATTCCGAACAGTCCGGAGGCTGCCGGAACAGCACAGGATAAAACAAAAGAACGTAGAGCTAAAAGTTGTACATGTTTTCGGACTCGAGCAGAACACAGAAGACCCGCAAAAACCCTAGGTTCACGCCCTGAGTGCGGGCGCGCTGAACTTTTAATTAGTCAAAAGGTGACTCCTGACCCAAGCACGTCATATGGGGTGATAGTTTTCGAATGTTCCACGACATTCGACCTTATATAACTGCTAACCGTCCGTGGCTTTTCGAGGGAGAATCTAACGGATAAATTTGGAATACTGAGGTCAAATTCAGAAATGAGTGACGATGTTCTATTGCGGTAGATATAGTTAATGAAGGGAAACGACATTGTATCATATATATATATATATATATATATATATATATATATATATATATGTGTATATGTATATGTATATATATATATATATATGTATATATATATATGTATATATATATATATATATATATATATATATATATATATATATATATATATATATATATATATGTATATATATATATATATATATATATATATATATATATATATATATATATATATATATATATATATATATATATGTATATATATATATATATATATATATATATATATATATATATATATATATATATATATATATATATACTAGGGGCTTCGCCCCTAGCCTCGCTACGCTCGCTCCTCTGGTGAACCAAGTGAATGAATGACTCAATAGTTTTTTACAGCGATTGAGTCATTTGTTTGTTTACAGTTGAAGTTTCCCCCCCCGTCCCGACGAAATGGATGAAGCCCGGCGAAATGGATGAATGGGTGAAAAATTGGATCTTCTTTCAATGGAACCGAATGAGATTTTTTTGAAGTATTTCTTTAAAATTCAATTAAAAATCGAAATTTTAAGATAGAGACTTGAAATGAAGTTTATATGAATGAGAAAGCTTTCATCTTCCAGTCCAATATTTTCTTTGTAACATAATAAGTCTGAGAGCATCGAAATTGTATATCTCGAAACGCATAAATTTTTCCAAAAAAAGGGTTTTCAATTTTAATAAAAATATCAGTCTGTTTTAAATTACTTTTAAACAAATGAGGTCTTGTTTGAAGGAGAAATGTCTGTAGTCTTAGATTGTAAAAAAAAAAAAATTCTACGATCCTTTTTTGGCGAGTTATCGTAATCTGAACATGAAAAAGTCAATATTTTCCCACAAAACATAAAATTTAAAAAAAACTTAAAGTCCGACGAATATGAGACATGTCTTACTTTCTTCCCCACATTGTTCTGCATCGATTGGTATCGGTTTCGACCCCATACCCCCAGCGGTTTCGGAGGAGATAGTGTGACAATCTTTTGACAGCGGCGGCGGCGGCAGCGGCAGTTAGTTCTTTTTAGAATAGAGAGATATATAGTCTATCTCTCTAAATCTCAGTTTACTAAGTCCTCTCTGATTCCTCAAAAAACAGATCAAAGAGAAAAGTTTCCGTCTCTCATTACAGAACGCAAAACAGGCAAACAAAAAACATTTAAAATGTCGAATGGTACCTGAAACTGACAAGGAAGGTAAAGTAAAAAAAATGCACTCTAGTATAAGAAGGTTTATTTCATTTTCTGAAAATACCAGAGGGGGAACTACCCGTGGTGTTTTTGAAGTCTACATGTAACAGCAACGCTAATGTACATTTTTGCACTTAATAAAATTTGTGGTCTTTGAAAAAGAAAGGTATTAACCGAGTAACAATAGCTTGTTTCAAAAGTTAAAAAATATATATACCAAAACAAGGATTTAAGCAACACACAACATAGCCGATTTTTCGGCTTCACTTGCTTAGAAAGAAAACTACTCCCAACTTAAACAAGATTAAAAATTTAACACTTTTAGCTGGAAGCGATGAAGAAAGAATAGCTTTTAAGATGAGAAGCGAACTTTTCATTAGATTTCAATTACTTCATTTTCCCTCAGGGTAAGTACTTTGCGTTGAAACTCTATATTGAGACGTTCTTGAAACTTAAAGCTAATTAGGATTTGCAAATTTAGGGATTAAAAACAGATATGTCTTACAAAGACACTTTTTTTTCTATATTTTTATAAATAAATTTTCTACGGTTTCTCAAAAGATTTATAAAATTTGTAGAATCATAAAGAGATTTTTAAGGCAAACTTATTACCTTAATTTTATTTTGTTTTGTTGAAAAATATTCTTATTTTTAAGTAAAAGATAATGTTTTAACTTTTTTAATAATTTCTCTTTCAATTCAAGCTTTTGGTCTTGCAAAACACATATAGAAAGCTGATTCTAGGAAGCAACTAAAGTAACAAAAATAATATATTACTTTAATAATCTGACTTCCAGGATGACTCATTCTAAAAAGTACTATATTTAATTGTAAAACAGTATCATTTTGAAATTAAACGATGAAATCTTACCTCAAAGGCACACACACCAGCTAGTTGGGTAACACTTTCTCGATACCTATATATCTCATATAGGAATGAAATGAAATGCATGTTCAGCTCATTTAGTTCCTTTGTTTTCGATGAGAATGAAAATCACATTATGAAATTTCAGAATTTCACTTTAAAATTTGACAGAGGAAGGTTAATTTAAAAAACTGAAAAACAGAAGTCAATCAGAAAACAATATCTTATTATCTTACACTAGTTTCTTATTTGGGTTTCCATTGGATAGAGCAAGATTCATTGAAGAACTGCAATGGGTAAATTTCTCAGAGGAAAGTTAACTCATTGAAGACTGACCAACAAGCAGAAAGCAATAACGTAATTCTTAATGAGTTTTTCTTTTTGTTTAAAAAGAATTAAAAAGAATTTTTTTAAAGAATTTTTTTAAAGTATTGTATTTAAGTGTACCTGATGGCATCTTAGCTTTCATTATTCTGCACGTGCCTCGAATCCAGGGTTAACATCCACTATACGATCTAAGTTTCATAATTATGATAGCTATTAATTCAGATACAATTATTTATTACAATCAGAAAACAATATTTTATTATCTTACACTAGTTTCTTATTTGGGTTTCCATTGGATAGAACAATATTCATTGAAGAACTGCAATGGGTAAATTTCTCAGAGGAAAGTTAACTCAATGAAGACTGATCAACAAGCAGAAAGCAATAATGTAATTCTTAATGGGTTTTTCTTTTTGTTTAAAAAGAATTAAAAAGAATTTTTTTAAAGTATTGTATTTAAGTGTATCTGATGGCATCTTAGCTTTCATTATTCTGCGCGTGCCTCGAATCCAGGGTTAACATTCACTATACGATCTAAGTTTCATAATTATGATAGTTATTAATTCAGATACAATTATTTATTACAATCAGAAAACAATATTTTATTACACTAGTTTCTCATTTGGGTTTCCATTGGATAGAGCAAGATTCATTGAAGAACTGCAATGGGTAAATTTCTCAGAGGAAAGTTAACTCAATGAAGACTGACCAACAAGCAGAAAGCAATAACGTAATTCTTAATGAGTTTTTCTTTTTGTTTAAAAAGAATTAAAAAGAATTTTTTTAAAGAATTTTTTAAAGTATTGTATTTAAGTGTACCTGATGGCATCTTAGCTTTCATTATTCTGCACGTGCCTCGAATCCAGGGTTAACATCCACTATACGATCTAAGTTTCATAATTATGATAGTTATTAATTCAGATACAATTATTTATTACAACCAGAAAACAATATTTTATTACACTAGTTTCTCATTTGGGTTTCCATTGGATAGAGCAAGATTCATTGAAGAACTGCAATGGGTAAATTTCTCCGAGGAAAGTTAACTCAATGAAGACTGATCAACAAGCAGAAAGCAATAACGTAATTCCTAATGGGTTTTTCTTTTTGTTTAAAAAGAATTAAAAAGAATTGTTTTAAAGAATTTTTTTAAAGTATTGTATTTAAGTGTACCTGATGGCATCTTAGCTTTCATTATTCTGCACGTGCCTCGAATCCAGGCTTAACATCCACTATACGATCTAAGTTTCATAATTATGATAGTTATTAATTCAGATACAATTATTTATTGCAATCAAAAAACAATATTTTATTATCTTACACTAGTTTCTCATTTGGGTTTCCATTGGATAGAGCAAGATTCATTGAAGAGCTGCAATGGGTAAATTTCTCAGAGGAAAGTTAACCCAATGAAGACTGATCAACAAGCAGAAAGCAATAACGTAATTCCTAATGGGTTTTTCTTTTTGTTCCTAGAGAAAGAAGAAAGAATTGTTAATGAATTACTAGTAAAATTTGGCTGGGGGGAATGTTAAATTAAAAGAAGCTGGTAATAATAATATAATGCCCTATAACACAGTGAGAAACTCTTCTTGATAATTTTTAATGCTAAGAGAACTTACGTTTTAAAGAATCAACTGAAACTAGTAGAATTTGGCTGGGGGTATGCTAAATTTAAAAAAGCTGTTAATAATAATATAATACCTTATTATAACACAGTGAGAAACTCTTTTTGATTATTTTTAATGCTATATGAATGTATGTTTTGAAGAATAAAATGTGATATGTAACCAAATGTTGTTTGCTTTAAGTAATATAGTCTTCGTTGATTGTACTACTCATAAGTTCAAAGTTCGGAATGAAGAACACTCTAGCGAATGGAGATCACTTTTCTTGTATCTGAACACCTTTAAAGCATTGCAATTTCTTTCGTAAAACAGAATAGGAAACGTAAAACAAACGTCTCTCAAACGTTCCTCGATATTCTCGATAAAGACTGGTGGTATTATGTATCCCTGCAATTTTTCGAGAAATAGTTCAACGTGTCAGTTGCAAAACAGAATAAAATCCCATGTTGAAACAAAAGAGATCATGTATAAAGATATTGACGAAATATTTCCATAATTTTGTTTCCATTATTTTTTCCATCCCTTTGTTTGAAAAAGTAAGAAGGTTAAAGAAAGATTTCATTTTGGTTTTAACTTCATTTTTTTTTCCTCTTTGAACTGCAATTTCACGTATTCCATGAGATCTGTTTCTTACTCAACATGAGAATACCAAAATTTGTAATAAATCTCACACCATGCAAGCTATGGTGGCTAAAACAGGAGTACATGATTTTTGTTACAATTGCTTTTACGTTGTAGGATTGACCGCAGGGTTCCAAATGAAGAAAACTGTTTGAGAATCATTCAGCTATTTTAAAGGGAGTCTTCAATATTTTCTTTCCGGTTAATTTTCCATCTAATCTTTTAGGAATATGATGTAAAAATATCTCTATTTCTACTTGTCCCCCCAGCATTTTGTTATTTATAGGGAAATAAATAACAAAATGATATACATAATACATAAACTGTATGAATATAGAAATGACATATACATTTTTACTTTTCACGTATGGAAAAACCTGTCTTGTACGTTCATACAAGTTTGTTTCTTTTATAATTCAACTACACCCATGAAGGGGGCACTGTAAGGATGTTATGATGATTCATTATTGCATGCCCTCTTATACCCCAGAATGACTTCAGAAGAACAAGAAAAATTATTTATATACTTACAGGAACAAAATCCTGGTGTGAAACCGTCCCTTTTCCATAAGCATATGTAATAATCGTTTTGTACGAAAAGCCTTCGTGTTCAAGTTATGAATGTACAAAAAGGCAAAACATCATGTCATTAAATTAATAGAAAACACAGAAGTAAAGTACGGAAAATTGTATAAAAAATAAACTGTGTAATACATTTCTTGGTAATAGATAACTACTACCTGAGGTCGAATAACTTAAAAAGTGTAAGAAAAGGGTAAAAATTACCTTAATAGAAGACAGAAATTTATTCTTTAACCTTTTCCTTACGGGGTGGGATAGCATGTATCCCAAGAATACGGGCCCATAAATGAATACATATATATATATATATATATATATATATATATATATATATATATATATATATATATATATATATATATATATATATATATATATATATATATATATATATATATATATGTATATATATATATATATATGTATATATATACATACATACATACATACATACATATATACATACACATATATATATATATATATATATATATATATATATATATATATATATATATATATATATATATATATATACATGCTATCTCACCCCGTAAGGAAAAGGTTAAATCCCATAGTTTTCTAATAATTTAAGAGGGTATACGAACTTGAAAGTTAAAGGAAGATGGGAAAGAAGTAAAAGGACGTAAAACTGAAGGCTTTGTAAACAACACAATAAAAAGCAAATGCTAACCAGATTTTTTATACTGTATGAACATGTAGCAATTAAATGAATGCTTTGTGTTATAACGATTACTTCACTCGCATTAAAATTAAAAATTTCGAGTTTTTGGGGAAATTCTGAGGGTTTTTCAGATGGATAAAATAAAAAAAGTAATTAAATAATGAACAATATACTTTCGATTAATCTGTGTCCTTCTAACAGCTAATTTTCACGAACGTAAAATTTAAAATTAAACTTTCTTTAAACACAGTACTTAAAGGTTTTTGTTTTATATTTGAAGCCATTCAGAAAATGTCTTCCTGGTCATTCGTATATAAGTTTGAGCTAGTGACCATGAGCAGAAAATGACAGGTAAAATGTCTTTCTACAGAAAAGTTTAAATTGATACCATACAACTATAAAAAACAATTCACTGATCATTTTAGTTGGAAAATTCCTAATCTTGATGCTAATATGAGCAGTTTTAAGGCTATGTATAGCTGCCAGGCTACTTTATTATTTAGTTTTTAAAATTAAAAAGTTAGTTTTGAAAACATTATATGGCTTCAAACGTATACTCATTTTCTTTTAATAATGGAAATTTAATTGCAAAAGATACAAAATTTTGAGATACAAAAAGAAGTGCTGATTTAAAAGTCATTCTCTCACTTTATCTAAAAGTTTTATGTTTTTATATAACGGTATTCAAACTGGATAGCCAATTGATTCCTTCTTCGTAGCATTTTTTATACTAATAATGAAGAAATAATAAAAAAAATTTCTAAATTATATTTTACCTTTTTTCGTCTTTTGGGGGATTTGCATAATAATCATTTTACAAATGCACTGAGATCAATATTTCTTGGGGCCAATAAACCTTAAATATTGAAGCCATAAAATACCACATACAATTCATTAGAGATTAGTTTAAGATTATTTATTATTTCCACCTCTATGCTATTCTAAGACTGTCACTTTCTTGAAAAAAATATTGCTTAAAATTAATTATAAAATAATAATTATTCTTCCCTACCTATCAAACTCTTTCTTAAGAAAAACGAGTACTTTTCATTAGATAAAGAAGTTCAAAGCCATTAAGTTTTTTTAAACCATTTTTTCATTGTTTTATGAAAATATGGTTTTTTTCATACACAAGAAGCGAAAACTTTTATCACTTATTGACAGATTAATTACACAAGAAAAACTTTTTAGCGTTGCTACCTTTCCCAAATTTTTTTATCACTTTTCCCTTATTATCCGTGCAAACCATTCGACTACCGCGTGTTAAATACTTAATATAAAATTAAAAGGTAGATTATCAGAATTTAACGAGAATTTAAAAGCTGCAAAAAGTTTGGTGTGAAAGGTTGTAGATGATTATCGCAAGTAATTAAATTGGGTAAAAAACTGTTATTAAGGGAGACTATTCAAAAGAAACCTTTAGCATGGGTTCTTGAAAATTCCTTTATAAGCTAAGGGATAATTCTCCTAGGTTATTATAATATTCCTTTACGTGTTTCAGTGTGTAGTTCTTTATATAGGGTGTTCCAATAAAAGTCCCGGATATAGTTTTTGAATTAAACACATTATTTATTCGAAGCTGATTATACTTTTAATTCATTGCAAAGTATAAATATTCTGATAATGTATAGAGTGAAATTTAAGATAAATGACTATTCAAAAGAAACCTTTAAAATGTGTTCTTGAAAATTCCTTAATAAGCTAAGGGATAATTCGCCTAGATTATTATATTATGCCTTTATGTGTTTCAGTATGTAGTTCTTCATATCGGGTGTCCCAATAAAAGGGCCGGATTTAGTTTTTTGAATTAAACACTTTATTTAATTGAAGCTGATAATGCTTTTAATTCATTGCAAAGTACAAATATTCCGATTATGTATAAAGTAAAATGTCAGACAAATGCGCACCACAGCTCTCATTGCAAACTCTTGCTATTTTGTTGAAATTTAAGATAACGTCGTTTCATAGCGCCGGATTTAAATTTCGCGCCATTTTAACGTAGGATTACGTTCCTCGATAACGGTCCTCCAGAAAGCAAAATTTCAGCGTTGTCGCGAGTTATAATTTTGGCAGCGCGCCAAAGCCAGTAGCAGTAAACAGTTAAACAGAGAAGTACCAAAATGCGTCAGAAAAAAAATAGAGGAAGCAACGATAAGTAATCTTACGATAATAACCAGCGGTAGTTTCGTTAGAAGAGACTACCTGAAATATTTTAACGTAGGATTGCGTTCCTCAAAAACGGTCCTCCGGAAAGCAAAATTTCAGATTCCAAAACAGTCCATCCATCCGTCCTTGGGAGTTATAATTTTGGCAGCTCGCCAAACCCATCGCTTGGGCAAGCATTAAACAGTTAAACAGAAAAGAACCAAAATATGTCAAAATTTTGACATACATATACAGTAACCACCGCTTATAGTGATCAGTGGTTATAAGAATCAACTGTTTATACGAATCAATATCGCAAAAACAAAAACAAATGTATTATTTCCATGTTAAAATTTTCGCTTTAAAGAATCAATCCACCGGTTTTAAGAATCAGATTTCACTCTTCACTTTCCTTTCATTTTTCCCAAAAAGCAACTTAAACCCTCAAAAGGCACGAAGTTATTTCTTTATGTTTTTTAAAGAAAGAGTGATAATATGGGATGGAATACAATTGTAAAATGCGTTCCTTTCTTTGTGAGACATAACATAATAGTTTCCCTTTAAACGCTTTAGTACATCACTGTCCTATTAGCTTGACCCGTGGGCATCTTTACCCGTCCGGGTCCGATTTCACTTTTCTTCAGTGGCAAACAAAGACAGTGACTCTTTTTTCCCACCTCCCACATCCTGGTTGCTGCTTCCTGGACCCTGAAACACATAAATCTTCGGCGAAGTGTCCACAATGACTTAGGCAAACGTAACATTAGTAGATTCAGCACGTTATCAAACCGCGAAACGTAAGCTAGAAGGTGAATCTTCGTCTGAGACTATTGGTAATGAAAGAGGTATAAACAGCCTCCTGAAAACTCCATTACGTCAAACTACCATAGAAAACTTTTACTTGCTCCCTTCCTGTAGTTTAAATGTTAAAACTGTTAAGCAGGTATGTTGTAACAAATATTGGATTTTTTTCTTCTCTTACTGTAATTATGTGTTCTTACTTATAAGTCTAGAAATTAAGTTGTATTTTTAAAATTATAAAAAATAATTTTAATAAAAGATAATTAACGTAAATTAAAGAGTATTTTATGGTAAATTATCTCATATATGTATATATAGGTGTGTTCATGTCCAAAAACCCAAATTTCGGCTATAAGAATCAACCTCTTATAAGAATCAAAAACAGTAATAACAAGCGTAATTCTTATAAGCGGAAATTACTGTATGTATATACTCGTATATATATATATATATATATATATATATATATACATACGTACATATATATAGAAACATATATACATCACACATACATACATATATGCATACAAAAGAGGTAATCAACGATGAGTAATCCTACGTTAATAACCCGTGGTAGTTTCGTTAGAAGAGACTACCTGAAACTTTTTTTCATCAAGTTGGCTGTTCCAAAAATTTCATATGTTTCATCTATCATCCTCACTGATTAGTAAATATGGAACGCTACACGAAATTACAACGCGTTATTATTGTTAAAACTCATTATAAAAATGGAGAAAGATTTGCTGGAACAGTTCATAGTAAATTTCGTCGAATTTTTGGTTAAAATAATGGTACAAATGAGTCATTTGTCTGACATTTAATTCCATACATGATCGGAACATTTGTACTATGCAATGAAATAAAAATATTATCACTTTTTAAATGAATATTGTGTTTAGTTCAAAAACTAAATCCGGAGCTGGGACCCCCTTTACTATGATATTTTTTTAAAGTATGCATATTTCCCTTGTATATAATTATTTAAACCATGTATTGTCGGAAAAAATTGAATATACTCTTCAAACATAAATGTAACTTTTATCTTCCAGAAAACAACATTTTTAAATTTAATTTTAATTCGTTTTTTTTATTTCTGATACTTTTGAGTATTTCAGTTTTCTGATGATACGACATTTATAACTGACTACCTGAATACCCGTGCTTCGATACGGAGTACATTCAAATTAAATACAACGGTCAGTGTATGCAATTAATGAAGTGTATGCAATTCATTAAAAAATATAGAGAGGGAGACAAAATTATAGACAAAATAATGTAGAAGAAAATATTCAAATTAAACACAACGGTCAATGTATGCAATTAATTTGTATGTTCAGTATACAAAAAACATACTAATTTGAATTAAATTCTTAAAAAACATCCATCTCAATTAGTCTAGTGGTTAAATTTTATCTTTTACCGTATTTCAATATTTTACGTCAATTTATTTCGTTGTTATGCACGTGATACAAAATCAATTTAAGGTATCACAAAAAGAAAAGAAATCACGCGATCAGCATTTAAGAAATTAAATAAAAAAAATTAATCTTTAAAAATTAACCAAAATTCAGAAAATGGAGGTAAAGATCCAAAAAATATTTAATTTTAAAGGAATTTTTATGATCTTTCTCGTGATATAAATTTTATAACCCTCAAATTATTATTTTAAATGCAAACTTTAAAGAATATCACAAAAACAGCTTAAAAATTTAATTTAAAAAATCTAAGAAGAATTTTTCAAAAATCTCTCTTAGTGCACCCGTACACTATAAGAAGAATCGCCATGCAAAATTTTAGTCTTTTAGGTCCAGCGATTTGGTTTGTGCATTATCTGTCAGTTAGTCATTCACGGAAATGTTATATATATATATAGATTATAAGTCATGTGATCTTTAGAAAACAAAATTATCATTTCCGTTCATCAAATCGGGCAATAAAGGTTTTATCTCCATATATCATCTCATGTAATTGCATATCTTTTTTCTTCTTTTAGCACCAGACAGGCGTTCCTTTAGCAGCTAAACACACAGTTAATTAAAACAGAACCGTTTAAAGAATTAGACTATAAGGAAAACGAATTCGGAGAGGGGAGAGACAAAAGGGAAGTATGAGAAAAACCCGTGTCAAATCTGAAGCTGTGCAGAAATTCAAAAGCCTCTTGAAACTCGTCCCAACACCGTAAACAGATCAAGCGCATTTCTGTAAATTATGCTTCCCTCACAATTCAGTTAGGCTTAACATTATGTAATTCCTTTTTGCATTATGTACTTAGGCAAATCCGGGTTTACTCGGGTGTGTGTATAAATGCCGTATATTTTCTACAGTCATAAAAAATTACAGTAAGGTTACTAAAAATATATTAATATATGTTTGTGGAGAGAAAAACAATCTAGAAATTTAAAAGTCCATGAATTAGCATAGCCATCTATCAATCTCAAGATCGCGTAAGAACCTGTTCACACTGCTTCCATCAGCGTCAGCGTTGCTCGTATTCCCACATTTTAAACCAGTCACACCTTAACAAATTCGTGGCTAATAGTTTGAAGGTTTGTAATTGGTTAAATGTATTTCAATACGAGTAACGCTGATGCTGACGGACGCAGTGTGAACAGGCCCTAAAGCTATATACAGCAGTTAGGGCCTGTTCACATAGGAGTCCGTTGCGTTGCGTTAAGGAAAAGATGACGGTGAGACGAAAATAAACCAATCATATGCCTCCACACGATTAGCGATGAAATTTTTAGCTCCTATGATTGGTTTATTTTCGTCTCAACGTCATCTTTTCCTTAACGCAACGCAACGCAACGGACTCCTATGTGAACAGACCCTTAGATTTCATCATCTATTCGGAAATAAAATATTTTTCGATATTTTATGTTGTTTAATTTCCTCACACATCCTGGAATGCAGGGACAGATTCACAATGAGGGCGAAATTCCTATTTGTACAGTTCGTCGCTTTTGCAAGTAACAGAAATAAAACAAACAATAACATTGAAAACAGCATAATCTGAAATTCAGTGGCCCACTTAAATTGAAAACATAATCAAAACGATTGATATTGTTTTGACTTCCTCTTTGTAGTTTTCAACGTTAATTTTTTTTAAAGATTTTAGCTATGATTTATCAGACATTTGCCTTGTTTACTTCAAAAATTGAAAATTCCATGATTTAAGAATAAAAGCTAAGTTAAGATAGAAGTAAAAAAATATGTTATCTGAAATAAGGAATAAGGAAACTTAATTTCTAAATAAAAATCTGAATGGAATTAATGTCAGATTATTTTAACTTTTATGATGTTTATTCTTTTGTTCAAGGCGTATTCTAAAACTGGGTATTAAAATATATATGATCCAGCAACATAATGGAACCATATGGTATGAGGTCATCATAAGGTATGAGTTTAATTTTTAATGCTGTTAATTTCTTTGTTTTTTATTGCACTGAACACAGTGTTCTGTACGTTTCTATTTCGGGGTTGTTTTACAAAAATCTACCCTTAATTAGTTAAATTTTTTTAAGGATTACGGTTCCCGCGTCCAAATTTCATTGAAACCTTATTCGTAGTCTGGATTCCTAGATTCACATGACCAACTTCGCCTAAACATAATACTCTGAGTAAGTCTACCTCGATTCCAAATTAGCTGTGATAATTGTATGCTAGACTAATACAATGATATCTCTTTAAAATCAGCCTGTCTATTAAATGTTTGTGGTAAAAGCAGAAAGTATTTCGAAAAACTGCAAGAATTTTGAGCCAATTTGTAGGGACTCACTTACATATGTCATCATAATCTTCTAAGACAATTTACCAGCACCCTCCACGTGACACTGACATCGAACAGGAAAAACAATTATCTCCAAATCTTTGTCCCAATTTTTAACCTGGTTGTGTAAGTCGCTGAAATCATTGCCTCGACTGCTAGATGTTTATCTTTATTCGTTAATGCTGTATTTGGGACTAACCCAAATGGACCCATTTAGACAGACAAATAAAGAAATACTACATGCCATAGCAGCACACAATTGAAAATGGCTCTCGCACAAACATTAGGTGTTCTAAGCTATTGCGAATGGATGACAAAATCAATGCCAAATACAATATATATGTATGTATATATGTATGTATATATATATATATATATATATGTATATATATATATGTATATATATGTATGTATATATATATATATATATATATATATATATATATATATATATATATATATATATATACATATGAATATATATATAAATATATATACATACATACATACATATATATATATATATATATATATATATATATATATATGTATATATATGTATATATATGTATGTATATATGTATGTATATATATATATATGTATATATATATATGTATATATATGTATGTATATATGTATGTATATATATATATATATATATATATATATATATATATATATATATATATATATATATATATATATATATATATATATATGAATATATATATAAATATATATACATACATACATATATAGTTAATGTATGTATGTTAAAGTTAATGTATGTATGTTAAAGTTTTAAAATCATTTTGTCATAAGCATTGATAAACCTTTTAATTTGAATAAAATGTTAATCACTTAAAAGGCTAAAATAATTACCTTTTTTGGAGTAACTTTTTCACCACAGAAATTCTTTTCAATACTTTGGATCTAAATTAAAATTTTATTCGAGGAAGATGCATGACAAGGAACGTTACATTTAGCCTTTTAAAGAGGGTAAATCGGGATCAGATTTATTCTAGGATGAATAGACTTAAAATACAGATGCACTGCAAGAAACATATAAATAGTGCAGCGCAAAAATACTGCATGTGCCAATGGAAACAGTCTGTCTATAATATGTTTAAGCCAAGGAAATCAAAACAATTTCAGGTAGCCTATTCAAACGGAATTACCACGTGTAATTAACGTAGAATTACTTATCGTTACTTACCTCTTTTGTATGCGTATATGTATGTGTTATGTATATATGTATCTATATATATGTACGTACCTATATATATATATACAGGGTGTCCATAATTAAAGTCCCACTTTCAAAAGGCCGCAAAAAAAAGAACCACTGGTCAGAATGACTTCAAATTTGAACTGAATATACTGGAAGAAGGGGGAAACGATTTGGCATAATAAAAAAAGTTCTAAAATGCCGACATTTTGGAACTTTTTTTATTATGCCAAATCGTTTCCCCCTTCTTCCAGTATATTCAGTTCAAATTTGAAGTCATTCTGACCAGTGGTTCTTTTTTTGCAGCCTTTTGAAAGTGGGACTTTAATTATGGACACCCTGTATATATATATATATATATGTGTGATAATATTACTAACTATCTATAATCGCCCATTCTGTACTTTATCTCTGCCATGGTAACCCGTCTTGACGTAATCGCTTCGCCTCCACATACTTCCTCCGCCAATTCTGGCAACCTCTTTCACCTAATGCTATTTTGGCGCTTTTTAGCGAGAGACGCAGGCTGGCTCCGAACTGAGTAAGATGTGTTGATCGTTACGTCGAATAAACTATATTCATTAATTATGATTTGGAATCTTTGATACGGCCTCGATTGCAGTATTTTAACGAGATGACCATTCGGGTCATCACATATATATATATATATATATATATATATATATATATATATATATATATATATATGTGTGTGTGTGTGTGTGTGTGTGTGTGTGTGTTTGTATGTCAAAATTTTAACACATTTTGGTACTTTTCTGTTTAACTGTTTACTGCTTGTCGAAGCGATACAGACTGGGTTTGTGGCGCTGCCAAAATTATAACTTGCGAGGACGGATGGACGGACGGTTTTAGAGTCTGAAATTTTTCCTTTCCAAAGGACCGTTATGGAGGACCGTAATCCTACGTTAAAATGCGCTCTTATTAAGGAACAAAAATGTCACATTTTTTCGTCCTTTTTTTAGCAGAACTTCTGTTAAGCGTATTCTGAAATCCATTTATTGCGAATATACGAGGTGCAAGAACAATAATTTGAGTAACTGTATATAAAAGTAATACACAGTTTCATTTTCTCTCTACTTCTCCAAAACTTCCATTTAATAAAAAATAAAAAACTGGAAATGGCCCCTTTTTTAGCAGGAAAAAAATTCCGCAATTTCTTCCCTTGAAGAGAAAAAAAAAAAATACGTGAACAGTTTTGAAACAACAATAAAAAAAAAAGTAGGAAAAATGCTTCTATTTTTTTTCCGTCTCTTAGACGTTGCTCTGTTTTATGTCCCGTGCTTTTACTCATTTCTATTCTCTTTGTGATTTTTTAAGGGCCGTCAACCTCCCGGACTTGAATAATCAATGAGAATCATTTTGGAGGAGGAGTTTCGTCGAGAACAAAAATCGTTTCTTGGCTTTATTTTCATATTTTG
>OU015497.1:32863387-32895887 GCA_907164885.2 Dolomedes plantarius
AACAACAACAAAAAAATTCCGATTCATCATAATTGTTTGTTTCAACACCCCAAACAGCGCTGCCAGTTGAAATCTTTGGTTATCTACACAAGTGGTTCCCAACCTTTTTGAGCTGGCGACCAACCTTTCCTTATCGGAATACCTCCACGGACCATCGGTCCATGGAGTAAAAAACCTTATTTGTATCGTATACCTTCCTTATGTATATACAATTTACCATCAAATATTGCATATATATATATAATATATATATATATATGTGTGTGTGTGTGTGTGTGTGTGTGTATACACAGCTCAAAACAATTAGGGGAGCATATGGTTTTAACAAAATTACGCAAATACTTACACCGATAAGTAACATAAAATACATCATCCATAATTTAAAGCCTAGCAGGAAACAGAAGAAGAAAACTTCATATGCAAATCAAAGTTCATAACGTCAAAGACTAGAAAAAGAACATAAGGGCGGAAACCGGGATGTTGCAGAAACGTCTGTTTCACAGCCTTAACTGTGAAATTCGATTGCTCAGTTATTCTTTTTGAGAAAAGGTGACTTGAAAATGTCTCAACAACGTGATTTATCGGAACCCATGGCATGGCATATTATAGGCAGACTTGAATCCGGGCAAACACAACGTAGTGTCTCGGACGCTGTTGGAGTCGCCAGAAGTGTCGCTGCAAGGCTGTGGAATCGATTCCAAGAAACAGGGAATGTTAGACGTCGACCAGGGCAAGGTCGGCCACACGCCACTACAGCAACTGATGACCGGTATATACTGTTAATAGCTCGTAGAAACAGAACAGACAATGCTACTCAGCTGCAAAGACAGTTGCACTTGGCAACAGGACGAAGGGTGTCCAGCCAAACAGTACGTAATAGGCTTCACCAGGGAGGTATCTATGCACGTAGCCCAATGGTCTGCGTTCCGTTGACCTCACGCCACCGTGCTTCCCGAAGAAGATGGGCTGCTGAACATCGAGATTGGGAGCAACATGAATGGAGCCAAGTGCTGTTTACAGACGAGTCCCGATTCAGTCTGGAGTGTGACACCCGACGTGTTTTGGTATGGAGGGAAAGGGGCACTCGAAATATCCCCACATTCGTTCGTGAAAGGTCCCAATACAGATGAGCTGGTTTTATGGTATGGGGTGGAATAAGTATAGGTGGACGTACGGACCTGCATATCATTCGGAATGGTACTTTGACGACCCGAAGATATGCAGACGAGATACTGAGACCTCATGTCATACCTTACGCTGCAGCCATTGGAGATTCCTTTGTTTTACAGCATGATAATTCCAGACCGCATACAGCTCGTCTAGTGGAGAACTTGCTTGAAGCTGAAACAATACAGAGTATGGAATGGCCAGCGTGCTCTCCTGACCTGAATCCAATCGAGCATGTTTGGGACATGCTCTGACGACGCATTACTGCGAGACCAAGGATTCCTTTTACTCTCCGAGACTTGGAGATTGCACTTTTTGAGGAGTGGAACAGTATTCCCCAAAGTCTTATCGATAACATCATCGCATCCATGGAAAACATGTGTGCATCAGTCTTAGCTGTTCGAGGAGACCACACGCCATATTAAAAATCTTGCATCATTTCTAAACAATACTTTTTTTATCGTTTACATGTAACCAAATTGTTGCCCTAAATCATCTTTTCATGTTTTTTTCCATATTTTCAAAGAATTTAAGCTTAATTACAAATTGTTTTCTGTATTGCGCATTGATACTCGTGTACTATCCATTTTATGCCAATACGTGGCTGTCTCGCACGGTTTTCTTAACTTCTTTACTTGCTCCCCAAATTTTTTTGAGCAGTGTGTATATATATATATATATATATATATATATATATATATATATATATATATATATATATATGCTTTTTAGAAGATACAGATTGATTATTGATAAACAATTTGTGTTCTGATTTGAAAATGGTTGACAAAATATAAGCACTTTGTAGCAAAACAGTTATTTATTTAACAATCGATATATGTTTGCAATATATGCAACAAGTGGTTTCATACTCACTAACAAGTGTTCCTAGGTGAAGATAAAAACTACAATTATAAAAGTACACAAAGACCATTTTAATTTTTCAGGCAAAAAAATTCATACAGCTTTGATATAATTACAGTTAAGAAAATTCTTATCACAATCTATCAACATGTGAAATTGCTGTTTTTAAGTAAGTTCCGATTTTTCTTATCTTTTCTGATGGTTTATTCGATGGTTTCTGATAGTTTTAGGATCGAGTCGCGACCCACCTGTAACCCTTTTGCGACCCACTAGTGGGTCGCAACCCACCGATTGGGAACCGCTGATCTACACCATTCTTTATTTTCTATCTTTAAATTGGATTGTAAGTGCAACTTTCAACCCAACTTCTGACTATCTTATTTTTTTTCCAAATAAGGAAATTATTTTTTAAATGATAAATTACAAAGAGGCTTTATAATATCCACAGATAATTGTATGAATTGAGTAATTTCGTCATTCATGGTAACATAAATACGCCTTCTTCTGCTACGATGCGAAATAGTAAATATTTGTCATATACATTTGCTGGTCAGTTGGTTCAAATTCTAAAAAGAGAAGTCTAAAAACTATGTGCAAGAGAGAGAGAGACTACTTACCAATATTTTTTTTAAAATTTTGTTACAATATCTTTTCGGAAGTTCTTAAAATGTCCTCAACACTACTGGCAGGTTTATTTATGTTTTTTCCTTAACCAAAATGTTTGCAGCCAAAGCGTTTATAGTTAATACATTTACTCAAGAAAATTATTACTTTAGTACAGATAATCTAAACAATACTTCTAATTTTATAATAAATTCTATGAAATATCTCAAATATAGTCAGAAGTTCGTTGGATGTTTATAAGTAAAATAAATAATAATTTTAAATTTTAGCAAAAAATTTCATTTTTGATTTTTGATTTCAAAATTTTTTCATACCTTAGATAGGCTGCTTTATATTTTTTAAAGCGTTTGAAAAGATTAAAAATGTATATGATGATACTTTTCCTCACATATTGCCTTCCTATAAAATATGAACCAAATTTATAACTAAATTTAAAATGAGAGAAATTCCAGGTTGCCAAAAAAAAAATTATTTATGGAAATCAAAAGAGCAGCTAATAAAAATCAAAAAAAATATTTCACATTAAAACTACAGTCGATAATCATTCCTTCGCCCAAACACTACCTTCAGCAATCGATAAACAAATGCCCTCTCTCACGCTTTAGAGACAAACAAAAAAAGAATTTTGCTCTTTAAGATGCGAAAAGATTGCGATAAAATAATTGTGTCTTAAAAATGGATTAATTTGCAGATTTTGCTTGGCAACAAAGCTGCTTTAAAACTCCCCCCCCCCTCTTTTTCCAGTTTTATTTATTTTTTTGTTAAGGCATATTTTATCAACTTATTTCTCCTTTGTGTTATTTCTTGTTCAAGAGGAAGATTAAAAGCAGACAGAAAGACGTAAAAAAATAAATGGAAAATAAAAAAAGGAACGTCTGATAATCTAGGAGAAGACAACTTTCCTGAGAATCGTACAACGGCTGAATTTTTCGTCTGCTGTATTTCTGAGCTGGTCTTTTTGTTTATTCTTTTTCTCTGGTAACATTTTTTTTCCCTTTCGAATTTTATGGCTTTCACATATTTTCCCTTCTTTTTTTTCTTTTCCTTTCATTACATTTTGCCTCATTCTCGCTTTTTTTTTCCATCCTGGTTCTACGTGGATTTACTGAGGAATTGTTTCTTTAGTCAATGTAATCGAATTTTGTGGCAACGCTTCGAAATCGAAAAAAGACAAAGCTGGATGGAAAATTGGATCGGAGGCCCACTGTGTCGTGGAACAACGGTGGAAATAAGAAACCATGCAGTTTTTCAGGGCTAAAAGATGTAATGTCAAATCTGACATTCAGGATTTTCGGAGATTTACTCCCCTGGATTTAGAGTTATTCGGTGTCAGTGTTGTATATGCAGTCGAGAAGGATTTTTCTTCCTTGTTCTTTTCTTGTAAAAACAATTTAGTCCGGACTGATAGCTACAACCGGTATTTTGTTTCGTGAAAATCTTCTTCACTTCTAGAAATTCTCGAAGAATTAAATATGGTTTTGCAGTTGGACTTGCAACTTTAAAAAATTTTAACTTTAAGAAAATAAAGGATTGTCTATCTATATATATAAAACAGTTCCGTAACTGACTGACTCACTGACTGACTGATTGACTGACAGATAACGCACAGACCAAACCGCTGGACCTAAAGGGGTGAAATTTTGCATGGCGATTCTTCTTATAGTGTAGGGGTGCACTAAGAATTATTTTTGAAATTCTTCTTAGACTTTTTAAAAATTAAATTTTAAATCTGTTTTTGTAACTTTTTTAAAGTTTGCATATAAAATAATAATCTGAGGTTTATAAAATTTATATCACGAGAAATATAATAAAATTCCTTTAAAATGAAGTGTTTTTCGAATCTTTACATCCATTTTCTGATTTTTGGTGAATTTTTAAAGATTAATTTTTGGAATTTAATTTATTAAATGCTGATCACGAGGTTTCTTTTCATTTTGTGATACTTTAAACTAATTTTTTTCACATGCATAACAACGAAATAGAAATGTACAGTAAAAGAAATGTTCCTCAAACTGTACTATATTAACAGTACTATATTCTTTAGTATGTTCTATTAGATTTAATTGGGATATTTTCTTCTACATTATTTCGTCTATAAAAATATCCGTTATGATTTATATTAACATTTATATAACATTGATTAACATTCTTTTAAGTTTGCATTTAAAATAATAATCTGAGAGTTATAAAATTTATATCCCCAGGAAGATCATAAAAATTCCTTTAAAATGAAATCTTTTTCGAATCTTGACCTCCATTTTCAGAATTTTGGTTAATTTTTAAAGATTCATTTTTTTGAATTTAATTTCTTAAATGCTAATCACGTGATTCCTTTTCTTTTTGCGATACTTTAAATTAATTTTGTATCACGTGCATAACAACGAAATAAATTGACAAAAAATATTGAAATACGGTAAAAGATAAAATTTAACCACTAGACTAATTGAGATGGATGTTTTTTAAGAATTTAATTCAAATTAGTATGAAAGGGCTGAAATTTTGCATGGCGATTCTTCTTATAGTGTAAGGGAGTACTAAGAAAGATTGTTGAACAATTCATCTTAGATTTTTTAAATTAAATTTTTAAGCTGTTGTAGTAACTTTTTTTAAGTTTGCATTTAAAATAATAATTTGAGGGTTATGAAATTTATATCACAAAAAAGATCCTAAAAATTCCTTTAAAATGAATTTTTTTTAATCTTTACCTTCATTTTCTGATTTTTGGGGAATTTTTAAAGATTAATTTTTAGAATTCAATTTATTAAATGCTCATCTCGTGGTTTCTTTTTCTGGTACTTTAAATAAATTTATCGTCACGTGCATAACAACTAAATAGACAAAAAAATATTTTTATTTCATGCTAATGCGGCAGACGATTGAACATTATCCAAAAAAATATTAAAATACAGTAAATGATATGTTCCTCAAACTGTACTATATTCTTTAGTATGTTCTATTATATTTAATTTGAATAATTTCTTCTTCATTATTTTGTCTATAAAAATATCCCTTACAATTTTTTTAAATATTTTTTTGCATCAATTGCATACATTGATCTTTGTATTTATTATATATATATATATATATATATATATATATATATATATATATATATATATATATATATATATATATATATATATATATATATTTATTTATTTATTTATTTATTCATTTTTTTGACATTAATTGCATACATTAACCGTTGTGTATGATTTGAATGTACTCCATAGCGAAGTGCGGGTTTTCAGCTAGTATATATATATAAAACATTTCTGTAACTGACTGACATATAACGCACAGACAAAAACGCTGGACCTAAAGGGCTGAAATTTTGCATGGCAATTCTTCTTATAGTGTGGGGGTGCACTAAGAAAGATTTTTGGAAAATTGTTCTTAGATTTTTTCAAAATTAAATTTTTAAGCTGTTTTTGTAATACTCTTTAGAGTTTGCATTTAAAATAATATTCTGAGGTTTATAAAATTTATATGACAACAAAGATCATAAAAATTTCTTTAAAATGAAATCTTTTTCAAATATCTACCTTCATTTTCTGATTTTTGGTGAATTTTTAAAGATTAATTTTTAGAATTTAATTTATTAAATGCTGATCCAGTGGTTTCTTTTCTTTTTGTGATACTAATTTTACAAAAATTAATTTTGCGTCATTTGCATACGAACGAAATAAATTGACCAAAAAAATATTAAAATACGGTAAAAGATAAAATTTAACCACTAGACTAATTGAGATGGGAGTTTTTTAAGAATTTAATTCAAATTAGTATATTTTATGGATTTTAAGCATACAAATCAATTGCATAAATTGACCGTTGTATTTAATTTGAATATTTTCTTCTGCATTATTTTGTCTGTAAAATATCCGTTAAGATTTTTTAATAAATATAGTTTTTCGGTTTTTTTGGCATTAATTGCTTACATTGACCATTGTATGTTTTATAAATATATTTCGTTTTCTTTTTTTGGCATTAATTGCATACACTGACCGTTGTATATAATTTGAATGTACTCCGTAGTGAAGCACGGGTATTTAGATAGTTTGTATATAAAAGGAATTTGGCATGGAAAAAATTATTTTAACTAAAACAAAGGAAATGAGATTAGGAAGTTTAATACCCTTTGATGTCATTAGGTCAATTTTTCACACACACACATATATATATATATATATATATATATATATATATATATATATATATATATATATACAGTGGAATCTCGATCGATCGTTTTCGGATCCATCGTTTGTCCGTATGTGTCGTTCATTTTATCCAGTCCCAACGATCATATTACTCTGTTATGTTTCCGCATCTATCGTTTTCCCGCATTTATCGTTCCTTTCAATCGGTCCCTTGAAAAACGATAGATCGAGATTCCACTATATATATATATATATATATATATATATATATATATATATATATATATATATACATATATATATATATATATATATATATATATATATTAGCACTTTAAATAATTATTCTACCTCAATTTTTTGTTAACATTTTCCTATCTTTTGATTCATTACATTGCTAGGCAAAGTGACATCCTACTGAGCTGAATAAACAAAATCTCGTTGCCCAGGCTGATCGGATCAGTAGCTGAGTGAAATGATCTCGCTGTTGGCTATCTCCAACCGTGCCTGTTATGTTCTTTTATTCTAATAATGTACTGTAGCTTTCTAATGAAAAATATGAAATGTTTGTTTACAGAAAGGTTTATATTATCTTACTCAGCATCTAAAGAAGAAAGTCTTACTGTCTCTTAAAATTCGAATAGAGTTTGCAGTTTTACTTCTTTATAGCGAATATATTAAAACTAGAAGGTAACCCGTCATTTTGACGTCATAATACTAATATGACGTCATAATTGAAAAAGTATATGAAGGTTTAAAAATATCCCGAATTATCTAACAATATTGCCTTTAATCCCCACCTCGTAAAAAAAAACCTTTCATTATTTTTTATTTATTTGGTTTTTCATGCGATTGGAAAAGTAGACTGCCATCCAACCCGTCATTTTGACGTCATAATACTAATAATGACGTCATAATGGAAAAAGTATATGAAAGTTAAAAAATATCCCGAATTATCTAACAATATTGCATTTTATCCACACCTTGTAAAAGCAAACCTTTTCATTATTTTTTATTTATTTAGTTTTTCATGCGATTGGAGTAGTAGACTACCATCTAGTTTTTTACAGCTATGAATACATGAGCTACTTGATTCATTCACATTCAAGTTTGTTTACTTTCAGAATTCATCGCAAAAGTAAACAGATTTTTAAAAACTGTTAAATATACAGCTAAAAGCATCCAATTTTTTTTTAGTTCTGAATGTTTTAATAGAAAATTAGGCTGAACAAACGTGATTTCATTTAGAAGATATTAGTTTTTAGGTAAGAAAAAATTCTGATCCACATCTGAAATTGAAATTAAGCCTAACCGGCTGTTTGTTTACTGAGGGCTTCAATTGAAAGATGAGTACAGCCCGGAAGTGTTATACAGAGACAGCGGCTATTATATATATAATTTTCCCCTGACTAATTTCACTATTTTGGTGCTATATTTTCTCTTGTAATGCATGCATATTAAATCAAACTTTCGCGGAAAGCTTAATTTAAGGACATTGTTCTCATTATCAATCTTAGCACCAATGCCACTGAGCGAAGAATTCTTTCTGGTAGATGCGATCTGGAAAATAACCACTCTCTAGAATTTGAACTATTTATCATTAGAGGAATGGGAAACGTTGATATTGTTGGATCGGATAGGAAATGACACATCCAGCATCTACTATTAGCGTTCAAGGCGGTTTTGTGCAGCTTAATATGAACATTAAACAAGACGATGCGATCTGGAAAATAACCACTCTCTAGAATTTGAACTATTTATCATTAGAGGAATGGGAAACGTTGATATTGTTGGATCGGATATGAAATGACACATCCAGCATCTACTATTAGCGTTCAAAGCGGTTTTGTGCAGCTTAATATGAACATTAAACAAGACTAAAATCTTTAATATAAAAATAGTTTATTTACTATAAACAAAAAATTTCCGAAAAATAAAATATTTAGCATAAAGTCTAACGTAGGAAAACCACATTCACTTCCTTTAAGGCACGCATTATATACAGACAACGATGGTAATAGCTACCTCCTCATGATTGGTTTCATAATACGGCGGTTTGCCGTTTATACATCCGAACTTAGCATCTAAATCAAGTTTTTTGAAGATTAGTGTACGTGAGATACGTAGATTTTTCCATGTCTATGAGGTGGGCGGTTCCCGTAAATTCGGAACTCGTAATAGATCAAGCCATAGTTGCAACAGATATCAGAAATGATCAATGATCTGTTACATGCAAACAGCTACAGACGCTCCATCTCAATTAGTCTGGTGGTTAAATTTTATCTTTTATCGTATTTCAAAAGTTTTTTGTCAATTTATTTCGTTATGCACGTGTAACAAAATTAATTTAAAGTATCACAAAAAGAAAAGAAACCACGTGATCAGCATTTAATAAATTACAAATTCTAAAAATTTAATCTTTAAAAATTCACCAAAAATCAGAAAATAGAGTTAAAGATTTGAAAATGATTTCATTTGAAAGGAATTTTTATGATCTTTCTCGTGATATAAATTTTATAACCCTCAAATTTTTATTTTAAATGCAAACCTTAAAGAATGTTACAAAAACAGCTTAAAAATTTAGTTTAAAAAAATCTAAGAAGAATTTTTCCAATATCTTTCTTAGTTCACCCCTACACTGAAAGAAAAACGCCATGCAAAATTTCAGCCCTTTAGGTCTAGCGGCTTGGTCTGTGCGTTATCTGTCAGTCAGTTATGGAACTGTTATATATATATATATATATATATATATATATATATATATATATATATATATATATATATATATATATATATATATATATATATATATATATATATATATATATATATATATATATATATATATATATATATATATATATATATATATATATATATATATATACTAAGCATTTGTCATAGTTAAAAGATTGGGAGTTAAAAGAGGAATAAAACCTTAAGAAATAAAAATTCAAAAAATTATTAAAATTTCTATTATAAAATTTTATTATAAATTTATAAACAAAATTATAATAAAATATTTGGATTATAAAAACAGATATTTTACGCTATTTCGAAATAAATTACTCAACACTGAATAACGATTTAACCATTTACAGTTGTGATTTAACAAATATTTTAACAATTATATTACACACTACAGTAAAGTAACAGTAATCCATTAATGTAAAGTAACCAATGTTTGATAAGACTGTTAGAGTAATTTTATATCACTAGTACGCCTCGTAATTTTAAAGCATTTATTGGTTGGAAATGTATGTTCATGAAAATTTTTGTTTGTGTATGTATATTAACGATGTTCGGTATGCTACAAATAAAAAAATAACCTCAGATGAAGAATAGATTAGTTCCCATGGACAATCATACATTTTGGAAGAGAAATCACAGGGAACTTTTTATCCTCTTTTTTCTTCCCGCGATAAAATGAATTTCCATGTTGTTCCACAAAATAAATCCGGCGTCCGTGCTGTGCAATTCTTTTTTTTTCTTTTAATTTTCGAAAGCGAAAGTTTTTAGTTGTGTATTTAGCCGTAAAAAGGAACGTGCCTGGCTGAATAGAAAGCAGTTATTGAATGCACAAAAGAGTGTGCCCCATTTCGAGAGAGTGAAACGAAGAGCAGCACAGAATTTCCACTGCCACACTTTGGAGTACGCAGGGGAAGAAGAAAAAAAATTAAAACCTGGACGAGTTGAGTAGCCTTATCGCTGGACCTCTACTACTTCCGCCTCATTCTCATTCATCGCGGCAAACATTCTTGAGCTGCTCCGCGTTTTAATCATCGCAGATGATAATATGAAGAGAGAGAGAGAGAGGGAGAAAAAAAAAAGAGAAATCGTTTGCAGGGGGTGCCCCGACCAGATGCACGGCAGATGCCGGGGAGCGGGGGAAGAGAAGGTTCACGAACTCAAAAGTCTCGTCTGTCGCTCCGTCTGAATTACCCGAGCACACGTACAAAGAGAGACGGGGGGCAGGGGGGGGATCTATCCACGTGCCGCTGATGACGTCACCTCGTCGAGGTATCTAATTATCTTGCAGTTGCCAGATCCCAAGGATGAAAAGAGGGGAGGAGAGGAGGTTCAATTTATTCGTTCTCCTGATTCGGGCATTGTTTGGGGATACAGGAGGTACGATGCAGATTTTGTAAGAAAGGGGGGGTTGACCGTTATGAGGGGTGTCTGGGGAATGAGCGATACGTTGGGGACAAGCATGTATGCGTAAGGGATGAATTTGGTGCGGGACAGACCTTATTGTATCCACGCATACTAACAGTCATACATAACCTGCCTTAACCGATATGAAAAGCAGCTCGGAATATTAAACGAATGCGGAAGTGAGAGTTATAAATGTCTAAAAAAAAGTTAACGGGAATCGCGTTTCTTTTTTCAGAGATCGCTATCTTTGTGATTTAAATAAACGAGGAACTTCTAGCTATGCGTACCGTAGATAATTTTTTAAGGTCTGTGCTTTCGTCCCCTTTTCGCAGTCTACAATTTGACAGACTGTCACCGTATGTGATATGTTACAGTTTAATAGGTATATCTAATAAATATGACTGCATTCTTGCTATAGTTTTGTACCACACTGTATTTATGACAATACGTAAAAAAATATTTAACTGTCAGCGGATACCCAGGTGGGTAGGTCTAGAGCTCCATGGTCTTTTTTCTTAAGTTCGAGGGCTAAAACTGACCGGCACCTACATCTAAAATCCAATCCTCTTGCGGAACTAAATTCGGTTTCTCTGGTTACAGTTTTAACCATAAGCCTAGAGTCTGGCCGTCATGTATTGGGAGTGTTTAAAAACGGGGAAAAAGGGCGAAAGCCGTTTAAATGAATGTCACTTTAAGCGCCTTAGATTTATTGCCGATAAGAACTGTATTTCAGTTTTGATTTATTAAAAGATGAAATCGGATTGTTTAGATGTATTATGCTGAAAAAAAAAGCTGTATGAGGTTATAGGTATAGTGGTAATAGATACACGGAACTTCCTATTATACAAGGTTAGGTTGTCTGTTTTGCGATTACTGGCACGAAAGCCGTTTAAATGAATGTCACTTTAAGCGCCTTAGATTTAATGCCGATAAGAACAGTATTTCAGTTTTGATTTATTAAAAGATGAAATCGCATTTTTAGATGTATTATGCTGAAAAAAACTGTATGAGGTTATAGGTATAGTGGCCATAGATACACGGAACTTCCTATTATACAAAGTTAGGTTGTCTGTTTTGCGATTACTAGCACGAAAGCCGTTTAAATGAATGTCACTTTAAGTGCCTTAGATTTATTACCGATAAGAACTGAATTTCAGTTTTGATTTATTAAAAGATGAAATTGGATTTTTAGATGTATTATGCTGAAAAAAACTGTATGAGGTTATAGGTATAGTGGCCATAGATACACGGAACTTCCTATTATACAAGGTTAGGTTGTATGTTTTGCAATTACTGACACAAAATCCTTTTAAATGAATGTCACTTTAAGCGCCTTAGATTTAATGCCGATAAGAACTGTATTTCAGTTTTGATTTATTAAAAGATGAAATTTGTTTAGATGTATTATGCTGAAAAAACTGTATGAGGTTATAGGTATAGTGGCCATAGATACACGGAACTTCCTATTATACAAGGTTAGGTTGTCTGTTTTTCGATTACTAGCACATAAGAAAAACAGTAAAAATAAAATTTTATAAATAGCTGTTTGAAATAAATAATAAGTTGACCGAAAGACTGTGAACATTGCTAGTAGGGGAAAATGTGAAAATCCATGTATATTTTATTAGTATTTCAAACGAAAAATTTTCATATCGCTACTTTTGACATATTTTAAATCTCATAACCGTTCATATTTTGTAGCACATTGGGCCATTTTTCGAATAATTCCTGTTTTGAGGGTTGTAAGATAGAACGTACAAACTGGAATTCAGAAAATGTCATATTAAGACATCAATAATTTTAGATAATAATTTTAAACCCTGGCGATATGAGAGTAAAATTAATTACGCTGAGAAGGAAGAATTTCAACAATTAAATATAACATTTTCAGATGTTCACGTGAATTTGATTTCAAGTTAAAGAATCTCCAACGGATGTGTTGCTTCGATCAGAAGGAATCTGATTATTCACAGTATCGTTTTGGAACATCTAGAATTTAATCAAGTTAAAAATGTTCTAATCAGTTTAAAAGATCTAAATTACCTTGGATTGAGAGAGTCCATGCAAATTCAAGTTGTTAAGATTTTTGATATCCCATAACAAAGAAGAATTTTTTTTTTAAATGTGCTATATGAGATTTGAAAAAAGGGGCTATTACAAGCCCTTCGAGCAAGCTCATGATTTTATTAAAAATTAATCTGTTTAATATCATGCTTTTTATCATCTTTGATGCAAATATATCAAATATATGTTTAAAATTTCTTTGCTCCGAAAATTTAGCTAAGAATAATTAAACAAATAAATATAATTCCAGTATCTACTTTAATGATATACAAATCGGGCTGTATTTAAATTATTTTATGATACATTTAGATTTTTTTTTGTATGTATAATAATTAAGATCTGAATTCCCAGTCATACATTTATTTGTAAATCTAACTTCTCATTTATGACAAACAAAAAAAAAATTCAGGTAGAGTCTTCTAACGAAACTACCACGGGTCATTAACGTAGGATTACTTATCGTTTCTTACCTCTTTTGTATGTATATATGTATGTATGTGTTATGTATATATGTATCTATTTACATATGTACGTATGTATATATATACATATATGTATGTCAAAATTTTGACGCATTTTGGTACTTTTCTGTTTAACTGTTTACTGCTTGCCCAAGAGATACAGACTGGGTTTGGCGCGCTGCCAAAATTACAACTCACGAGGTACGGACGGACGGTTTTAGCGTCTGAAATTTTGCTTTCCGGAGGACCGTTATGGAGGAACTTAATCCTACGTTAGAAAGAGAGGTAAGATTACTACTTATGTACGTTAAATTCTTCCTTCTAAATTAAAATAAAAATTTTAATATCTTAACGTAAATATAGCAACATGTGACTGTGTATCTATCATTAATTTATTCATTTCTAACATAAAATCATCAGGCTAATTTTGAGGTTTAATTTAAAGAATTCTTCAAATCTCAACAGAAAGCCAGTTCTAGGAAATATTTTTAGGGTATTTTTAAAAATTTATAATGAAGACTGTTTATTCTACGGAGATGTCTGTTAAATATAATTAACTAAAAACTTGACAAAATGCCTACCGCGGATTAGTTGATACTAACATTTCGAGAATTCTTGCCCATTGTTTTTACCATCGTAGAATGTGTGACGCAAATGCAATTTAACTTCGCTATTGTTTAATCCCCGCTAATAAATGAACATTACTTTTAATTAAAAGTTCCTTTTCGTATTTCCTGAACAGAAAGCCAGTTCTAGGAATTATTTTTAGGGTATTTTTAAAAATTTATAATGAAGACTGTTTATTCTACGTAGATGTCTGTTAAATATAATTAACTAAAAACTTGACAAAATGTCTACCGCGGATTAGTTGATACTAACATTTTGAGAATTCTTGCCCATTGTTTTTACCATCATAGAATGTTTGACGCAAATGCATTTTAACTTCGCTATTGTTTAATCCACGCTAATAAATGAACATTACTTTTAATTAAAAGTTCCTTTTCGTATTTCCTAGAACAGAAAGCCATTTCTAGGAAATATTTTTAGGGTATTTTTAAAAATTTATAATGAAGACTGTTTATTCTACGGAGATGTCTGTTAAATATAATTAACTAAAAACTTGACAAAATGTCTACCGCGGATTAGTTGATACTAACATTTCGAGAATTCTTGCTCATTGTTTTTACCATCATAGAATGTTTGACGCAAATGCAGTTTAACTTCGCTATTGCTTAATCCACGCTAATAAATGAACATTACTTTTAATTAAAAGTTCCTTTTCGTGTCAAACTTTTTAAGGAAGAAGCAATTTCTGTCATTTTAAGCTGTCATTATTCATTTGTTATTACTCAAATTGCGATCTCGTGAGTTGAAGCTCCCGATCCCGGTGAAAATTTCAAGCTACGAAGCGGCTCTGTCGCTTGGAATAAAATTAGTTGAGTGAAAATTTTGTAGAAACATTTTTTTTTCGTTATTTGGTAGATTTTTTTTTAGTATTGATATGGAAGCTTTTCTTTAATTACATTAAATTAAAATTAACTGAAATATTTTATTCAAATACAATTTTTTTTTTAATTAGTTTTATTAACCTTTAGCTTACGGGGCCCATTTTTCCGATTTCCTCTTTAGATCGGGAAATTTCATAACCCCTTTGTAAGAGCGGCTATAAAGGGGGTCTAATACATACATACATACATACATACATACATACATACATATATATATATATATATATATATATATATATATATATATATATATATATATATATATATATATATATATATATATATGTATATATATATAATATATATATATATAATGTATATATATAATATATATACATATATCTATCTATCTATCTATCTATATATATATATATATATATATATATATATATATATATATATATATATATATATATATATATATATATACAGTGCTAGATTTCTAGAAATAGAGGTGCCGGAACGGTAACCTTCCGGGGGGGTGTGGGGGGGTATTCCAAATTATTGATCCGGTATTCCGGCGCGTTCCGCCTCAAATCTAGCCCTGTATATATATATATATATATATATATATATATATATATATATATATATATATATATATATATATATATATATTCATTCATTCTTGGGGTATTTTTGGGGTACATGCTATCCCACCCAGTATGGAAAAGGTTAAATTATATTCATTAACTTTTTAAATAGCAATTGTTTCAGTTACTCATCTCTATAACTTAAAAAAAATACCTTGTAGAGCAGTGATTTCCAACCTTTTTATACTTAGTAAGTACCACTTGAGAACTTTGTAGGGTCGTGGTTATGTTATGACTTTTTGAGGGGGGCGGGGTCAAATAAATTCTATACACACATGAATAATTTCACAAAATTTATTGAAGTATAAATAAAGCAAAATACAGAATATAAATCATTATAAAACTAGAAAAAGCCGTTTGTGCGTAATTGTTGTTAACAAATGGCAAATAGAATTTCCCGGCACTAAAATAGCTTTATCAGGAGGCTTCATGAGAAACTTGCTGTTGCTTATGCTTATTTCTTATTGGAGCTTCCATGTCAGGTTCAGTAGTGCTTATCTTTATCCGGCCCATTGTATAGGGTGCCCGGGCTAAAGGTATCCAAAAGTTTTGACTTATTTTAACGGAACTACCTATTAGAATTAAAAATTTTATATTTAAATAGAAAGAACATGTCACCAAGTTTTAATATAAATCATAGATTTCAATCATAGTATCATAGTTTTCGATGTGTGCATCTTTTGTATCACGACAAACTATTAAATGGTAATCTAGTTCTCTCCAAGTGTTTCGTAGCATATGAGGCATTATTAGACTTTTTTTGCTTGGGGATTCATTAAATGTGTCGTGTATAAACAAATAATTGGAACTGCGGATGAGTTGAAGAAGCGTATCATTCAATAAATTCTTGTAATAACTCCCGATATGCTATGAAACACTTGGAGAAAACTGGATTACCATTTAGACGTTTGTCGTGCTACGAAAGGTGCATACATTGAAATCTATGATACTATGATTGAAATCTATGATTTATATTAAAACTTGGTGAGATGTTCTTTCTACTGAAATATTTTTTTTAATTCTAATGGGTAGCTCTGTAAAAAATAAGCCATAACTTTTGGATACTTTCAGCCCGGGCAGCGAATTTCAAATACGTACATTGATCTTGCAACCGAAGGCGGGGTTAACCGTAACAGCCAATGGGCACTTGTTCTTTACTACGCGTGCATTTGGACTTTGAAACTTTTATGTTTGTTTATAGTCTTTTTATCTAGTCACTCACCCTGTGTGTAGCGTTTGTTAGTTTTCTCGCTCGCTTATAAATTGGAAAGAAAATCAAGTATTTATCTGTATAAAAAAATAAATCATAAGTTAACGTACCTTATTAATATCTAATAGAGACTTCGTATTCTTTAATAAAAAGCTACTTTCTGTCAACATTATTCAATTTTAGGCAGTAGAAGAGCATTTTCAATGTAAAAGTTTCTTGATTACCTTTAAAATTAGATGTTACATGTTGAAATGTTGCATCCACAAGAAATTTGAAAACACTAAGAACCATTCTAAAATCAATCAATTATAATTAGCAATCCCTACAATAGAATTACTATTGAAAAAAGTAGAATATGTTGGATATATTTTGAAAAGGTTCAATCAAATTCTGACAATCTCCAAAAATGCCCGATTGAAATATAAACAATTGTCAGTTTAACAGTCCGAAAATTTTTTCACCCAGGCAGAAAATGATTCTTTATCCTGGATATTCGCTCTTACTTCACATTCAAAGTTATCTTCATTTAAAACAGTGGAGGACACAATTTTAACGACAATGGGTAAACATTCATTATCCGCCATTAAACCGTTGAGTGCTTTTGAAAACAGAAAGCATGCGCTCGCGATCATTGGCCGTTACGGTTAGCCCCGCCCTCGGTTGCAAGATCCATGTACTTATTTGAAATTCGCGCCCGGGCAACCTGTACTTATTATTATTCAACCCTTCTACGAACCACCTCAAATGCTCTCGCGTACCACCAGTTCCGAACCGCTGCTCTGTAGAATTTACACTCAAAATGCCATGGTACTTTCCACACTCAAAATGCCATGGTAACAAGTTATTCCATGTCTTATAACTTCGAAAGATAAACTTACTTCGACGTTTAGAGTTGCTGTAAACTCTGGTAACAGTCAAAATTAAGCGTTTCTAATTTTACATCCTAAGCATTGAGGTCTCATGTTAATTTTTCCATTTCAATAAAGCTGATAGAGATATATTATTCCTAAAAACCTTGTCTCCAACCTCGGACTTATCATATGTAGTATGTGTTCCATATGGCTTTATTCCGGAAATTAATCCATACAGATCAGGCAGCCCACAACATAAAAGAGGATTAGGAAACAAAACAAAACAAAACAAAACAGCAATATAAACTAGAAAACAACAATAAAAGTAGAAACAAAATACACAATCTAGAAAAATATACACAATCAAAAAGTTCAGTCACAAAGAGAGTTCATACTAGGTCCTTCCATCCCAATACAATTTGATAATGTCTCCGTTTCTATGAGAGATTCTGTCAAGTCCATGGCAAGGTAGGAGGTGATCCGAATTCATAACGCCTGCCCTGCAGATCGGGCAAACGTTGGTAGGAAATATGCCCATTTTGAACAGATGTTCTGCCAAGTAGTCGTGTCCAGTCTGCAGCCTGAAATTTGGTACTGCCTCCTTGTGGGGATTGTGGCTATACAATTTCAAACAGTCTTGAATTTTCTCCAAGTCTTGAATTCTTTCAATTTATAGAGAAATTAGCCCACTTATACCCAGACTTGGGTGTATATAATTTGAAGTGGCACTCTAAATGAATTTCATACAAACACAGTTTATACATGAAACAAAGTTTATTGAATTCGTTGCACATATAGAATTTGCTTTTACAGCAATAAGCATACGTACTACTTGTACGGAATATATATATATTAACATTCAATAGAAATACACATTTCAATACTCACAAACCAGCAGAGAGTCAAACCAGCAGTACTTCCACGTAAACTTTGGGTACCCTAAGCACTAGCGCCGGATAATACTGGAGCTGCATACCCTCGTAGCTCCCTCTCGCTTATCTATCAACTTTAATAACACCTCCTTCAACCTTAACAACCCTTTTTCATTAATGACGCTGCATGGTATTTATACTAAGCGCGTATGCCGAAATTAGCATATCTCAAGCAGCTTCTTTAATTCATTCACTCAAAAGTTCGATTCTTGTGAATCGAATTTTGTGTATACCTTACAAATTTTTCCACTATATCGGAGGTGCTTGCCTCTCTAAATTTTTATCTGTAGTGTTCAAATGTAAGAAATGTAAAGTTCCCCATGAATCTACACTACAAAAGAATGGAGCACAGATTCCAACGAAACTACTAGCAGCTTTAAACACTATGATTGAGGATTGTTTTGTGGAAAGTTTGGTTTTGTATAAATTCACGAAAAGTTATTATAAATACTTATCTTTTACTTGGCATACCTATTTTACTGAATAAAATTTATAACTAATCATACATCTTATCAAGCTGTGCAAAGTCCTTACAAGATATGATTTTAAGGTATAGAGACGACTGTAAAATATACACGCTCCTGCAAGAGATTATGTAACGTTGAAAAATAATCAAAGTGCTGAAAGTTTGTTTTAAATACACCATTTGGACTTAAAAATACATTAAAAATACAGCAAATGTTGCGTTCTATGTCTAAAATTTGCGTACGTAAGAGGTATCACATAATCTCACTAAGTTCATTCATTTCGTTTCTTCAGGGATACATAAAAAAATATCAATCAATCCTCAAACTCATCGAGATTTAGCCAAAAAAAAAGACCTTCACACCTGGGAGCAATTAAATATCCTAAAATATATCAGAAAGTACAATTGGGGAATTATTCTATGGATATCCAAGCTACATTATTATTCTAAGCTGAAGCTGCGTTTATATAACGGACAGAACTGTTGTCATTAGTGCCTAATATAAATGCAGCTTGGAAGGCTATTATGAACAATTTTTTCCTTTTCTTTTTATATTTTGTTTGGTACTTTTATGCCCTTTCTATGTTTCTCGTGTTTTCATTACTCGATGGTTTCACCTTTTTTCTGCCTCTCTACCCTTCTCAATTTCGCTACTGTAGAATGGCAACACTTACTGGGCGAGATTTTACCTGTCTTTGCTTACTGTGTTCACCTTCTCTTACTGTATTGTTGAAGAAGAAATTTCAGTTGGTTTTAGAAATTCAAGAACTGTGTTGAATATGGAACTAATTATAAAGAAACTGTAGAGCGTTTGTAGCTCGACATTTCATTTCGGGGTGCATTTTTGTTGCCAGTTTCTTCTACAAATACCCGTACTAAACTGACAGCCAAATGAAAGAAACTGTGAGTAGGAAAAGGAACATAAAACGGCATTAAAAGCTAGTCATCAAGTAATAACGCGAACTACTTCTTAAAAATTTAAACATGAAGTGAAACCATAATTTGTTTCAATCGAAAAATCCCTCAAATTCAAAACAAAAACTGTGAAATCAGACGTTTGTAGACAGACACTTCAAAATGATTCATAAAATTAAATTCATGCTTTTATTTGAAGAAAAGGGGAATTTTTTTTATTCATATGCAGATATTTTTAAAACGTTGCATGACACTTTATAAGTATGGGACATGAATAGTTTAAGGTTTTTCTAACAACTAACTAGACTCAAGTTTGGACATTAAACTCATTGTTAAAGTCTATGCAAAGAAGCGGACACTTTTGACAAGAGAGCTTTTTCCTCTGTCAACGTTAGACCATTTTATTGCAATCACTTTCGAAATGAAATTTCGAAAGCTCTCTCAAGAACATGCATACAATTTTGCCTTTCCAATTCTCATTTCAAGACATCTTTGGAGAAAAAATTTCTGTCCAAAAAGATGCCATTATTTGATCTAATTTTAAATCCAAATGCAAAAAAAAAAAAAAAAACAGAGCTCTTTCTAAACACGGCACTATATTCAATCTGATTAGGGAAAATCCAATCAGTTTAAGAGTGGAGAAAAACGCACATGCGCGATGTGACAATCGAGATATTTAAATACATTGCCTTTTTTAAAAAAAAGGCAAAAAAAAAAGAAATAAAAGAGATAAAAGAAGCTGTCTGATTTCAGACATTTCCACATCGCTAAAACTTTCAGATAATTGTATTGTTGAACGGAAGTAAAACGGATAAAGGGAATTGCTTTAATTTAACCAAGTGCTGTCTCATAACAAAAACGGAATTGCATGGATTGCGTGAAATAAAATCCATATTTTTTGGATGAAATGAAAAGTATATATATATATATATATATATATATATATATATATATATATATATATATATATATATATATATACATACATACATACATACATACATACATACATACATACACACACACACACACACATATATATATATATATATATATATATGTATGTATGTATATATGTGTGTATACAAGGTGACAATTATTGAGCTATATGAAATAAAAAGTCAAATTTTAAAAAACTACTGAGTTCAAAAATTTTATTCAGATTTGAAAAGTAACTACAGATAATCGGATTTAGTTTATGACATGTTCGATATGCTTGCCATCAATGGCTATGATGTGGCACAAAAGAAGAGCAAAATTCTGCAAAACTCGCTGAAGTGTCGAGACATCGATGCTTTCGATGACCTTCTCAATGGTTGTTTTGAGCTCAGCGATGGTTTCTGGGTTACTTGCATAAACTTTGTCTTCAATATTGCCCCACAAAAATGAGTCACACGGGTTGAGATCGGGAGAATATGGTGGCCAAGCGATTCCCATTCACTCGGACACGCTGTATTTCGACATTTTCAACAAAAATTAACAACAAAAACAATACGAGTGCACATGCTTAAAAAAATCCCAACATGCCCTGCATCCAACCGCCAAGTTTTCCCCGAATCTCGCCAATGGATCAAAAGTTATCAAGTTTTTTTTTTCATATAGCTCAATAATTGTCACACTGTATATATATATATATATATATATATATATATATATATATATATATATATATATATATATATATAAGATTAACGGGTCGCTGAACTCGAAAATACTTTTGTAGTCATTATCGGAGCCTGCGAAAAGGGGAGTTTAACCAAACCAAGTCCAGATAATCCCTTTGTTATGGCATGGATTGTCATCGAATGCAGGCAGATGGACGTGGTTGGCTAATGGATTCAGGCACGCTGGACAGAAATTAAAATCCGATGCCAGGAAAGAAGAGTCGGTTTGGTCATAATAGAGTTTTTATTCCTGGAAATGTTGCTGGACATCTTTTACTCAGAATTATATTTACAGCAGATCAACACATCTCATTACATCGTCCAGAAAACTCCAGGCATACGGGAAAAAAAACCCGTAGCGCGAAAACTGCGTCTATCCAGTATCATGGCGACAACACAAAGAGAGAAAAAAAAATTCTCGCCGAGTGCGGGTGAAAATGAACTTCTGATTGGGCAGTTCACGACACCTGACCTCAACGTCGGACCTTCTAGAAGTTTCGCCCTTATATAATGATTGTAAAACGGTGTTGGTGCGTGGCTTTAGGGGGAAATCTAATAGTTTATTTTGGTTATTCCCAGGTCAAATTCAGGTTGAGGGATGTTATTATATTGCGACAATATAAAAGAATTTTGAATAGGCATTTCCTTTAATGGTTATGAAAAGTTATCGTTTCACACACACTCACACACACACACATATATATATATATATATATATATATATATATATATATATATATATATATATATATATATATATATTTAAATATATATATATATATATATATATATTTAAATATATATATATTTAAATATATATATATATATATATATATATTTAAATATATATATATATATATATATATATATATATATATATATATATATATATATATATATATATATATATATATATATATATATATATATATATATATATGGCCAGAGGTAGCCTAGTGATAGTGCTTTGGCTTTCAGAGCCGAGGGTGCTCGAATCGAATCCCGAAAAGCGTCATTAAATACCTTCCTGTCTAGGTCGGATATGGGCGCGTTAAATCCGTTGATCGGAACGTCCCCCTATAAAGGCAAAAAGGGAGGAGAGGATAGGATCCCCCCAGATGTCACCCTTGGTGTCGCTCGGTCAAAATGGAAGTGGTCCCTGGCTAAATCGGACTCCAAACCTTGTGGTACCATTATAAACTGGAGCCGCATCCCTCTGCCCGCTAACCTGTATGGATCTGGTCTGGAGTAAATCCGACCAATGGGCAAGAGAAAAAAGAGCAACACTAATACAATATAGATAGACTAGTGTTAGCGCGTTGGGATTAGAAGTGGGTTGCTCAGTTCGAATCCCAGGTATGTCATCATATACCTTCGTGTCTAGGCATGTTAAATCATTAGACCGGAAAGTTCTTCTATGATGTTGGAGACGGTGAGAGAAGGTACGAGCCCTGGAGATATTGCTCCTGGGGTTGCTCGGTCAAATTTGATTTGCACTAGGGAGTAGTGCTGGTTTACCTATACGGTGTCTCCAATTATCGAAGTTACAATCGACTGTCGCAGTTTTAATGCTAATGTCATCATTGACAAGTACCCCGCATTGGCAACTTATACGCCATTGTCTCGCAGAAGAAAGTGAAGTAAAGAAGACATTTTTGATCTCGAACTTTTTCCTTGGGCCAGTATCCAGCAACAAAGGGAAATTTTACCGACTTTGCGTCTTTTTCTTAAATGTAAGACGTTTAAGAAAGTTTCCTGTTTCAGCTGATAAATAGTAGCAAGTGAGATTTGAAATGAATCAGCTTTCTACCACTGAAATTATGAATGAATTCACTAGGAAGTTTAATTAAAAGGAGTTATAACTCATTGTTCTCCTACTCCATTTTGAGAAAATTAAAATAATTCTATTCCTGCTCTTATCTCGGTTACTGTACTCTTACAAATGCGGCGTTTTTTGCTGCAGATAATTAATAACGAATTCTGATATTTAAAATTATATAGATATTAAAACCCCATTACAGTAGCAATGGAGAGCATTTAGTATCATTTTATTCGCGTTTGTCACCCGACATTTACTTTCGGATTACATTTTCGTTGTCAGGTTTTTGTACACATAGCCGTATTAAATTAACAGGTGTCAGCAGGGCAAAGAACATAAAACGACAATAAAAAATTGTTTATCGAGTAATAATGAGAACAGTTTATTAAAAATTTATACTTGAGGGAAAACCATTTTTTTTTCAATGAAAAAATCCCTCAATTAAGAAAAAAGAACTCTAAAAGCAGGCATTTGTTTGATAGACACTTTAAAATTATTCTAAATATAAAATTCATGTTTTTATTTGGAGTGAAGGTGAACGTTTTAGTTCAAAAAGAAATATTTTTAAGTTTTTATGAGTCTTTATAAGTACGTGAAAAGAATGTTTATCTTGGTAATAACCAAATTATACGGGATAAATTTAAATTTTTCAGGAGCAGCGAAATTTATTTGTAATTCCTGGTTTGAAATATGAGACTATAAAAGAAATAATATATGTAAGATTGCACAAGAAATAATCTATCATCACATTTGTTTACAAAGTTATTTAATACGCACATATTTATAAAAGATATAACAAATTATATTTATCTTCAATTTCCTTCTCTAAATATGCTGTTCCGAACTCCTGCCAGGACCGTGATGCGAACTAGGAACTCTTAGCCTCGAGCTGGTATTCTACAGACTTTACAATCACAGCCATGGGAAGAACTGCCGTACACCGAATTCCATTTTCCGTACATTTCCCTACTTTCTTTTAGATGTTAATAACACTGATTGTTGGGTTTACATTTTTTCCCGTTTATTTTGTTTATTAATTCTGCGATTGATACTAAATTTTTTCCAATCCAAAAGACAAAATATAATTTGTCATATCTTTTCTAACAGGTCTTCAATATTCTTTCCAAGGGTCGGGCGCCACTTTACCGATTGTCTTCCGAAAACGGGATTCGAACCAAAGACTCTTTATTTCAAGGACGGTATTCTACCAAGCTGTCACTTTTCGAGAATTATTCCCCCCATAGATATAGATACGAAAGTGTCGCAGAATTTTAAGCTATGGCTCAGTTCCAATAATCCAAACATCTACATTTTCCTTACCAGTGATATGATTACCAATTATTTATTAATTTGCAAATTACAAAGGTATATATATATATACACTCAAGAGCCAAAACATTATGACCACCTGTCAATAACGAGTTGGCCCACCTTTGGCGCGCAACACAGCTTCAACCCGCCTTGGCATGGATGCCACAAGTCCTTGGAAGATGGCCGGAGACAGATTGTACCAGATGTTTAAGCAACGGTCACGCAAATCCGAGATATTGCGAATTGGTGGTCTTTGAACTCTGAGCTGCCGTCCCATGACATCCCAAATGTGTTCTATCGGATTGAGATCCGGTGAGTTAGGCGGCCAGGACATTAACTGGAATTCAGCATCATGTTCCTGGAACCACTTCAACACAATTTTAGCCTTGTGACACGGGGCGTTGTCCTGTTGGAACATTCCATTTCCAGCTGCAAAAACAGAGGCCATGTAAGGGTGCAACTGGTCCGCAATGATGTTCAGATACCCTGTAGCATTCATGGTCTGCTCTACCACAACCACGGGTCCCAGAGACGCCCAAGAGGACGTCCCCCAAAGCATAATACCGCCACCACCGGCCTGTGTATGACCTACTGCATATTGAGGAAGCAACAGTTCGCCTGGAAGACGGCGTATCCTGACACGGCCATCGGCGTGATGAATGACAAACCGTGATTCATCTGACCAGGCAACTCTCTCCCACTGATCCATGGACCAGTCGCGATGTTCCCGGGCCCAGCGCAGGCGCAGTTGGCGATGACGCTTGGTCAGCAAAGGCACACGAGTGGGACGTTTGCTGCGTAGCCCCATACCCAACAGTGTCCGCTGAACAGTGTGCTGCGATACTATTCTACTTGGCCCTGCATTGTATTGGGCTGTCAGCTGAGCCACTGTCTGGCTTCGGTTTTGCTTCACCATGCGAGACAGTCTCAGACGACCTTTTTCTTTGATAGCGTGTGGACGTCCAACACCATGTCGTCTACTGTTGGTTTCACCGTCATTCATCCACTTTGCATAAGTACTAACAACTGTAGGTCGCGAACAACCCACGAGTCGTGCAGTTTCGGAAATACTTGTTCCGAGCCTTCGAGCCATTACAATCTGCCCTCTATCAAAGTCGCTTAGATCCGCAGCTTTTCCCATCACACACAGAAGTAAGTGAAAGAATGATTCTTCAGACTCTCCAGCAGCAGTTATATACCACTTCCAACTGATCACGTGCCTTCCACGTCATCCAGGCGAATTCATTGCAAAATGTAGGGGTGGTCATAATGTTTTGGCTCTTGAGTGTATATATATATATATATATATATATATATATATATTTATATTTATATTTATATGTATATATATATATGAATGTATATATAAATATATAACCATCTATAACCCCAGGTACCTTTAAAAGTAGAACTTTAAAATTGTAATTATTTCCTAGGAATGTAAACTGTCAACAGCTTTTAAAATTACCTTATGCAGACATCAAAGAAAAAGAAGAATATATATATATATATATATATATATATATATATATATATATATATATATATATATATATATATATATATATATATATATATATATATATATATATATATACAGTAGAATCCCGATCTATCGTTTTTCAAGGGACCGACTGAACTGAACGATAAATGCGGGAAAACGATAGATCCGGGAACATAACAAGGCAATATTATCGTCGGGACTGGGTGCCATAAACGACACATATGGGAAAACGATGATTCGGAAAACGATCGATCGAGATTCCACTGTGTATATATATATATATATGTAAAACTTTAAAATTGTAATTATTTCCTAGGAATGTAAACTGGTAACAGCTTTTAAAATTACCTTGTGCAGCCATCAAAGAAAAAACTAAACTGATGAAAGTAAATTGAAAATCAGTGGCTGAGACATTATAGGAAGAAAATCTACTTCAGATAACCTCACATTAAAATTATAACCTGCATGCGTCTGAAAGTGACATCTCGCGGATTAAAACGAAGGCTGTTCACCTCCGCGGTACACGGTGTAAAACAAGCACAACCCGTAACCGTCAAGAGTTAAGCAATACCCTCTCACAGAATGAGTAAAATACGATCAGCGGGAATTCTTTATTCTTTCAAGTTGTAACATTAACTAGACAACAGACGATAACGAGAAAGGCGTTGCTTCTCAGATTTGGACAATTTCCTTTTGCTCTATTTTTACTTCTTTCTTCCCCTCTTCCGCATTTTTTAAAGCTAGATAGTAACGCGTTTCGAAATGGTCACTTAAGGAGACGGCATTAGATGGAAAGAATAAATATTTCATGACCATTTTCCCCAAAAGAAAATAAATAATACTAGAAAAAGTTATATGGAACATCCGCCCATGGGAATTGAGAGCACGTGACTGGAATGTATCTGACTACACCAAGGGAAGGAGTTGGAAAGCAGCCGTTAATTTAAAGACAACCCATAACCGTCCTCTAATGCTATAGAGAAGGTAATTGAATAAAAGGTTTTTTAACATGTAAATGTAATAATAAATTTATCTTTAACTATCCGAAGAATTAGCTGTCGGGAAATATTAGTTGGAAAGAATAACTGATGCCTATAAAGGGTTACGTATAATTACAAATGAAGAATGTTAATGTTCTTTATTTATGGAAAGAAATATTTAAATTCGATTGTAATCATTTCAGTCATAATGTCGGTTATATTCTAATGTTCGGTCCCAGCAACTAGGTAGTTCCTGAATTTGAAGTCATGAAATTTTATGGAAGAAAAAGAAATTGCCTTTGAGATGGAAGGCGGGTGATATTCGTGGTCAAGAATAACTAAAACCATATGCTGGTAAAATATTTTCTAAAATTATGATTAAAAATTATTGTAAAATTTTATTTTTCCTTTCCTAAAAAATTGCCTAAATGGTAATCTTCATATCAAATGAAATCTGAAATTCAATTTTTAAATATATCTACGTTAAAAAATATGCAGAAATTTTTATAGGTTTTATATTACCTAATTATATCTATGGTGTCAGCTATAAAGGGCATAAGTCAAAAAAAGTGATTTTTAGATATTTATTAGTATTGATTTTATAAAAAAATCTTTTGACTTGCATAAATATTACAAAAGTACAAAAGTACTTTTGTAACATTTATACAAGTACTTTAAGTAATAAAGTACTTGTATAAATACTTGTAAAATTTTTAAATTTTTTTTTCAGTAAAATTTATAAAAGTACAAAGTATTTTTGGACTTTTGTACTTTTGTACTTATACAAAAATACCTTTCTTTGCACAAATGACTCAAATCGAAACTATATTTCTGCGATCGGTATAAAAGGCAATAACTTGGTATATTTAAATCACTGTTTTTGACTTAAGCCCCTTATACCGGGCACCATAGATATATTCTTAAGACAATGTCATACAAAATTCAGACAATATCGTATTCGAGACTCATAATAACCATAGTTTTATTTATATATATATATATATATATATATATATATATATATATATATATATATATATATATATATATATATATTTATATATACATATATATATATATTTATATATATATATATATATATATATATATATTTATATATACATATATATATATATATATTTATATATACATATATATATATATATATATGTATGTATGTATGTATGTATATATATATATATATATGAAATAAATCCGGGGTAAATATAAATATATATATATATATATATATATATATGTATAATTATTTGTACTTTTCTCCTTCGATTTTCAGATTTAAAAACTTCCTTTATCCGGGATCAAGTCGATTTCTAAATACGTACTTTTTACCCAAGAATCAATTACGCAGCGGTTGGAGTGTTTTGCTTTGTTTTTCCTGCTTTTTTCCACCCAAGTCCCTCTGAGATCTCTTCTGTTTCCCGTGGTGAAAATCCGCAACCTCGTGTTAAATACAGATTTTTTTCCCCTGTCTGTGCAAATAGTTGAGAACGACGTCTACGAGAAGCTTGAATGGTAAATAAGGTCTAAATTTCATCCTTGAAAAGTTTGAATACATCAGCATTATACACTAAAATTTCCTAGGCTATATTCTTATGCATTTCATTGCATGGAAGAAACACATGTTGTTGCAATTGATAATATGTTTAACAAATATTTCGGCTTTATATTTTCATCAGTACTCAAAGGACGGAAAAGTATTCGAGGCTTAGAACAGCAAAAAAAAATATTAGGAAAACCTTTTAAAATTTTTCGGAAAAAAATTTCGCGATTTTAAGTCAACTGTCATGTATCGTTTTAAGAGATGATTTATAGCATTAAGACAAAATACATAATTTTTTAAAATTCATACGACATATCCTAAGCTATCTATCTATCTCTCTCTCTCTCTCTCTCTCTCTCTCTCTCTATATATATATATATATATATATATATATATATATATATATATATATATAGATGATAGATGATAGATAGATATAATATATATATATATATATATATATATATATATATATATATATAGATATATGTATATATATATGTATATATATATATATATATGTATATGTATATGTATATATATATGTATATATATATATATATATATATATATATATATATATATATATATATATATATATATATATATATATATATATATATATATATATATGCACTTTTCTCTTAACTCTTTCAGTTTTAGAAATCTTTCAGGATCAAGTCTAGTTCTGAGTGCGTACTTTTTATCCCAGAATCAATTACGCGGCGGTTGCAGTGGTTTTTTTTTTTTACAGCCAGGCCCCTCTGAGATGTCCTGTATTTCCCGTGGCGAAAATCCACAGCCTTGTGTTAAATACAGAATTTTTTTTTTTCCTGCGTGTGCAAATAATTGAGAACGACGTCTACGAGAAGCGAGAATGATAGATGAGGTCTCAATTTTTTCCCTGAAAAGTGCGAATACATCAACATTTGCCCAGGAAGTTGAGCGAGAGCGATTACCTCCAGGACAAACTTGCTGAAAAAGGAACACGAAGTGTAATGTGATCCCGCACACTGGGGTTGAATGAAAAAAAGTATGAGATACAGGACCCCCGCACACTGAGTCAATATTTTATGGGGTTTTGCTCTTCGTGAGACGTTTTATAGGGGGTTTGTATAAATACACATTAAAACCTAATCTTTGCGTCTGAGAAGGGTTTGTTGAAGGCGGGTTTGAAGTGGGAGAGAGCAGGGGAAAATAGATTTTGAGGGGTGTGTGGGAGATTTTCTTCGGGATATTGTGTATCTTTGTAAGTATAATGGCATTTGACAAGACAGAAGAATGTTTTAGAAAAGAGGAGGTGTGAAAAAATATCGGATTCAAAGTGACGGGAGAGCAATACGAAATGCTTCTTCATTCTCTAAAGTATATGTATAAACGAGCCGACATTTATTCGTTAAATTTAAATTACATTTGTCCATTAGCTTATACCAATCTATCTGGCTGTATATCTATCTATCTATCAATCTACCTGTATCTATCTGTATCTCTCAATCTCTCTCAGTCTATCTCTGTATATATATATATATATATATATATATATATATATATATATATATATATATATATATAGTATATACATATACATATACATATACATATACACACATATATATATATATATATATATATATATATATATATATGTATATATATATAAGATAAACTTAATGTAAACTTCTTAGATATAAACATAAAAATAAATTCTCATAGTAATTTTACTTTTGATCTTTATGATAAAAGATCAGAATATGACTTTAATATAGTAAAATATCAAAGTTGCTTAACATGCTTACATAAATCTGTATTTAATAATATTATTGTTAATCAGATAGTAAGAATAAATATGCTTTGTTCTAAGGACAATAGGCATAAGCATATAAAAGAATTGTTAGTAGTGCTAAAACGTAATTATTTACCCTGATAGTCTGTCCAAGCACATAATTGGTTGTTTTAGATTTAATGAATTGCATGTTCTGTTGCTAATTAGTAATACAAAACTAAATGATTAAAGTTAGTAAATAACTACTAAAAAATTAAATAAAAACTACTGTAATTAAAATAAAAAATAATAACTCTTAGTCATAATAAATGTCTAAGTTAACTTAGGTAATTATTTCCTAAAACCAGTGTCCTTTGTAAGTCTGCTGGTGAATCCATTTGCTCCATGGTTGCAATGTTTGTGACGTCAGTCTTCTTGCGGTCTCCTTAACTTAAATTTCACTTTGTCTGGCTCCGAGATTGGTGTTCAATGATAAAGACACTGTTTATTCACTTCTTATGTTTCTTATGGATTGCACGGTGTCTAAGTATGTTTATTGCTCATATCATACTTATTAGAAACAATCCATTGGTTTTTAGACAGTATCGGCACCGCTGATGACAAGATGCTGTCTAAAACCTATTTTTCACTTATCTTTTCATGATTTTAGTTCCTGGCTCTTGTGGCTCTGAGCATATACTGGTTTTTCACTTTCAACTTTATCTTTTATATATATATATATATATATATATATATATATATATATATATATATATACAGTCAAACCTCCATATATCGAAGTAGCAAATTGCGCGAAAAAATTTCGATATATAGAAATTTCGATATATAGAATTGAGCTTAGTCTTATCATAATTCTCCTAAAAAAAATTAAAGCTAATTTTCGTATACGAAACTATTTCTAATTTATATGTGAATCACATTAAATGAAAGTTAATAACTAAAAAAATGAAGATTTATTGACTACTACATATCTTTAAAAAAAACAATAATGCAGAAAGTGGTTACAATGACCACAGTTACATTCTTTAAAGAAAAAACTACGAATATCTTGCTGAACAGTTAGTTTTGCGGAAAGTTCAAAGAAATGTTCGTCTTTATTCAGTCCACTAAAAACTTCCTCCGGGACATTTTCCGCGAATTGAAGTCCACGACGCATTGTTCCAAATGCCAAAAATTGGGAGATTTTATTCGAAAGTGGAATAAAATCTCCCGATTTGTCTTGAAAAAAATTTCGATATATAGAGATTTTTTCGATATATAGAAACAATTTTTCTATGTAATGAACATGGAGATTTGCTAAGAGTTCGATATATAGAAAATTTCGATATAGGGAAGTTCGATATATGGAGGTTCGTCTGTATATATATATATATATATATATATGTGTGTGTGTGTGTGTGTGTGTGTGTGTGTGTGTGTGTGTGTGTGTTAGTTAGTTATTTGTAGAACTGAGAATTCTCTTTCTAAGCATTCACTATAGCGAGATATTTCTTATTATTCTGCCCCTAAGGTATTCTTTTTTATTTTAAAATGACACATAGGGAAATCTAAAACCTTGTCACTACCAGCACGTTTCAGCAATATTTTTTGTTTATGTTTCCCCAATATTTCACGCATTATAGCGAGCTTCAGAAAATTTCCCGATTCTTCAGATATGCAAAAACCTGTTTAACACCTTGAAATTTTATGGATGTTTCCCAAGCTTGATCATTTTTCCTTTCCAAGTCCGGGCATAGAATTTTATGCATTCTTTCCCTCCACAAAAAGTAAAATGATAGAAATTTCCCGCCGATATTATTCTTCCAGATCCTTCCTCATGCATATAAAACCCATGTACGCACGTTCGTTTCAATCACCTGATAAATGACGCGCTCCGATAAAGCGTCCCTCGGTAGCTTTTTTGTTTAT